>OW028574.1:19392130-19772130 GCA_932294295.1 Alitta virens
TGATATGTCTTGTGAAAGAAGTTATTCAAATATGCGTGACACTTTCTAAAGTTGATGAAATTGTTGATATTGTCTGTATCAAAACTTCCCTGGTGAACTCGCTGTAGTATTATGGCATGTTTAAAAACTTCTCTATGCCCAAGTCATGCATTTTAGCAACATCAGCCATGTAATTGTGCATTTTAAAACATGAAAACATATTTTTGCATCTCTTTAACTGAATACAAATTTCATCTACATAGTGTAATGTCAGATTCGAAAGATGAGCCCAAATATGTCTTCTAGTGCATTTCATGCACCTGACAGCTTATTCAGTAGTACCACGTTTGTGTTAATTGTTCCACATATCTTCAGTTTCCTTAGTTATAGGTTGTACCCAAAGGTGTTTGATAGGATTAAGATTTCTCCATCGAAAAAGTATATTTATATTGGCAAACAATGTCAATTTTCAAGTTTGCAAAGTGCCCGGATGGCGGGGTAACTTTGGCGGTCAATTAATTTTTAGAAAAAAATCTGTTTTGATTATGAGCCTCGAGTAGCTGCAAGGTGTATGTATGTCTTCCAAAAAAAAAAGTCTATATTCAGGTGACGTGAAATGCATTATATTTAGGTGGCATGAAATGCATTATAACATCAAAGGTGTTCCGCAAGGTTCCATTTTAGAACCGCTATTATTCAATATATTCATTAATGAATTCAAACTCAACAGTAAGATCTACAACTATACTGATGACAATACCTTTTGTTCTTCCGATAATGATATATTAGTTCTGAAAGAAAAACTAAGGAATGATTGTGTAACTGCCATGCAATGGCTTAAATCAAATAGTATGAAAGTAAATGCGAACAAATTTCAGTTAATGTTTATGAGTAGACATGAAGATGTTAGCAGCAACTGCATCAAGTTAGATGAAAATGAAATTAAAGCCTCAACATCAATGAATATACTAGGAGTAGGGTTAGATATGAATTTAAAATGTAGTTTACAAATTGACGAGATATGCAGCCAGACCGGAAAGCAGATTAATGCATTAAACATTATCTTGACAAAGAATCAAAAAAGATCATATACAACTGTTACATTAGCAGCAATTTCAACTGCTGCTCAGTGACCTGGACAACAAATATGGAGAAGTTAGAAGGAACAAACAAACGTGCCTTAGAATTTGTCACAAACATAGCGATGTACTAAAAATGCTGCTGTTTTGCTATACAAAATTGAGAAAGGTAAGGTACCAAAATATGCCTCTGATATATTAACTGCTCAAAACTCACAGTGTGAAATGAGAGATAATGAGAGAATGTCACTTCCACAGTTTAATCCTGTCACATATGGGAAGAATATAATTTGGGGTATTATGGGTCAAAACTTTGGAATAAGATACCAGTAGAAATTAAAAAAGAGCGTCTCACTCAACACATTCAAATCAGCAGTCACCAAATGGTCGTTGACTCGTGAAAATAATGCTGTTAATTAAGGAAAATGATTCAGTACCACAGCTTATTGAGAACGAAACTATAAACCCATTGTTGTTTCGCTTCAGGTCAAGGGCAAGAAGTTATGGAACATGATTCACAAAATATTATTGACTTTTGAATTGCAAAATATCATGGAGTTTTGCATTACATACTTTCAATTTAATCACTTTTTTATGTAAATACGTAAATGGTGTAATTAAGTCTTACAGAAGTTTTAATACTTAGATTATTCTGTATTCTGATCAAACACGAAATAAATCATACATACATAAACAAAAATTTTGTTTTTCTGAAAATTTCCAATTGACTTCCATGTTAAAAACCTCGATTTCATATCATATTGAAAAAGGTAAGTCTGAGATCCCAACATTTTTACCCTCATATGAATGTCTTATACATGGCCAAATGTGCCGGGTGCATTTTCCATGCGTTTGGATAAATGCATGGAAAACGCATGGCTTTCACCACATCACAATTAGGTAAAAACTTGGCGTTTTCCATGCGTTTATCCTTCTCATGGAAAATGTACATTGCACATTTGGCCACGTACAATGTCTGATATAAGGAAGGCATAGACGGAGTTTCAACTTTTTATTTTGTCAACTTATTTTCAGGCTTCCTGTTACCCTTGTGTTTTAGTCACGTTAGACTTAAATCATGCATTGAATAAATCAAGAATTCTGATAATACAAATGTATTTGAGCTTATTTGGAATTTGTGCATGTATTCCAACTAATTCAATGTGGAGAGTTTGTAAGGCTTCTGGTTACAGTTTAAATCAACCATGATGACGACTTTTTTCACCGAGCAACTTCCAATAGTAAGACACAAAATCAATGGTGGATATTTTAATTTTATTTCAAAGATGGTAAAATAAGATGATGTAATAAAATGCAGTGACCTTTTTCCTATTTACATTTATATTAACCAATACGCGATTACTCAAGGAAACATGTATAAAAACGAAAATTCAACACTGTCAATAATATTGTAAATATTTCGTAAATTATTGTCAAACTTCAGACTTGTGAATGGCTTTCAAATGGCATAACACTTAAATCATAACACTTAAATCCTAACACTTAAATCATGCCTTGAATACAATCACGATTTCTGATAATATATACAAAATGATCTGGAAATGTTTATATACTCAATATTATTTCCATCCTAACATCTTATTTACAGTTATGACACCATGGCGACAGTGGCGTCAACTACAACTCATTGTAGAGGCCTCAAAAAACATTGTGTTCACCTTCTTGGTGGGGAGATGTGTTCCCTCGATTAAACTGATCAGCACCAAAATCACACGCTACAGACCACTCACAAATCGATTGATAAGGTCAAAATGTTATCTCTCAAAGCATCCTTGTTCCCAATTCATTTGTTATTACACAAATTCACATTGTTGCTTTCCTGTAGTTAGAAAAAAAAATATAATATATTATATATATATTATATATGAGAATTCAAAGTTTAGATAATTTCAAATAATGAAAATGTGGATGGTGACACATATATATATATAATGGTTGTTTGCAACTTTCTTACCAGTTTGATCAATATGTTTGGTTCAGTAAATGAATAAGTTCCTGATGTATCTTTTTGCAACAATTCCATAATTGCTGTTGTAAATGTCTCACTATATAGGCCTACTGATGATTTCCCAAAGGCAGTTTGAACATGACTCTTGGCATCGGCTGGTCCCAAAGCATTCTTTAAACAGAAGACAAATTTAATCATTGACTAATTCCATATACATTATCAATTTTAATTAATTACAACAGAATTTATAGACACAGAAATAAATCTCTAGTGGACGTCATGTACTGGCGAACGGACTGCCTACAACGGAAGTTTTGGATTCACATGACTTCCTCTGGATCTTTGTTTCCAAGTCTATGAAATCTACCATAACAGAATTTGAACTGTATGAACTGAGCTTACAGAAACATTCAACACGACTGCTCCTGGAACTTTAAGTAAGGTCATTCCAAGTTCATAAATTTTTCTCGATTCTTCAGTAAAACTGGTGGGCATGCGGCAAAACAGAATCTTCATATTCAAGTCCTTATTGATCTTGCAGATGCGTTTGACAACACTAGGAACTCTTGAATCCCATGGGAGAGTGATGATTAGAACATGAGGATGACAGACAGTGAAGATTTCTTCAATGTAGGAGTCATCACTGTAAGTATAAAGTATACAGTTGATATATATGGGGTTTATTTGTACAGGAAACTAGAAAGACCATTATCCTTAGGTGAATCATGTATATACTGACCATGCAGCTTGTTCCATATCAAAATCCATTACTCCATCTGCTGTAGGTTTTTCTGAAGCGCCATAAACTTGCAGGCTAAACTGGTGCTCCTTGAGGGATTTCATCATGACAGACCCCACTGAATTATAACGCATGAAAATTGTTTTGTACTTGAAGGAAGGTCAAAGAGAATGAGAACATTTTGTGATGAAACACAATTTTCCGTCATTAATTTTATTTTTTCTTCTCCAAAAACTTTTATTTATAAATAATTTATTTATGTATCTCTATTGGTTATTATGCATTTATTAAATGTATATTTCAGCATATCAAACATCTGAGCAAGAATTCTTCACAAATGACCCTGTTTAAATTTAAAAAATCAAAACAGAAATGAATTCTCTTGTTTAACCCTGATAGCATTCGAAATCGGACTAGCGTCGTTTCTACATCGTTTTGACATTTGGAATGCTTTCTGGGAATCACTATATCAAAGGTGTATCTAAGACAACAATGTTTGTATTGACATCAAGAAATGATACGCGGCTTTTAGTGCCAATCAAGAAATCCATATTTGTTCATCAATTAAACTATAACTAATCAATCATACTAATTCTACTAGAGCTACCTGTTGTAGATGCACCTAATACCAAGACCCGTCTTCGTCTCTCCAATATATTGCTATTGGTTTCAAGCCCTGGATTGCTTCTGTCCTTTTCTGACAATATCGGCTCAACACCTGCAGGAATTGGCCAATGGACATTCATAGTTTTGTCCAAAGGATGCACTCGGTTTTCGACAAAATTTGAGTTATAGGTTCCGCCCTGAAAAAACACCAAAGGAAGTATCATTTAGACTGCTTATTGTAACAATTTGGGGTTTAGTGCAGTATAGCGGACCCAAATTTATAATGCTTATATTTGGTGTCTATGAAATATGAAATTTTATAATTAATTTTGTCAAGCATCGAATTTCTAGCATAATTAGAATAACCTATGATGTAGAAAAAGAAACAAAACAGCGGTCTTGCCATGAAAAATAAAAACCGCCGTTATTTGTTTGTGACGTCATTATTGAATTCAGGCTTTTGACGTCATATGTATAGCAATGATGCTGGCTAAATATGGTCATAAATCTGGGTCCGCTATACTGCACTTTTTCCACAATTTGAAACACACTTTTGCAAAATATAAACTTGAGAGATATAATCTGTAAGAGTGTAAGTACATAACTGATGAATGATTTATTTTTCTCCAAGACTGATGACATTTTAAAAGTTCCAGTTTAGTGTTCATCACCATGATCCCGTTTTGTAATGTTGTTTGTTAATTGTGCTTGGAATTTCTAGTCTATTGTTTTGACGTTTTCTAGATGTTACTTATATATAATTCATACCTGACTGTAGACAATCATGCTGCCTTCTTCGACTGCATAGTACCCATGAGCACATCCAGGTGGCACTAGTAGTTGTTTACCATTAATATGCGTGAGAAGGACAGCACTCCAGTTCAGGTATGTTGGTGAGGATTTTCGGAGGTCTACCACAACATCATAGATGGCCCCAGCTGCGCAACTGAGTAGTTTTGCATAAGGTGCTGTTACCAGACCACGCAGAGCATCCTATGAAGAAGGCAATTATGAAGTGATAAACAAGTGGGTATTGCATTGCACGTTTCTTATTAAAAAATATATATATATGTTAATTTTGGGGAGATTTAAAATTTAATTTTTTATTTTGTACACAGTATGTAGTATTTCAATACGGTTAGTACATTACATAAACAATAAAAGACATAAGCATACCATGGGGGATGTGCACTAGCTTACTAAAAAAGCTGTAAAATTGTGCACACCCCTTAAATTATAAATGTAAAGAAAAAGAGGCTATTTAAATATAATTGAAATTAAATTCATATAGTGACAAATAATAAAAACTAATAATAATAGTAATTAAAAATAAAATAAATTAAATTAAGTGACATATATTGCATAATTACACACTAATATTAATTGCAAAGGAGTGGTGTGATAAATGCCATTCCGGTGCATTCATTATTCACCCTATGTAATAACTGACCATCATAAACTGTATATCTTCATCCTGTTGAAATACTCACTATGGAGTTATTTTTCAACCAGTGGGCTTGCATTACAAGTTACTATAACAAAAGAATATTAATTTGGGGCAGTGGTGTAATAAATGTCATTTCTACATTCATAAAAAAATCCGACGTTATCACGGAGACATTAACTGCTATGCAATGAGTGTCTTCCTCCTGAATTGCTACCCAAAATAAATACATGGAATCAGCCAATCAATCTATCTATCTATCTATCTATTTATCTTATCTATCTATCTATCTATCTATCTTATTTATCTATTTATCTATCTATCTATCTATCTATCTCTAGCTATAGCTATCTTATCTATCTATCTTATCTATTTATCTTTTTATCTATCTATCTATCTATCTATCTATCTCTAGCTATAGCTATCTTATCTATCTATCTTATCTATTTATCTTTTTATCTATCTATCAATCTATCTATCTATCTCTATCTATAGCTATCTTATCTATAGCTATCTTATCTATCTATCTATCTTATTTATTTATCTATTATCTATTTATCTATTTATCTATTTATCTATCTATCTATCTCTAGCTATCTTATCTATCTATCTTATCTATTTATCTTTTTATCTATCTTTACATCTATCCATCTATCTATCTATCTATCTATCTATCCATCTATCCATCCATCTATCTATCTATCTACCTACCTATCTATCTCTATCTATTGCTGATTAAATATATTCAATGAATAAATCTATCAATCTGTCTGTCTAACTATCTATCTATTTTATCTATCTTATATATCTATCTATATCTATCCTGATTCTTTGATCCTGAAGTTATTACTTGAGTTTCAATTTATTCAGATCAGATCCTTTTTCGTGGATAATTATTCAGTGGAATTTCGGATGGCTAGTGGATGGCTGGTTGATAAGCGATCTTCCCCCGTAATTTTGCTGATTTATTTCTTTTCTTTTTTCTTTTCATTTATTTATTTATGTCGCTTCTTTTGCCCACTAACCTTCCTGTTGGAAACAACAGTCGTCTGTTTGATTGGGAAGAACTTGCTGATGTCTTCTGGATATTTGTTCTGGTTGTACAACTCTCGTAGTGATCCCCGATGGTCATCAAAGCTTCCTGTCTTGACGATGAAGGCATCTTTGATTGGAAGTTTATGTATTGTCACCATCTTTGCCGTGTTGTGTTCCTGTAATTGTAATCATATACAAGAAAATATGGATCATTCTTTTTGGTCAGCCTCTCACAATTATCAAAAATGCTTTTGGTACCTGAATATTCATCAATCCATATATTTAAAAGTATATGACAATGAAAAGTAGAGTGGCACTTCCAAAAACAAATTTATTCAATAATTTTTTTTAAATCTTATATAGAAAGTCTGACCTTCATGACTAATGATTATAGAAAGGTTTTACAGGCATGCTTATAGCCAAGGAAGGTCAGACTGCATCATTGTACATCTTGCCGAAGTGGTTCTTGCACTTTATGCACTTTGTAATTGTATGTCTTGTGTTATTGGTTGTACTGCAATGGATTAACCGGAAACAATCAGTATAGACTGATTGCTTTGAGACTCAATGGAGATTATGGGAGCATGAGTTAATTTGGATAAACAATTTATCTTTACAACAAGTTAAATGTTTGTTAATATGTTATATTATTTTAATGACACTCCATACAATATTTTCATTGTGATTTTCACTGAATTGGTTATCTCATTTGAGATGCATCTGTTCCTCGGGGAGTCACATCTGAGGTGTTCCTACCCTACACCAGTTCTAATAGTGGAAGAGCTGCAGCAAGGGTGCTGATAAAATGTATATCAATTATGACACCATTATCACTCGCCATGGTAACTTCCCAAGGAGCACATGCAAGTATATATGAACTTAAAAGGCGGTGGCAAAGACTTTATTTTAACAAAATAAAGGAGGGTCAGAGTGCATCTTGCAACTACATATTAAAATAAAAACGCTAAATACATAGAAAAAATATAAATCTCACCTTAGTCTATCTGTTGACAGTTGCGTTGTAAGTTCAATTCAGTTTCGCTCCTTATAAGAAAGCCAACCCAAGGTTTAATGCGTTTAGTCATCACCCATGCAAATCGGGGCTCGACTTATTTATGCCCATGGTACGAACTTTGGGCACTTTCTCGACTTGCAGTTCATGAAAAAACCAGTGTGTTTAATATATAAACGGAAACAGAAAAGACCTTGAAAATATCTTACAGGTGAAAATGAGGGAGGCGCCGAGGACTCAACAGTACAATACCCTCAAGTGGGGTGGAGTGCGGTCAAAAGGTCACAAGAGAAAGTATTTAAAACAAAATAAAGATATTTGTATGCTATTCATTCATCTTCCGTAACTAACAAAATACATAGAAAGTTTCTGTTATATTTTGATACCGAATTCAAGACATCAAAATGCATTGAAGAAGGTAAAGGTACTTCTTATGCAAGAAAAATAGGGTGATGCTAGTCTATAGATAAGCTGACAGATAATCGAAAGATATAATTAATATAATTATGTCATAAACAGACAGGCAACACAGCAGTGTAGATAGATAGATGGATAGATAGATATACATACATAGCTAGACCGACAGACAGCTAAAAAGTTTTACAGACAGACAAATAGACCGACAGATTGACAGACAAATAGACAGATAGATAGATAGATATATAGATATATTTATTTATTTATAAAATATATTTATACAGGGTAACATATTCAGTATAAAAACTGTTTTACAATACGGCCCTGATGGATAAAACTCAATATATAACAGAAGTCAAATGCATGCATGCTGTGTGGCACAAGGCACCATGAAGAATGCATCAACTTCATTAATGGGATCTCTAGTTCATCAAAGATGGGATGCATCAACACCATGGACATGTCCCAGATGTCGCTCTTTGATGCCAATGATTGAAAAATTGTCCAGAGATATGAGGAGCTTAAAAGAATTTGTCAAAGAAATCAAACACCAGCTGATCAATGAAGTGGAACGCAGAATTAAGGCAGAAACTGATCTACAGAATCTGAGATCCAAGTATGCAGCAATTATTCAGAAGGAATGCAATGATACCTGGCACACATTCACCTTTTCATGCCAAAGAAACAAAAGATTGTAACCTTAAGACAGTTACCATATATGAATGACCAACTAAGAAAAGCCATTAATGTCAAAGCTGCACTGAGAAGAAAAATATCTTAGAATTAATAGCCAGCAAAACTGGGGAAAAGTATACGAAGCAGCGAAACTTAGTAAATAAAAAAATAAAATCCTTGCAAAAATATTTTGAAGAAAAATGTCATGAAGGAAATAATAAAGGAAAACAGTTTTGGGAAACTGTGAAACCATTCATGACCAACAAGAATAAATCCAATAACCAAAATATAACTCTCTATGAAAATGATTCTTTAATTAGCAATCCAAATTATGTATGTAATATATATATAATGTACTATATCAATGTAACCAATGACTTTTGTGAATCTAATATCATAAAAAACATGTCAGCTGATCAAGTCATTAACCATTATAAAAATATAAATCATCCAAGCATAAAATTGATCATGGAGAAGATCAACAGTATGAGTTCAAACAAGTTACCCGAACAATAACTGAAAAGAACTCAAACTCTTACAAACAAACAAAGCTAATGGATTTGACAACATATCTCCAAAATTCCTCAAACTAGGGGCCAAACACCTTAGTCACTCTCTCACACCAATTATTAACAGTAGTATACGTCAAAATACATATCCTGCCTATACCAAGAAAGCAGAAGTAACTCCCCTGTATAAAAAGTCTGACCAGTTAGCAAAATAAAATGATAGGCCCTTAAGCGTATTAACCTCAATTTCTAAAATAGTTGAAGGGATCTTGTGCGATCAACTGCTTAGTTTCATTTCCACTTCCCTATCCACAGATCTGTCAGCTTACAGAAAATCCTATAGTTGCAGTAATGTCTTAGTCAAATGTGTTGAAAATTGGAGACAAGCTATTGATAATAACCAACATGTAGGATGCATACTGATCGATTTATCCAAAGCTTTTGATTGCTTACCTCATGGACTTTTAATAGCTAAGTTAAATGCCTATTATGGTTTATCTATTGAATCATGTGAACTTGTATTGAATTACTTAAGGAACAGAAAGCAAACTGTGAAATTAGGAAACATAAGAAGTGAATGGCTAAACCTAAAAACTGGTGTCCCCCAAGGGTCTCTAATGGGTCCCGTTCTGTTCAATATTTTTATTAATGACTTCTTGTATGATTTGCAAAGTATCTGTCGTGTCTACAATTATGCTGATGATAACACATTGTCCTTCTCACATAGCGACCCATCAGTTATCAAAAGCCCATTAGAACAAGCCGCTCAACAAGCAATTAGATGGTTTAATGAAAACTTTATGAAAGTTAACCCCTCAAAATTTCAGGCAATCTGCATTAGCCGAGAAAATATATCTATTGACTTTGAAATTGATAGTCATGTAATCAAATCAGAAGAAACTGTCAAACTACTAGGAATCAAATTTGACAACAAGTTGAACTTTAATAACCATGTGTCACTGATCAGTAAAAAAGCTGCTCAACAGATAAATGCTTTACAGAGACTTAGCAAATACCTTAACTATACAAGCAAACTTAGGATTTATGTTCAATTGTTTATAACTCCTTTGCAGTAGGGCAAGACAAGAAACTTGAAAAATTAAATGAAAGAGCAATACGACTTGTGTGCAATGACTATATAAACTCATACAATAATCTACTAAAAAAGACAGGTAAAAGAATGCTATTTGTAACACGCAAGATTAACCTAGCCGAATTTGTTTACAAAGTACTTCATGAGATGTCACCACCAGTAGATAACTCCTTCTTCCCCAAACAAGTCACTCCATATAGTATGAGAGATAACTTGAAATTAATGAAACCAGTATACAACACAGTTCAGTATGGAATGAAATCAATTGCTTATCAAGGTCCTCTGGTGTGGAACATGTTACCCCATAAGTTAAAGAACTTAGAAGATTTTTGCAATTACTCATCTATTAAGAGGAAGCAATATCCTTAGTACCTGTCAATGTGGCAACTGTATTCTCTGTAAAAGAAATTCCTTATAATAAGTTTTAATGGTATTTAACTACATATTTCATTTCACTCGCTCATTTGTAAATATTTCACCTTGTTTTGTTAAATTTTCTGTCGGGGAAAAGCTTTTAGCTTGTGTTGTCAACACCCAGGATCCCGACGCAAAGATCAGTGAAAGATCCAAATCTCCGACAAACTCTGGCAGTAAACTTTGATCAAGCCACCCCTAGAGGTCACGATGACCTTGGAGAAATCAGACCTATTTCTCCAAGCGATGACCGTCCTCTAACCCCAACAGCACCCCCCTTAGTGGACACCCCACCCCAGCTGTACATGTGATCCCCACAGGGCCACCTGCTGAGTTGCACGTACACAACAAACTGCTCACCTGCTTGTTGTTCAACATCTTTAAATGCTAAGATCTACAACTATGCAGATGACAACACACTCAGTTGTGTTGATAAAAATTTTGCAAAACTAAAATCCAAACTATACGGGCACGCAAACTTAGGCTTTGAAACCTAGTTTTTGTTCTTTTTCAGTTGCGTCATGAATGTTATTTGAACATGTAGGTTGGACAAAAAATTGCTTCTTTTTCGTATTCTTATATGTATAACGGCGGCCAGGTTTTGTTCATCCTGCTGTCAAATTGGTCACAGTAGGGTTAAACTCATGCAATAACCTTCAAAAGAAAGCATGCATCTATTAGAAATTGGACATTCTATGATGAAGACCTTTGTTTTTGTCATTATTCCCCCACCTTTTTTTCAGAGTTTGGGGGCGTGACTTCTCGAGAATGTACCTTGGGATAAGACATTCAAATTGACCCGGTATTAGTGACCTTGAACTACTTTTCAAGGTCACAGAGCTCCTCAAAGGTAAAAATCACGATATTTCAATGTCAATTTTTTCTGTGAGCAATGAAGTTGCAGAAAAGTGGCTATAATATGTTTGTCAGTTACTAAAATACTACAACCATGCATCATGAAAAAAAGTTGAAATGGGGTAAAGGGGTAATTACTCCCATTTGATAAAACCAAATTGCTCGACTAAATGTCAAACACCGCAAAAATGTGCTCTGGCATTGGGTCCAGTGTGAAAAGGAATCTGGTGTCGATCAATGAAAGGGTTAGGGAGATCGGGCACCTCAAAAATGTCATGTTTGCCCTTAAAAGTGAAAACCTTTTATAACTTTGATTGAGTGCATAGAGGAATATAATTATGCAATATGAGTGACCTCGGCCCCAGGTAACCTTGAAGTTGCAGATTTTGTGTGCTTTGAAACTATAATGTCAAATTTGCCAAAAAAAGGTCAAATGTCTTTTTTTTTTTTAATTTTTATGCAACATTTTGTCTCATGTTAAAAACAGCAAACAAACCAGACCCAAAACTACAGTCTTACAGATGGTGTAGACGTCTGGTATGCTCTATATTTTGCTGGTTCCAGACGTCCATAAGTACCTATTATTTTGGTACTACAAACCGTCTACTTACTGTAATATTTATGTCTTAACAGATGCCCATTATGCACACTTTCACCCCATACAGATGTCTTGTATCATGTAGTTTTATCACATTACAGACAGTCTATATACCCCTGTATTTTCAGCACTTACAGACATTCATTAGTAAATATTAAAAATTTTGCAGAGTCGTCTAGATATAGGCATATTCTGTCATATAGACGGCAAGATAATATCAAATAGTTAAGCATCCCAACATCTAGGTATTAGGTCTGGATGTTGGCAAATCAAGGCAATCCAGACAGCTTGATATCAAGAAATGCTAAGCCTTTCGAACGTCAAGAAATTGGCAAATTCTGCCTAAAAGACGGCTATTAGTTACTCTGACATCTAGCTATCCGAGTGATGCAGACGTCCATACATTGACTAATTCCATGCCATTCAGACATCTAGATATCAGCAAATGTTTGGTCTTATTGACGTCTACATATTGGTGAATTTAATGCCATACATTCTGTGGACGTCTACTGCGTCTAGATAGGGTTCAAAATGCACTACTGCAACTAAATGCCTAAACCATTGTCATAATATGTCTAAAATAGTGCAGTGGTGCCTTTTGGGGGCCTCATAGCCGTAAATACTATAGAATTTTCAAAATTAGGGCAAAGCAGGGAAAATTCCTACTTTTTCAAACCTCCATACAAAAGACACTATTTACCCTACATGAATGAAATTGTATCAATAACATATCTAAGTTATAGTATTTTCACACTTCATTTTGATATTCATTTCATGCTAATTACATAATAATGGAAAATCAGAATTTTTTAAAACATTGTGTTAAATTGTGTTTCCAGTGCTGAAATCTGGTATTAATGCACTTATACTAATAACATTTTATATGTTATTACTCTATATAGCTTAGTTGTGCATTTTGATAGTCACATCAACATATCTCAGCTGTTTTAAAATATTTAGAGAAAAAAAAAAAAATAACATTTCTGTTTCTAGAGCAGGACTCACAAACTACTGCACCTACATGCATATACAACTTAATAAGAATATGTCTAAAATAGTGTAGGGATACATTTTTGGGGTTTCATGACCATTAATGACAGATAATTTATACAGTAAGGAAAATATGAAACTTTGGTACTCTTTCTAACCCTCATATCAATAACTCTATGATCATTACATCAGTAACATTTTGCCAATGATATATCTAGATTATATTACTTTAACTTTTAAGCTTCATTTTGACATTTGTTTCATCCCCCTATTGTTTTTTTATAATAATGGAAAATCTGGAAAAAAAATGCCTATAATTGTGATGCTTCCTTCATTTGCATCCCATACTTAGCAATGACAGCCATAAATGTTGTACAATTCATGTGCATACAATTGTTAAATATTTGATCATAGTATTGCCATGCTCAATCCATTCAACAGTTTTTGTTTATAATTAGCAATTTCATAATAGTTAGTTGCATAATGATCTATGTTACTTCCACTTGACTTCAATACTTATTATTGTTTTCTTCATATACACCTGTAAAGTGTTCGGTTATAAATACTAATTTAAATGTCATAGATTTAATGCAAATCAGCAACCCAACAATTCAGTAACTGTTGAGGGGAATATGGCAATTAATAATATATAGTTCCTTCAGTTGCCAGCTAAATGTGAAGAGCGAGAAAAAAATATTTTGACTTATAAAAGCATTAAAATGGGTGTGTTGAGTATCATGCCATACAAAATAAACCCTGAAGATTTGTACTTATTTGTATTTAGACTTTGTTTATTTAAATACAAGTACACTCTAAGAAAAAAAAGGTTCTTAAAGGTTCAATATGAAACCTAGGGGTTCCATATGGAACCTGAAGGTTCTATAGTACACGTAAAGGTTCTGAATGGTTCTTAAAGATTCAACATAAGAACCATACGGTTCAATCACACACCAAAGCTTCAAAACTTGACAAAAGGGTTCAATGCCAAGTACATTAGTTACCAATACTTTAATGTTTGTTAAGGGCACTTAATTGATTAGAACAACAAATAAAGCTAGACATTGCAGCCTCAATGAGCATTGCATTAGACAGCTTAACTCATCAACAAGAACTTGGATTTCGGTTCCTGGTGAGTAATAAATATTTTACTTGTCAAATGCTTCATGGTAATTAATATTTAAATAATTTTGTTTGATAAAGACATAAAAACATGTTGTTATATTGTTAAGTTGTGTTGTTTTGCAGATATTTGAGTAGGGAAAAAAGCCAAATGACTATAGAAACATTTAGGAAATAACGAAGATGACTGTACTACACTGTAGCATTGAGAAAGCAGAGACAGTGAACCGCCCAAGAAATATCACTTGCAGCAAATGTATTGCTTGTCATGGTGAGTATTCATTACAAAAAATATAAAACTGCTATATTTCACTATCATCAATCCGTAAATGTCACTTTTGCATATACAGTAGATTGCGCAAGTATTCATGTCTCTAGATTTTGCAGGCAGATATGTCAGCTATAAATCTACAATGTATATAGGACAAAAGAGCCAATTGCAATCAGCACAGTTTTTGACATTTGTTTTGGAGGTGATAATTTAATACATGTTGTAAATTTTCAAGCCACTTTGCAACTGTTATGTAATGTTTCGTATGAAATTGCGAATATTTTCATAATTTTTGCCGTTTTTTTTTGGAGGTGATAATTTAACACGTTGTAAATTTTCAAGCCACTTTGCAACTGTTATGTAATGTTTCGTATGAAATTGCGAATATTTTCATTTTGCCGTTTTTATTTTTTCCTTTCTTTTCATCACATTGAAATATTCATATTGAATGAAGCCACAACTGTATTTTTTCAAAGAGACTGGAAAATGTGCAATTCAGCTTGCCAGGGTAGATTAAGGAGAAAAGGAAAGGTAAAAAAAAACTTTGTATAGTATTTTAAAAATTCTTTCTTGAAAAATCAAAGATAACAAATTTCTTTGTTTGAGCATCCATAATGCAAATATAGAACCACCCTTAGACAGAATGCCAACAAGGAGACCATAGACTTGTGTATATTATGGAAAATTATGAAGAATGAGTGACTGGATGACATATTAAAAATTTACATGAGGATTGCCTGTCAACAACTAAGAACAAAACCCACCAAGTGGGCAACAAACAACAGTAATAGCACCAACAATATAAAAACCGTTTTGTTGCTACCTAGTTAATAACTATCACAAAACATTGACAGCTGTAATAATATTAGTCTGATCCTTATAATTGGTGATGTGATATGATTAATGTCTTGATGCAACCGTCGAATGTCATGATTTTATAATAACTCTTATTACGCTTTATTTTTGCAGGAGTCAAACCCACATTTTTCTTCAGATCAAGCACAAGAGAGAGCCCAGTCTATGTGGAAAATGTTGCAATATGGCATGATGGTCATCCAAGACAGAGAACCTGATATTGCACTGGCTTTTGAATGTTTCATTGCTGTTTATTGGATACCAAAAATGTTTTATGTTGAATTTTGCATCCTTGATTGTGGTATGGTTAATTTGGTAAACGTGTACATTGTGTATGAAGTGATTTTATCCCTATGTTTGTTCATGAAAGAAAATAAATGTATAAATCAAAATATATTTTGTTGTGCTGTATATTTATTCATATCTGAAAGAACCTTCATTGAACCAATATATGAACCTTTACTTGAACCTTGTTAGGTTCAAATAGAACCACAGGGTTCTAAATTTAACTCTAAACAGAACCAGAAATGCACCTATAAAGGTTCTTTGAAGAACTGTTGAACAATCCAAGGGTTCTTTACAGAACCATTTGATGGGTTTGTTCAAGAACCATTGGGTTTCATCAAGAACCTTAATATGGAACCTTCAGTGGTTCTTTTAAAGAACCTTTAGAGAGGTTCTAAAAAGAACTAATAAAGGTTCCATATCTATACCGGGTTTTTGAACCTTTAAAGGTTCCATATAGCACTTATAGTTTTTAGAGTGTAAATACAAACCTTAAAGGTTCATTTTATATGTGGCATAATGTGGTTGCTGAATTTCATATATATTCTTTAGGATCATTGCCATAGTCCATATATGACTATTTTGGACATATAAATGATAATCTTAGTTGTAAATTAGTAATTCTAGTGAACTGAATACTCCTTATTGTACATAAACTCTTTGAAACAGAACAATTAAATTGCAAGAAAAGTATAGATAATACTTCTTATGCGCTTTAGTCTGAACAAAATGAATTGCTGTTAATAAATAAGATATTTGTAAGACATTATAACCCACGTAAACACTGTATTATTTAAAACTTAATAGAATATAATGAACAATGAAAAAATTCAAGAGTTCAAAAAATAGGACATCTTGACTCTAATTAGCATTGCTAACAGGCTATGAAGGCCAAGTGGCAATTGTTTTGGTTCATTGCACACACTATATAAACACTCATGAAATAAAAATGTTGTAAAAAATGGCCAAAATATTTCAGTGTGGCTATCACAAGGCACCACTAGGCCATATAGAGTGTTACTGTATAAAATTTCATTTGGGTAAGTGCATTAGTATAAGAGTTCAGCTCTGCTCTGAAAATGAAAGTGTAACGCCTGCCCTCCTGCCTGTCAGACAAACACTTAACAATTTTAATGATGCCTGTGTGCTGTGTGGGATTCATTGAGGGTTGACCTGCAGGGCAGCCTATGTATTAATTACCAATGCAGATATTATTTTCACCTTGTACAATTTTTTTTTCTCTGTGTAATGAATCACACTTTGCAAAACAAGGGAAAAACACCAAATGATAGTCTAGTAGAGAGAATAGAGAGAGAGAGAGAACACTGGAAAATCATTTGGGTTTCTCAGTTAAACATTTTGTTGTGTTTCATTTTAGTGCTGAAAATGTCTTTGAGTAAACGGTTTACCCAGATAGTGTTCCAAAACAGGCCAGAGCCGTTTCTACATCGTTTTGACATCACCAACATCGCGCCGACGTCGATACGATTTGGAATGCTATCTGGGTAATACATTAAGGTTGACTAACAGATAAAATAAAGCTAATTATTATCATTGTTATAACATCACAACTACACTATACAGTTAATAATTGTAATTGCAAAAATTGCTTATTATGGTGTTTTATGTGTAAAGGTGATACCATCTGCGGTAGTAAAATGTTATTTTTGCAACATAATTGTAGGCCATTGCCGTCTACAGAAAGTGAAAAGCAATTAATTGGTGTCCTACTTTTATATTGCTACGCACATTCAAATGCATTGTCGGCCGCACAAAATAGTCCTATGTTAACCACTCTAGATGGCTTCACAAAAAACGTATATAATCCTAATTTCGGCTGATTTGTATTCTTTGTATAATATTGAGCAAGTCTGAATCGAGGACCAGTTGATCAAAATTAGTTTCCAAGGACCCTCGGGACTCGAGGGTCCTGGGCAGAGACAGATGCTATTGTATTTAGGCATTCAGTTTTCACATTACATACAACTATGCCTTTAAAATATATTTAGCCAAGATACAAACAAATATATTTTGTTGTTTTTCTTAAAACCCCCTTTTTTTTTTTTGCTATATTACTTTTTATAGACAGGCTGATTCAACTGTAGCTATACAACAGGATCCAAGATATGCCTACCATTTAGATTGTCTTGGATTAACGAATAAATATATGCGCAAGGCTTTATATATATTTCATTACAAATTTAATGCGTTGTGTTTAATTAACAATTATCTGAGTGAAGTGCCTTTCTAATTTCAAGTCACTGAATCAGTCCCTTTTTACAAGAAAAATGAAATAGGTAGACATGAAAACCCTATATTGCCAGCAGTTGAGAGATTATGCCTAAAATGCAATATGCATGATCACATAGAAAATTTTGAGCAACTAAACAAAGAAGACAAATTTAAGACCATCATGAAATCAAAAGAGCCTGAGATGTTAAAATCCCTTGAAAAATTCTTGTAAATATTGATGCCTAATTGATTGGGTCATCATCCATCATCGAGCATTAACCATCACCCCCCAAACTAGCAGTTTCAGCACTATAAGCATTTTTATATATTGTGATATATGTGCTTTTACATTCATGTATATAATTGTGGACTATGCCTGGTTATATATACTCCTAATTCAAATGTTGTACTTAAATTAACACTGTGATAATGAACAGTATTAACTGCAGTAATATATGTATTTAGGGTTACTGTATACATGTGATATATGTCTATATATATATATATATATATATATATATACATTTTAACAAATGTATGTAAACAAACGTAATGCTCATATTACCGTGCTATTGTTTTATACCATGTATATATATATATTGAATATAGAAATAGTGAGTAGAAGTAAACTTAGTACATGTTTGTATCTTTTTTTTTTGACAAATGTATCATGTATGATATTACTGTGTCAATAAAAGCATGAAAATAGGGTCTCCATGCATCGAACAGAAATATAGTATTTATTGTCTGATTTAATTATTCATTTATTTACTAAAATATATTTAAAATGGGTAGCACCATCAGTAAAACTGTTTTTCATGTGGCCCATTAATACAATAAAACAAACATGTATATATACAGATAAAATATAAAGTATAAGTACATAAATTAACTCAACTAAGAAAATATATATAAAATCATAAAACATGTAGAAATAAGATAAGATATAATTACATTAAAATATATTGTTTTAGCTTCCTTTTAAAAACATTGATATCATAAATATATTTTAAAAATTATGGTAAACTATTTCATGCACTAGCACTAGTGTACTTAAAAGACTTTTTAGCAAACTGTCTAGAGACATTAGGAAAATCGACATTCACAGGTTGACTTCTAGCAGTCACAATTATTGATATGGCACATGCTCATTTCCAAGGGCCCAATAAAAAGAAAAATCAACTGAGCTCATATCTTGGATCCTGTTATGCAAGGGTGCCATACGGGGAATTGTTAAGACTTCAGACACAATTGTTAAACTATATATCTATATCTATAAGACAGGTTCCGTTTAATCAGTTAATCAAATGATATGCATGTTTTGGCACACTATTTAGTAATTAAATTGCATGACACTTCTTTAAAAAAAAAAAAAAGGTTTAAGATACATGAATACTTGTCAATTGAAAATTTGGAAATGGGCATATTATTTAACAGGTCATTAAATATCAATTATATGTTTTATACAAGGTAAAATCTCTAATATATGGATACAATAACACTTTATATACCTATATTGAATCATTAGGAACTCCTGAAAATGTCATAACATCTGCCTGGTTAAATTGCCTGAATATTTCAATGTCCTGTATTTTGTTGACAAGTACTAAATATTTCTGATCAATTATCATTGATAAGAAATGTTCTTAATTCTGTTATCCTGTCCTTATTCATCAAAGTATAAATTAATAACTAACATATATTAACCTATATTTGTGCTGATTTAGTGATCTTTATCAGCTCCTCTTTATAAATTACTCTTTATATACTTTTCAAATGTGTATCAATGATATATCTATCTCTGAAAAACCATGAATGTGTTTAAGTGATCAATGGTATATTTACCTCTAAAGAAAGGTTTTTTAAGACTTTATCTCATTTTGCAGTATTTCCAGCTTGTGTTATGTTTTCTTAATATACTTTTTGAATGTGTTTGGGTGATGAATGATTTAGCTATCTCTTTGAAAAATCATGTTTTCAAGGCTTTATATCATTTTGCAGTATTTCTTGCCCATTCTATGTTTTCTTAATACACCGTTTGAATGTGTTAAAGTGTAAATGATTTATTTGAGATACTGTTCAACCAGGCCTTGAGTATGTGAAACAATTATTTATGTGGCCTGATGTAGACACACTCAGGCAGAACTAGGACACACCACCAGCCACTAAGCGCATAAACATATATAAGAGATGCAGTGTGTTCAGGTAAGTTAAAAATTTTCTCACACCAGACATAAACATATTAAATCATATGGCAAACAAGTACACTCACATTTCACGTTTGTTTGTTTACATGTAACACACTGTGAATCTGTCGACCAATCAGAGACCAAATTTGCCAACGTTTCCCTGCAATAACTATTACTTTACTTAAAGTTTAAAATTCATTTTAAATACTAAAACATCAATAAATACATAACACTAAAATACTACATGGCCAATTGTGCCCCGTGCATTTTCCATGCGTTTGGATAAACGCATGGAAAACGCATGGTTTTTGCCTCATTATAATTAGCTAAACACCATGCGTTTTCCATGCATTTATCCTTCTCATGGCAAACGCACGTGGCACATTTGGCCATGTAATTATTAGAATATAATTAGCCCACCAATAGTTGTAATTTTCTTCATTCCAGAAACAACCCAACGATGGCCTGTTGCTGGACACTGATGTTCTTCGGTGTAATTGGGTTCTTGTTGTGGCAAATTTGGCAATGGATGAGAAAGAGTAGAATTAGTGTCCTCCACAACAGATACATCTTCATCACCGGATGTGACTCCGGTTTTGGAAATGCAATTGCCAAACGACTTGATAGCATGGGAGTCAATGTTTATGCCGCATGTTTCACAGGTGGGTAAACTAAGAATCATAAGTATTTGTTTTCATTCTTACATAAAATAGAAGGATATCTGAAGGTATCATGCCAACTATATGTGTAGTATAAGTCATACATTAGAAATCTGATACAATCTTCTAAGTTTACGGGGAATTAGCCCAAAGGACAGTACAGTTAGATTCATAAAAAATGGTTGACTCTAGATAGCTGTTGCGGCCTACACCTAACTGTTGTCTAAACATGCTAAAGCCAGCTGCTTCTGTCCACTTCTGTGGGTAATAATCGGCTTACATTTATCACCAGAAAAGTGTAAACACTGACAAATGTAAGAAATTAATGTAATACATCAAAAATATGTACTTTTAGATCCGGTTTTGAATAGCCAGCAATGACAGCTTTGGCTAGGTTCAATTTGAAGGGCCGTTTTTAATGAAACTAACTGTGTCACGTATTGCAAAAATCATAAAAAAATATAACTGTATTTTTGATGTTAAAGGATGAATTAAGTTCTAAGGTTGTTTTCATCAATTTCAGAAAAAGGTGAATCTGAACTTGCCCGGAGTTCATCTAGTCGTTTGAAGACAATGCAGTTGGATGTTTCTAATCATGACAGCGTTGTCAAAGCTTATGAATTTGTCAAATCTTCTCTGCCATCTGGAAAGGTATTTAAACTCAACAGTTAAATTAAATTAAATTACCTCAGTTCTTGTAACTACATAAGCCAAGTGCTGACTTTGATGTAACTGAATGCGCATAAAAAGACTGTCAGACAATGTTCCGATGTAGATAGACAGATACTTTATTTTGATGGAATGGTACAAAAATTATTATACAGTAGGACAATTACATGATGTTAACTATGAATTTTAATCTGTTATAAATATAGGTCCATCAGGAAACCACCTAAGCATAAGCTGTAATGGTGGCACCTTCAATAAAAAGAAAGAAAATTAAATTAAGATTAAACAAAAATAATTATGCTATTATTATAAGTTATATAACATGGATTAAATATTTTTTTTTACAAAAATGTCGTAATGATAATGTAATGACATGAAAGGGATGGGATGAGTTTAGTTTTATGACTGACAAATATAGCAGTTACTGTTTACACAATTAGTTTGATATTAACTAGACGATCATGGTATCTATTGCAAAAATTATGTATTGAATTTACAGAGTACGTTTTAAGCCAAGTGCTGACTTTGATGTAAACCAAATTTCTCTGCAATTTCCGGATTATGGGCAATTTTGAAAGTCAACTTGGACCATGTGACTGGCACAATATCAATGACTATCATGAGCTCATGAAAGTGAATGCATTTGGACCCATTGATGTTACAGTGACATTTATGCCACTGTTAAAAAAGAGAGAGAGGTGAGAAAATGAGGTGTGGTAAATGAGTTTTCCATTATGGACGTTATAGAAACCTAAACAGTTTTTTTACATAACTCATAGTGATTAATTTTCTCTGTTCCAAAACAGGCAGGATTGTGATCACTTCAAGTGAAACAGCGTTATTGTCCCTTCCATACAACTCCTGCTACAGTTCCACTAATTATGTCTTGGAAGCATTTTCTGATGCTCTGAGGTAAGAAATTGAAAGTGATGATATATCAAATTAAAGGGTTGGAACAATTGGAGTGACTGCCCTCCTCCCAACATTACACACTTTAATGAATATCTTAAGACAAACTTCCATTCATTGAGTTATCGTTTCCTCATTAGTTCAATAAGACACAAATAGTGTTTTAATTTTCGACTGGTTTGTATGTGCCAGTTACTTGATTGGCCTGATATGAAGTGAAGAATTATTATTATTTTGCGCTAATTGCCCCATTGCCAAATCCCTTTTGTTCCTGTTTTAGCAAATGGAAATGTAGACATCCAGTCCCTCATGAATAATTTTCAGACGTTAACCTTTTTTAGCAATGCCAAGAAAAAGGTTGCCATCATCCAGATGGCATGTCAGGTCAGCATGATATCAATCTGACATGATGCTGGACTAAAACTTGCTGATTTGTTGCTTCAATTGATATAATTGTTCGTGATGTAGGTAAATCCCTCCACTTCCAATAGAGTCTTTTCACTGAACAGCCCTGAATTCAGCAAGACATAAGTCTTTCCTCTCCTCTTATTACACATATTGTTTTCAAACACAATAGGTAATAACTAACTAATTCCATAAATATAACTTTCTCAAAAATAACAAAAATCAACTAAAGGATAAAGTGTCAAATATACATTAAAAATACTGCTGCTTGGATGAGCTTTGCTTGAGCCAATCACAACCAAGGGCAGGAATTTTTTCAGCCAATAGAATTGCAGTATTCTGTTTTAGCCACCTGGTGGAAATACAAAGTACCTTCCGTGAAAATCCACTATTGGTGCACTCCAACCAAAGTATTTACCTTTTTTACCACTTTGTTTTTCTTTTCTTCGCAGACGTGAGATTTACCATTTTGGTGTTGGTGTGCATGTTATACAACCAGGGGCGTTTGGAACCAAAAAAATCAGCGAAGAGACTTTTAAACGCAATATTCGTTCAACATGGGACAGGGCTGACCATGTTAAAAAGGAATATGGAATGGATTACGTTGACAAACGTAAGATATGGGATTTCTTGTTTCAATTTTGAGTAGCCAGCTATGATAGGTCTGTTTAGTCAGGGCTTGTACTTCAAATATTCAGAACCTTTGGTAATAAGCAAAGCATTGCATGGTTTTATAACGTTCTGTGGACATGACAAAATCTGCTTCATTTTGTTTGTAAACAAGACATTGTCAAACCAGACACAGTGACAATAATAATGCTGAGATGATTAAAATGAGTCTCAGGGTGATTAGAAGATATTCAGAAACCGAATTAAGCCCATTGTGTCAAGCCAAAGTGTGGGAAATTAACAAAAGTTTCCACTGAAAAAAATGTAAAATGTAAAAAAAATGTAATACAAAAGAATTGAAAGACATAACTCTTACTTTTTGCATTGTTTCAGTAATCACAGCCATCACTGCAGACGCCATGGCCATCCTGAAATCTGATATTACTCCTGTGGTGGATGCATATTTGGATGGGATGCCTTTTCCAAGAAGATTATTCAGTTATTGCCAGAGTGTGTTTCTGACAAGCTGATTGCACTAGCTTTGAAGAAGGTACCCAAACCTGCAGCTGCTATTAAATAGAACACATTTTCTTATTAGTATTTACGAACATCTTCCAAGTTCTCTCTGCCTGTTGGACTGTCGTGTCTTTAAAAGATTGTTTAGGTTTGGATGCTCTAATTTCTTCACATATATTGTTCCACAGTACTGGTCCACTGATGATGATCGCAGCAAATGTCTTCCATTTAGCGATATTATATGTCTACAGGTTGAGCTATATGTTGTTGTCAGATATAATTTTTGCATAATGAAAAAATAAATTGCTGTTGTATTCATTGGGGGTTTTTTTTTCACTTTTCCTACATTCCTTTATAATTAATTAAACCAGGATGGCAAAACAACACGTTTCTGCTTCAGTGACAAATTGTCCATAAATACACATATTCAATTCTGTTATTTTAGTCTTATTTCTTGCTGTTTTGTGTTACAGGGTCATTTTGAACAGAGCTTTTGCTCAAAATGCCTTTACATAAATTAGATAAGAATAAAGCCACCTTCCAAAATATAATTTTGAATGCTTCAACCTTTTTTTATATCTGGGCCTAGGCCTTTATCAATATAGGCCTATCATAATAGGTTTATGACAGACCAGGTATATTTAAGGGAATGAAGCCTCGAAGTTTTAGAGAGTATATGGGTCAATGTTTGAAAGGAGATTGGGATCTGTGATGCTCATATATTTTGTGTTAGTTTTGCTTTGGCATATTACGCGAACAACTTTTTTTTTTAAATCTCTTTAAAAGTATATATCTACAAAAATCTATAGACCACATGTCTTAGTTTGTAAATTGCGATGAATGGAGAAAAAAATATTTCGACCGAATTGAATTCCTGCTATCCTGACGATTCTCGCTAGGTGGCATGTTCATTCTTGCCACGTACACCACCTGGTGAGATTTCGCAAAAAACTTCAAAAACATTAGAAAAGGATGACTTTTAATGGTGCATGATCGGTGCAAATCAATTGTGAGTATACAAGGTACGGACACCAGTCTCCATGAGCATGATGAGATAGTAGCTGTCATACTGTGAAGTGTTTACATTGTAGGCCATCAGATTTGGAAGTGACTATCTATTCTTTTTTTTTAAAAAGTTTTCTTGTTATTGTGACAATGGCCCGCGACAGTTATCTAGTATATCTGTAAATTCTTTTCTATTTATCTTTTATTTTCTTAAGTTGTTCTTTTTCAGGACGTGCGAGTTTCGTTATTGAATTACTTATATGTATAAAGTTCACAGGAATTGGGCAAATAATGATGAGGTGTTCAACACAGAAACATGTCAAAACAACATTGATATAAAAATTGGTAACGTCAATATTACATGCATTAAAACAGTTAAGCAAACAAAAGGTCGAAATTTGTTTAATGATTTCAAAATAATACATTTTCAGCAAGATTCTCATTGTAAAACAGACGAAGAGATACATCAACAGTGAAACACAACAATAGTAATCTAAAGGCAGTACATTTTTTTCAATTCTTCACCCCCATCTTCACCGATTGTGCTGTTGTCATTTATTGCACATGGAGCTGTGGAGTGACACCTGGAGAGTTTCGTTTCTGAGGAGGTGGCGACATCTGCCATTCAATGACAACCAGCTGAAACCTTCAAGGTTGCAGTCCTCAAAAAAAAAAATTATATAATTTAATGTAATAATGTCAGCCATTTAAAGAATTTAAAACGAGAATCTTAATATCAGTCCTTTCTCCATGTAGGTTTAATCAACATAAATTAATTTAGCCATATCTAAATAGGGCAAAACCACAAAAATGATTTCACAATTTTACCTTCTTTCCCTCCATCTTTATATAGTATTTGCTATTAGTATTTTTACTAGTCACAACCGGGACCAACTTGCTGTAAAATACATAGTTACAACATTTAATATAGACTGTTAGGTTAACACTTTTAGTATTATTATTCTTATTACTGTAAAAGTACTGTATTATTGTATGTTATTATTTTATGTTATTTGTATGTTTGACAAATGTCAATTATGATAATATCCTGTCAATAAAATTATATATATATATATATATATATATATATATATATATATATATATATATATATATATATATATATACAGTGGTTCTGCAGTTTTATTATTTAGCACAATCAGACATGACATCAGAGAGAAACAAACACTGAATTAACTAATTTATTTCGATTTGGGTGGTAGGATAGGGACTGCATGTTTAAGGTAGCAGTCTACTCATTCTTACACATTCCACCAGGTGTGCTGACGGTTCGGTATTATGATATTTAGTCATGCACTAAAAACAAGATCCAGTGTTTGGATATATATTAAAATTAATTTTTCCAGTAATTTAGTGTCCAAACTATATAGAAAAAGTAATTTTACTTTATTTCTAATTCAATAGTAACCTTGCATGAAGGAAATTAATGGCATGTGGGGTTGATCATGGAGACAAGAGTAAGGTTGATGAGGTGAAGGGAGACCACATGAAATTACACATTGTGTTAAGTCCTTTGCTTAGCTACTTAAACCATAATGTATCAAGCAGGCGACAACCAGATTTTGCTCTTGAAAAGTACCTGGGCCAGGTGTTAAACCCAGGTCCCCCAGTTCGTTACGCCATATAACAGCTAACATTAGGTTTGTGAAGATGATGCCTATGTAGAATATATTTTGTCTGCCCCCCCCCCCTCCAATTTTATATGACATTGCAAACGATTCTCAATCCTAATTTTATTCCACTTAATTATGCCATTTTTATACTTACCTAATGCTATCAGCCTTTTATTCAATATTCTTTCTGTAATATTAAAGAAGTCAATATCAATGCTGAAAAAGTAGTTCTTTGTACCAAATCTTTAACACTTACAGCAAACATGCAATGGAAACATTTTGAGATGCCCTGAGGGGCCAAACAGCCAACTGAAATATCTTGTTCAGATGGGGTTGGTTTCGAAAACAGCATCAACTCATTCAGGTGACAAAATGATGCAGGCTTAGTGGGACATTAATATCACCAAATTTAGACATTTTCATTTATAAATAGTTGCAAATGTAGTCTTTGATGGCTACGTTACCGCGGTATAATGATGTTATGCTAATTGCAGATATTTTAAGAAATGCTTTATAGGCATTGTTGTAATGAGAATATTCAATATTACCAAATTAACAACAAACAATATATTCTTTAAAGTATGTGTTCTAACACCTCAGAGTCATTGTTTCAGGATTGACTTCGTTGCTAGGAGAGCTTTTTAAAACATTACAACATTTGTTGTATTGAACACCTAATTGAATTATTTTTCTGGTCACGTAGAACTCTATAATATTGTGCATGTTGGTATCAGTATACCTGATTGATTCTTTTAGATGGGACTCCTCACTAATGATACACAAAATATGAATTTGGGAGTGTTTGAAATTGGTGCAGGTATTTGAGCTTTACATCATTTTATTTATTAATTATTCAAATATATTTTACAAGGGTCGCATCATCAGCACAGCTGTTTTGCAGATGTCCCATTAAAACAATACATCAATCAGGACTATCAGTGAAATGTGGTCCCTTAACTGGAAACTTCAATCTTTTATATATTCCTCTTCTGAATCTGTTCTTCTGTGGCTAATAATCCTGACTCTATCTATTAGCTGGTCTTTATATATTTATATACATACATAATGCATTGTATGAAATGCATTTGCTTAAAAACGTTATGTTCACATATCAACTTGAAATATCCATCAAGTGCATTAGGGAATTCAACACCAATAATCTCCATCCACTAGTTTCCTGTTTTGTTGAATAGTTTCCATCAAAAGTGTTATGCCTTGATATCCCATTCATCTATAAAATCCAATTAGTTTGATTACAGATTCACTTAATTGGAATGCCCCTGGCACATCATGTGTCTGTTAAAATTGACTTCATTAATGCTTCTCTCCCAGGATCACCATCTCTGTATTGTGCAACTATCTGTCAGGGAACCTCGACATCACATTAAATCTTCCCTCATTTATGCAATTTTTCTGTCTTAATGATGAGAATATATCTAATATATGTCATGTCAAACAATTGTAGTCTCAATTGCTGTGTCTGACAGTGAAATGGTAAATTTCTAGCAATCAGCCTTTCTGTATGGGGCAGGTAGAAGACTCTAAGTGCATCATGAATAATTTATGTGCAGCATGAAGTTCAATTAAAGCCTACTATCTCATCATTAAGTTTGCCTCTGGTAGGTAATTACAGAACTAAGTTTCGGGCCATACTTGTACTGTACATACATGTAAGCATGGACTCAGCTACAATGTATACTCTGCTGATGAGACCACATCTAAACAACAACATGATGAATGTGCCACTCTCCTAAATGAAGTCAATTTGCAGGTATTGTATTTGTTTCACTTCATCCTGGAGGATGAATAGTCCACAAGTTTGCTTGCATAATGTAAAAACTTTGGAGAAAATATTGGTTGTTAAAAGTAAAATGGGCTATACATAAGTTTGATCTCATCCATAGGACAAGTCTTGATTTTTAACATAGTTTACTGGAATTTGACAATTTTGAAGGCTTATTATAAGTTTTAAGAAATGTAAAATACCAGAAATTTCGTTTTTTTCTGAATACCAAAAGTGATATTTCCAATACATAGATTTTTTAATAAGCCCACCCTGATATGATATATAAGGACAAGTCCAAACATTTTTTTTTTCTTTTACAGTATCCTGTGATTTCGGAAATCTTAAACACGAACAAAAAGGTTATGTAATTTAACCTAAAAGATTATGCACTAATTTAATTGCAGCTCAAGAGCCTTAATTGTTAGTGCAGACATCATTATTTTCATGCCACCTAAATGGAACTTACATTGGGAAAAAAACCATACACCATAGAGCTTATGAAATGAAGTTAATTTGCATTGGGGTACATTGTATCTATTGCATTGCATAGATAGCATCAATTAAGCTTCTCTCCAGCCTGAAATGCTAATTTCCTTTGGCTATTCAACCAAAAAATATTAAAACTGTTTAAATTAGCTATACAGCGATTTGATTTGCACAAAAGTACAGACATTCCAAGGTGCTGACATGTGAAAAACATGGTTTCCTGAAACAAAGTATGAGATCAAATCTTTACAATATTGGGCCATTTGTTATGGTGCTACATGGCCAATTGTGCCACGTGCGTTTCCCATGCGTTTGGATAAACGCATGGAAAACGCACGTGGCACATTTTGCCATGTAACGTAAACTGAGATAGACCTATATCATTACATAAGCCACTGGAAGTCGTCATATTTAAACAGATTTTTCTTATTTAAAAAACACAAGCAGTTCAGAACTGCAGTTTATTCACAACAAGATAATTTTTAAACACCAGTCAAAGTCATATCACATACCACGTGAATCAGCTAAACTAACAAAGCTTGACAGTAAGGAGACAAGCCAATTAAGCAAAGAATCCATACTAATCCGTTTCAAAATTAGCAGGCTTAAAAAGTTTCAAATTAGGATACACTTGCACTCTAAAAGCAAGCAGTTAGTCTCAAAGATCACATTGACATGTTTTGAAGCATGGATGCATTTGAATGGTTAAGAATTAGACCACAATTAGACATTTAAACGATAATATAAAGGAACTTGCCATATGTGGCATGCTTGCATTGTCAGTTTATTTCTTGTCAGGTTTTTGTGCTATCGTAAGTTGAGTGCTGTATCTTGAAAAATGTTGTCATCGTGTGTGACATTTTGGATTTTACATTAAGGATGACTTGAGTAGAAAGGTTTTTCTCTACCTCATAATGGGATTGAAATTTCCGCATACGCTTGCTTTACTCAATCTCCATTCAGGTGAATCAAATAGTATCCATGACACGAGGCAGAAGTTGGCATCACAAATGTGCATGACATGGTGACATTAAGTCTTTGACAACCTTGCAGGACATGCATTCCATTCATGATGAATTGAAAATGCCTGGAATATTTTGTACTCTTTTTCATGAATTGATCTCTCATCGTTTTGCGTGTCACACATGAGCATTTGTTAAAATGGATGAATATTAGACAAAGATGTACTTATTTTACAATAGTGTTAATGTTTAAATGTATACATGGTCTCTGTCCTAATTATTTATGCGACAGCATTACAATGCAATTTGATGTCTCTGGCTTGTCGACTCGAAGCCATCCTATGAATGTTTATGTGCCAAGACCAAACTGTGACTTATATAAAAGAACATTTGCTTATTGTGGTGCTATTTACTGGAACTCTTTACCTGACAAAATAAAGGACATTAATGATCTTAATTCTTTCAAAAAAGCACTTAAAGTTTATATTTTAATGTAAATCTTATGCTTTTGAATTATTTTGCTTATTTTAGTTTTTTCTTTTTATTTTATATTTATATTGATGTTCTTAACAGGGTCCACATGAAAAACAGTTTAACTGATTGTATACACCCTGTGTAAATATGTTCAACAAATAAATGAGCATGAATGATTGCTAACTGGGACAAATCAAGAAAACTGCGCTATATTTATCTGTACTTGATAAGTATACATCATCACGTGGATGGATTTTCTCCTCCTTGTATGAGTGCATACTGCTATGAAGCAAATATCATGGCTCTTTTCACAGCTCGGCATATTAATGAAACATATTACTTTCCACATTGAATACTTATCTTATCTGAGAATACGTGCAATGATATGTAGATGACGTCAAGCACAGCATCAGTGTATGACATGTTGCTGATTGTTGCCATAGCAATGGAATTCATATTGAACCGGTTCCCCAGGAAACTGTGAACCCGTCATTTGATGCAATATCTAGGGATATTTTTAGCGAGTTGCAGGGAATGACAATTCCCAGTCTTTTATCACACTGAAGTCTAACCATTCCTGATTTCATTAACTAAAGAAAATAATTGGCTCTTAAGAACTGCATGAAATTGTTAAATTGAATTCTCATGAACACCTTAATTAACTACCGGAGCAAAGTCTCAATCAATGCCAGATTAACATAACAGGGAAACTGGCATAACTTGTTAAATGCTAGACACATCTAAATATCAAAATTATGAAGACGAGTCTAAAAGGCAGTTCAGTATATACATGTTGACATATTTGTAAACAGGAAGCAGTAAAACGTTAGTGAACAAAAACCCAAGAATCATTTTTTATAGGCTAGCAATTTGGTTTTAAAAGGATTTCTTAATTTAAAGAGAATTATTGAAGAGCGGATTTTGGTAATACTGTTGTCCTTTAATTGGCAATGTAAAAGTTTCCCCGTAAATTTCACATTATTATTCAGATAAAAAGGCACTGTATTCATCATGAAATTTGATTCAGAGTGATATCAGATTTTTAGTACATCATGAGATGTGTTTTGTATGATTTCTTACATATTGTAAAGACATCACTATTTACCATCTTTAATGCTATTCATATGGCCAGTCCTGCATGCCAAATTACCCTTAGGACAATATCAAATTAATTCACTGCTCAGACTAATAGAGCCATTTGTGTTCAGGGGCTACTAATGAGGCATTACCCTCATAATGTTATTAATGTTTTCAAGTAATTAGGTTTGTCGCTTACCATTAAGCCTAACATAACATGCAAATAATGTGCAATATGAGCAAAGGAAATAGGTTGATAAAGTGTTTCTTATGTGGACACTAGGAAAACTGTTACATCTACATGTATATTAGGAGAGTAAGAAACAAAGGATTTCCCTTGATATATAAATGTAAGCAAATAGTTAAGCCAAAAAAAGTCACAGAAATTTACCCAATATTGATAAAATGATTCAGTGACATGAGGGTCCTCACAATGGCTTAAATTAATTTGTTCATTGGGGCTATTTGTAACATGATGTCATCACCTATGCTCTTCTCTGACTGGCTGGAAGTTGCAACCTCAATTGATCACTGTTCTGACTAGAGACATGCCATGTCACGAGACAGCATGCTCAAAGGCTTTTGAAAATACTTTATATAACATTTTAAGCATTTTAAAAGTTCATAATGAGATTTTGTATCGTGCCTGTTTATAATTTTAGCCAATCAGAATGCAGGTGGCAAATATGACGTCATTCTGACGCGGTGGGTGATCCCCCTCTGCAAAACCCATTGAGGATATGTAACTTATGTTGATAAGACTTAATTTTCTGAATATCAGTAGTTTTGCTTTAAACCTGTAGTGTGCGAAGAGAATACATTCGAAGTAATTGATAAAATATATACCTGGTCTATGAGTGCATGTACTTGCTTCGAAATACCCACTGACAAAGGTCCAGTCTGGACCCACAATCCTGTTTTAATTCAATGTACCAAGATCAGTTCCCAGATAGCATGTAAGGGTCGTATGAAATCTGAAGCAGCTATGACATTCATACATATGTAGGTCTTCTATTCCTTTTTGCTCAAACAAATATTTCAACATACAAATTTTAGGTAGCTATCAACAACCTTATTGTCAGAAAATCTCCAGCGTGCACTGTGAACTGAAGACCAATAATCTTCATCCACTATTTTCCTGTTGTGTTGAACAGTTTCCATTAAAACTTGTAATGGCTTGATGTCCCATTCATCATTTTAACTCCAATTAGTTTGATTACAGATTTCACTTAATTGGAATGCCCCTAGCACATCATGTTTCTGTTTAAATTGACTTCATTAATGCTTTTCTCCCAGGATCATGGTCAATTGCATCTCTGTATTGTGCAACTATCTGTCAGGGAACCTCGACATCATATTAAATCTTCCCTCACTTAGGAAGTATTGTCTTAATGGTGAGATTATTAGTTTCAATGCAGCAATTTGCACCACTCACCAGCAGTTTAGCATTAAGTACGCCGTGGTAAAATCCTCTTGATGAACCCTTCACTTTTGAACATGGGCCCCACTGCGCTGGAATTGGTAGGCAACCAGAAAGTAGAAAGGACAACAATTGCAGTCTGAGAAATATGTGCATTCTCTTCAATAACTTTTCATCTGATCAAAAGTTCAAGGTTATTCTGTTAGCTCTGATAGTCGTCTTTGATTTTGTCATTAATTGATTAGATGAACTCAATAGGTTCCTATACAGAGCGCCTTTTTCCCCATTGAATCGTAATAAATGAAGAATATAACACATTGACAAGGCACCTACCTTGGCTAATAAGACAATTAAACAATGGTTACATTGTGAGACATGCGATATGTACACCCTCAAATGTTATGCACAACTCCGCCATTGGCTTTACCGTACATTGATGATATCTTCATGTCTCAGCTGTAAGCATTGTATCATTGCATTATGTATTCATTATTTTAACAATCGTAGTCTTAATTAAGTGTCTTAGTAGTGGTGTGGTAAATTATTGCTTCAGTAGTCTAAAGTCTTAGTCTTCTGCATTATTTATTGGCTGATAAATGCTAAAATTGATAATAATAGAAAGCAAAATTTACTGTAAAAATCAAAATTTATATGTAAATTCATTTGTAGGAGAGAGAACACCAGAGGGCAACACCTGTCAGTGCTAATAATTATTGCTGGGTGGCGCTGTTGTGCGCGCATAAGAATTTAGAAAAGAAAAACTCGATGGATGAAATAACTGCACTATAACGTGTTTCCGTCTTGTCTTGCTGTAGTTTTTTAAAGGTAAAATACTGTTAATTTGATATGCGGCCTGCTACCATAAATTTTTTACAACAAGATACCATGAATCTATCCCACGGCATAAGTAATAGATAATGCCCACGTTTTCTTCGACATAGGAGAGCCGAGCAATAATCCCATGTCGAAGAAAACAAGGGCATTATCTAACTTATACCACTTAATTGGATTGTTTGTGTTTATGTTTGTCAGAGATTGAAACACTTAAAACTAAAGCAATACAATTAAAGACCTATTTCAATTGACATTGCATTTCAAAATGAATGACAATTTGGAGAGGAGTTTTGCTGATTTCAGTGAATTTAATGATTGTAATGCATCCTTTGACATTGGATCTACTCAATTATTGGATATTTCAATGCAATTGCTATTTGCACCGGATGGCAGAAAAACTGCCAATAGATATGATGCGGAAATCAAAAGTGAAAGTGCTTTCACTAATTCTTTGCTGGACAGAATCCCAGCTAACACAAGAAAGGCTACAGAGAGTGCTGTCAGGTCATATGAGGTAGCCGGTTGTGCCATGCTTGCATGGCACAACCGTAGAAATCTCACGGGTGTAAAAAAAAAAAAAATACCCGTGGAAGCCGGCGGGTGACCCGTGAAAGCCGGCGGGTGGCCTGTAAAAGCCGGCGGGTGGCCCGTACCCGGCGAATTATCCGGCACTAATTTCACCCCGGCAGCTTGTTGAGGGGTTCTACGGGTAACCCGGCGGCTTTCACGGGTAACCCGGCGGCTTTCACGGGTAACCCTCCGGCTTTTTGCTACCAGCGTCAGCGTAGGCAGGGAGGGGGGGGGGGGGGGGGTTGTATATACTTTGCTGCTCCTCTAATATTAGTCCGATTTTTCTCAAATAAAGACTGAATGGCAGTATAGCTCATACTGATTCCATACGTATTTTCGGATTTAAAAAAACCCGAATATTAAGCGAGATATTTGTCTGAGTAGGCAGTTGTCTTGCACGTGCTGCTCCATTTATATTAATCCGATTTTCGTAAAATCAGGATTGAATTGTAGTATAAATCATACTGATTCCATACGTGTTTTCGGATTGAAAATAGACCAAATATTAAGCGAGATATTCGTCTGAGAAGGTAGCTAAGTTGGCGGAGGCAAACAGTGGTGCTCTCGCAGACGTCCGCTCCCTGACTGTATCAATGCAGGAAGGGCTGAGCGCTTCTTTAAAATGCTGCTGCTCCCCTAATATAAGTCCGATTTTCGTCAAATTAAAACTGTATTGTAGCATAGTTCATACTGATTCCATCATGTTTTCGGATTGAAAATAGACCAAATATTAAGCAAGATATTCATCTGAGAATGCAGTTCTCTGGCGGCGGCCAGGTGCTCTGTGTATGGTCATGACTTGAATGGTGTGGTCAATATTTTTGACCATGATATATATACATTGTTTGGATGAGCTTTATTGCAATTCATTTCTACTGCTATTAGCATTTTAAATGATACAAAGAATGGGTGTAGAGAATACAGCAAATGCTCAATACATGTGTCAATTGCCTAATTGCCTAAATTGGGGTTCTTTGACCTGTCATTTCATAGTTTGTTCAAAGATGACACAGTAATATGACATTGTCTTGATTGTCATTCACAATTACAAAAAGATGTAATTGCTTTCATTAATTAAAAACAATGTATTCTATTGTAATTACCAGGCAATGATTATATTTGTATATTGGTATTTTTTTTATACATGTGAACATTCTTATCTTTTTGTGTTAATTTGAATCTTATTGTGATATTTTGATCAGTATTTGTGTATATTTTTGTAAAATTTAAATCTAATATTGATATTGTAATTAGTATTTGTGATTTGATCTGTGATTTTATTTGCTATCTTTTATGTACTTATATGGACCAAATATTAAGCTAGGTATTCTATATTATATAATAAGCATATAAATCTATCTGTCTATCTACATATCCGATTTTCGTGAAATAAAGACTGAATTATTCAGGGAAATGTGTAGAATTTATATAATAGTTAAGGTGGGGAAAATTAATGGAGTATACTAGGCACAAACAAGAATATTCTTGTTAATAAAGTTAGTAATACCTTATAGAGTATAGATATGTAGATAGACAGATAGTTATAAGATCTTAACCTAATAATATGTTACTATCAATAATTCATTGATTCGTAATCAATAAAAAACGAAAATAAAACAATGTTTGTTTGCTTGTTGCCAATAAAATTCCAACTTGATAAAGATGTCTATGGAGCTATAACAACTATCTATAGATAGATATACTCTAGTTTAGAGTAATCATTTTAGATATTTATTTCATTTTATATAAATTATCAATATTTCGTTGTTGTTTCTGAAAATAATCCAACTGGAATTAATATTGATATTGCATGTTCCATCCATGATCAAAACAATCTCCCTCTTTAATATGCATAATGAACAGGAATCAGTTGAAATTCAGAATTTCAATTAATGCTTGTGATCAATGATGAAAAAGCATGACTTACCCCATTCTTTGTATTATTGAAAATGCTAATAGCAATTGACATATATAGGTTTATTGACTTTACAAAACCAAAGGAAAAGTCCTTCCCATTGGCCAGTTGGCAGAATGAGTAGAAAATAATTGCAATAAAGCTCATCCAAACAATGTATATATAATAGTAAAAAATATTGACCACACCATTCAAGTCATGAACATACACAGAGCACCTTGCTGCCTTCTCACACGAATATCACGCTTAATATTTGGTCTATTTTCAATCTGAAATTCTGTGTGGAATAAGTATGAACTCTTCTATAATTCAATATTTATTTGACGCAAATCAGATTAATATTAATGGAGCAGCAGCCGCCACCAGACAACCGCCTTCTCAGACAAATATCTGGCTTAATGTTTGGTATATGTTCGATCCGAAAACCGGTATGGAATCAGTATAAATTATACTACAATTTAGTTCTTATTTAATGAAAATCGGACTAATATTAGGGGAGCAGCAGCCTTTTAAAGTATACTCCTGGAAGCTGCGAGTTACTCCTGCTACTCGCCGGCTTACTCCTACAACTCGGCGAGTAACCCGTAGAACCTGCCGAGTCACCCGTAGAACCCGCCGAGTCACCCGTAGAACCCGCCGAGTCACCCGTGGAACCCCCCGAGGCACCCGTGAAAGCCGGCGGGTAACCCGTGGCAGCCCGGCGGGTAACCCGGCGGGTAACCCGAAGCACCCGGCGGGTAACCCAGCGGGTGCTGCCCCGCCCCTTTTTGCTGCCAGAACCAGCCGCCAAACCGGCGGAAAGAGCTGTTACATAACCGTTACGTCACTCTACGGGTTCACTACGGCAAAACCGGCTCGTGTGACAGTGGCTTTAGTGCTATACAAGACTAGCTAGTTTAGTCAAATTTCCACACAGATAAGCGAACTAGTCAAAAAGATTTTCAGTGTAGGTTAAGGGTAACTGCAGTTACACTGTTCTTCATAGCAAAATGACTAAGAAACATTTGGTAAAGTCACATTACATAATACTTCACATGAATCAGCTAAACTATCTCAGTTTGACAGCAAGGAGACAAGCCAATTAAGCAAAATATGCATACTAATCTGTTTCCAAATTAGCGAGCTTAGAAGGTTTGGAATTTGGACTCTTAAAGTTACCAGTCAGTCTTGAAGGTCACATTGACAGGTTTTGCAGTAAGGAAGTAAGGATGACATATGAATTGGCTAGAAATCAGATCACACTGGAACATTATGAGACAATTGAGACATTTGAACACCTTAATACGAAGGAAGTAATTGTGGCATGCATAGGCAGTTTATTGGGTGGTAAGATGAATGTGGTATCTGTTCAAATTAAGTCACTATTTGTGACAAAATTTAGGATTACAATTTCCGCTGCTCAAGCTTGGTTTAGGTGAAAAGAATTCTCAACAATAGGCAAAACCTGGCATCACAAATTTGCATGACATGCCAAAATTAAATCATCAGTGACCTTGCAAAACAGGCATTCGATCCACGATGAATTGAAAATGTGTGAAATACTTTTTTCAAAAATGTCATTTTGCATGTCTCTTATGAGCATGAATGATTGCAAACTGACACAAATCCAAACTAGAAAACTATGCGATATTTATCAGTACTCATTATTGACTGAAAATTTGGAGAAATTTCTCCCCTGATTCTGTGAAACAAATATTTGTCACAGTGCAGGGATATCCATGGAAATCATTACATTCTACAGAAGATATCTGACATATAATATGTATGTGATATCAAGCACAACATCAGCGGATGACATGTGGTACAGCAGTAGCCGCTTCATGAACCAATCCTGGTTGTTGCCATAGCAATGGAATTTATATTGAACCAGTTCCCAAGGACCTGGCGGACCCGTGTTTTGATGCAATATCTCGATATTTTTAGCTGGGTGGCTTAATGGTTAACGCATCCGCCAATTCTGCTGAAGGTCCCGGGACCCAGGTTCAATCCCAGGCACTCTGCATGAGCTACATCTCAGCTGGATGTTGATCACATGAGAAGTTAAATTAGAGGTGCCTTGTACTCGGTGTCTATGCTAAGGCAAGTAAAAGACCCAACCCATGGGATAAATGTGTAACAAGGTGTGGACTCACATCCTTATCATCTCATCATTACATCTGCCTCTGGCAGCTGGTCATATAAGCTGACTAAGCTTCAGACCAAGCAGCATTGAGCCATTGAACAATGGACACTGAACATTGAACATTGAGGGAATGTAAATTCGCAGCCTTTCTTCACACTAACACTAATCATTCCTGATTTGATGAACTCAAAAAAATCATTTGCACAATAAAAATTACTTGAATTGTTAACTTAAATTCTTATGAGCATCTTAGTTAATTAAAGGAGTGACGTTTCAATCAATGCCCAATTAACATCACAGAGGAAATGGGATAACTTGGTAAATTCCAGACACATCTAAATATCAATTCATTCTGGGACCTATTTTCAAAATTGGTGATTATCTGATTTCAGAACTTGATTTATTAATGATGAAAATCTATGTTGAAAACCAACAAAATTGATAAACAGCAAGTTGCAGTCCTGTTTAAACTTCAGTACATGCAACTGGTAAAACCAACATGTCCGGAAGGTTCAAATTTTGCCATTATTGCATCTCACTCAGTAAATTGGCTTTTTCAAATTGAGGTGTTTGATAGCAAAGAGTTGTTTTTGGAATGCTTTGTTTCTGTCACACAATTATGAATTCTGGAATTATCGATTGCATTCGGTTGATGCTTTGAATTTCTCCCTAACCTTAATCATGTGCAAAATACAATGAAATGTTCCCCATGAATTATACATTATTATTTAGATTAAAAGGCACTGTATTCATCATGAAATTTGATTCAGAGTGATACCAGATTTTCAGTCCATCATGAGATGTGTTTTATAGGACTCTTTATATGGAAAGACATCCCATTATTAATTGTATGGCCAGGCCAGCCCAGCATGCCCACTAATGAGGCATCATTACCCCAATAATGCTATAATGTTTCTAAGTAATTAGGTTTGTTGCTTACCATTCAGCCTATCATAACATGGAAATTATGTGCAATATGAGCGAGATGTGGGTCGAGCCATGATCAAACAGGATTCAGAAGCAAATTTGATACATGGAGAACAGAGTAGATTCAATTCAAGGCAAGGGGAATATGTTGATACAGGTGTTTGAATCCATATATGTATCAATTTGATATTTAGCTGTCAATAAAAATCTCTCTATATATATATATATATATCTTAAGTGGGAATATAGGAAAACCACACGAGTCCCTGATCTGTTTTGCGTAGCACCCTCTGAGTCTGATCTGTCAAAACAGATGATCAGGAAAGAGTGTGGTTCTTGCTTTTATCCTTAATTAATTTTAGCCATGTTGAACTCAAGATTTTTAAAATCGGATGAAAATTGACGGAGTTATCGAATAAAACGTACATAAAAACAAACCATATTTCGAATGAATGCAGCATCGCCAGCGTCATTCGATTCATGATAAATTTTCGGTAGTAACTCGATCAATTCTTGTCAGATTTTCAATTTAAACTGTTATGTAGCTAAAGTCATAACTAACTGAATGTAATATTGTAATCTATCAGACAAGCTTTGTTCGCACGGGCGGTTTTTCGACAGTACGCAATTCATCCTTATTTGGAAATAGCAACTTCTTTAGTTTCCTTATTTGGGCATTACATTCCGTGTGATACGAAATTCAGATCACCCAGCCCGTATCTTCCGGTATTTCAATGATAAAGCTGCAATTGGGGAATAAAATGGAAAAACGCAGACAGTAAATTAAAACAAGGATCGTAGGTAGCTGCTGTTGTCCATCATTTTGCCAATGTGCAGCCTACATGTATCAAACGAAGCTGCTGGTGCATAAGGAGGACAGTGGAATCTTTCAAAGACAAATTGCAAGTTCCATGTAACACGGTACATGGTTGGAAAAATTATGAAAGAGGGTGATCTTTGAAATCTAACAAAACGCCTGTGATAAACAATCATTAGAATGACTTGGAATTCCAGAGTTAATTAAATGAATTAAAGTCGCAGTGGAGGCTGTGGAGCTGGCACAAGTGACAGAAAGTGTTCCTTGACTTGTGAAGTTGGAGTTAATTGCAAAATTCTGTTAATAAGAATATTCAAAGATAGCGGGTATATGATTCTACAACTGTGCTTTTGAGTGCATGAGTCTGAATGGCCACCATATGACAGCTTGAGGTGACCAACAGCTTGAAACCACATAGCACATCATGATAAACATGCCAGTTTAGCCATACTCGTATGCAACCTGGCTGGATGTTTCTGTAAGATGACCATACTCATATATGTGTATATAAAATTTCCTTGAGTCCATCTTTACATTTCATGGCTTATGTTATACTAATGTTTTTAATTCATTCGTATAATCAGTTCACAATGGGCCTAGTGCAAAAATAATGAAGCCTTTGATATCATATTTATTCTCATATCAAATACAGCTATACTACAAATTCTACAGTTACTAATTCTACAGTTGTGGCCTTTTTTTTTTTTTTTTTTTTTTGGTGTGACATTGAAATTGGTTCTATTTGTTACTCAGATTATTATAAATTGATGTTAAATGTTCTTAATATAATTTCAGACTATTAACTAAACAATCTTTTCACAAAATAAATTTATTGAAATGACTGAGCCACTTGTGTACTTATGTTATTAGCCTAAACAGAACAATAAATTTATGAATTTGAGGTTCTGACAATACATTTTATAAAATACAACAGATTCATAAACGTCACCCTATAGCAAACAGAAGAAATAATGAAATTTCAATACTTAAAATAATACTAATACCAAAATTTCAGTTATTAAGAGTATTGCAACTTTTTGTGAAGGATTAACATAAGAAAACCGCAGAATATAACGCTTGGGACATGTCACACTTTGGCTTCATTATTTTTGCGTTAGGCCTATGGTGTTCACTTTTCAAACTTTGATATCATCAATTTGATAAACTGACTGAGAGTTGAATGTGATCCTAAATGTATCTCGCAAATATCTCATTACAACAGCTTGAACTCAATGACCAAAATCCCCAGGATGCCCAGGAAGAATAAGGATTATAATGCAATGAGGATATGAATGGGTTGGGTTCCAGCAATGTATGAAAAATGTTTTTAATGATCATTCCCAGCTTCAGTTTATTTCTTTACATAATCGCAGGACACATTATGACAGATATGTATGCAATTACAGTTGAAAAACAGAATCTTCACCTTGTATAAATGGTACATAGATATATATATCTACCATATTTGTATTGCCTCAGCTGTGGCTGACATAGGAATAGCTGGAAATCCATCTCCGCTGGCCTCCAGTACAGCAAAATTGATTAAAAAACTCCTAAACTTTCACCAGTGATATTATATAGATATATATCTATATATATATATCATATGTGTGTATTAACTATGAAAATTCAATCGGTTTCATAAAAGAACCAAAAAACCACCTACAATCCAATGAGAGAACATATATGACGATTCCACAACACCATTCATTGATTTTCTTTTGAATATCAAGTATGCATGCTGGGGGGAGTAGGCGGATTGTTTAAGGTCTAGATGACGTCATGGGTGGGTGGATGGGTGGGTGATTAGGGCTTTACGTCCTGTATTTTTGCACCTGATGGGCTAATTAGGATAGGCAGAGACCATGGCAATGAGACGAAGGATGAAACAGCCATCCAACTTAGGCTCGACCGGGATCTAGATGACGTCATGAACAGGGTACAATTGACGACTATTGAGTGACATCACTGGCATATTATGAAATCGATCCTACATTCAGATTGATAAGCTTTTGTTGACATTGTAAATTGGTAATAATTTGCTTTTGTCCCACAATATAGGATGCTGAAATCATTTGGAAATTATATTTTTAACTACTTTAACTGTCAAATTGAAGAAACTACGGACTGAATATAGAGCTATTTCAAAATTAAACTTTTTATCCACTAGTGGCGTTGAAGTTTGCACCTACGGGGGGAGTAGGCACAGTGTTAACAATCTGAAGTATAGGGAGTGGCGCTTCTTGGTAATCTTCTTTGTCTAGAATGACCTGTATTCTAAATACACCAAAGAGGACAACCAAATTTGTCTAAGTACTGAGCTCATATACCACTTTTAAAGAATTTTTGGGGTTAAAGTCATTACACATTTTAATTCCTGAAGTGGTGAAGCCATCAGTTATTCTTAAAGCACAGGGTCTTAAAAGGAGCCGGGTGATGAATTACCTGGAGTCTGGCAAGGTGAACATATCTCTGAGATAATAATGGAGCTGATATCGTGAGCTGATATCGTGTCCTGTGGTGTCAACATGTTGTCACATTCAAAGGAAAGAACTGCATGAAATGTGATAAGTTGCATTTTATGATTGCCGTAATTCATTACAGGACCTGGATTTTAAAACTGAATTTAAATTGCAGGAAGCACCACCAGAATAGTGATATCATCATATTGTCTTTTTATCTGCTACGGTGGCAGCTCTCCCTGTACACTAAGAAAACTTGCTGGTCTAATAAAAGTGGTTGCTACGCCTTCGCGCTGTTCAGCAGGCAAGTCTTTTGATGAACAGCCACGTTCATAGTTGTTTACAAGTCATTATACAAAAAAATATGCGATTTCAGGTAGAGTTTTCTTAGTGCTGTAGGCTCTTTTACCTTTTCTCCCTGTTTGTTAAAGCTCCACTGTCTGTCAAAATTACTATTTTCTAAAACTTCATCAAATCATTGAAAATCGCCTTATTTGATCAAGGCACACTAAATAAGTGTAAGCTGATGAACCTATCAGGCATTAATTACAAAAAATGATTGATACTTTGAAAGAAATCAAGACCAAAACATTGGAAATACAGTGGAAATGGCATCATCAACCATTGTTGAATATTGTGATGTCATCACTTGGTTTGTTTACATATTGGATTTTTATGACATTAAAGATTAAATACTAGGTGAAGTTTATTTATTTTACAGAGAGATAATGAACCTAGCAAGGCTCTGGATGGTATTAAGAAGACAATAAAGTGAAATGCAATATATTTTGGCCACTGTTATATTGCGTGACAATCCAGCTTTAAGCTTGATGCTATTTAAGCCTAATTAAGGCCATCCTCCATTACAAGAGAAAACTGTCTCCGACGAGTCCTGAGACAGTCCTGAGACAGTCCTGAGACAGTCCTGAGACAGTCCTGAGACAGTCCTGAGACAGTCCTGAGACAGTCCTGAGACAGTCCTGAGACAGTCCTGAGACAGTCCTGAGACAGTCCTGAGACAGTCCTGAGACAGTCTTTGATCTTGGACCATACTGACCTGCCAGCAGCTGGGTACAATCAGGTTTTTTTTTTATTGAATCTCAATTCATAACATATCCTATAATTAGCAGAGCTCATAGTGATATAGATACTTACTAAAATTGGTTTTACAAATAATCTCCTGAGCCTTGTGAAGATTGCCAGTGACATCACTGATGTTTGTGTACATTTAAGCTGTGACCAGATCACTGATCTTCACATCCTTGGAAATGGCTTAAATAACCTAATTATGGAGCAACTTTGAATTGAGGACCATATGTGTGTGTGTGTGATTAGTGCTTTATGTCCTGTATTTCTGCACCAGTTGGGCTAATTAGGACAGGCAGAGACCGTGGCAATGAGACGAAAGGATGAATCAGCCATCCAACTTAAGCTCGACTGGGAATCGAACCCTCGCCCTGAGGACCATATGTCAAAAGTGCCTGGTTTTATTGTACCAACGTATTTATTAAATCTTAACAGTTCCACCCTCAAGCATCAATGGACTCATCCATGTAAACTAATGTGATTTGAATGATAACTATGGTGCTTTGGCTGTTAACAAAAAACCATCATGAATTTGTGCTTGTGATGCTGTTGTATGACAATGTGGCAGTGGTCACTCCATTGCAGGCATCTGGCTATGACTGGCCAGTTGAGTGACACACCCACACTCTGACCTAGAAAATGAATGAAACTGGCCACACATCCTCACTGTTCTCACTCTTTCTTAAGTGAAACAGTGTAATTACACAAATTGGATTTGTCAATTGCTCTTTATGTTTCTGATAGCTGGTTGCATTTGAAACTGTACACTGTAATTAATTTCAAGTAATTACAAATAGGCCAATGTTAAAATTAAATTATTTCTTAAACTGTTTTAAACAGCAGATATGCAGTTAAAAAATGCTACACTCACTGAACCTGTCAATTATGTATGTTAATGTGAAAAAATTAAACATAATTATATTTTTTTTAATGGGGTTCTGAATTATTCTATTAGATTTGCAAAACATGTCAAATTTTTCTGAAAGACTTTGTTTTTTTGGCTGCAAACTAAAGAATACTAAAAGTATTTAGGTATATTAAAAAATGCAACTTATTAGCAGGAATGTTTGAAATATATATATATATTTTATTTTGAATTTATTTATTTATTTTCATAGTATGACTAACAAGTAAAGGTCTCTTTTAATAATTACTAATACTATAGATGGTGCAAGTGGTCGATTTGCAGACAGTTGTGGGTAGCTAGGCATGAGTAGTGAGGATCTATGGAAAAGTACATTTTATAGCTAGTTCGGCAATAACGACAAAGACATTAATTTATATGAAGTATACTAAATGTGCATGTCTAGACTACGTTAACCAATTCTGATACAGGTCTCTTTTTTAAAAAGCTTTTCTTGTTAAATTGGCAGACATAATAGGCCAGTAATAATTGACGAACACCCTGGACTAACTCATAACAGGCATTTTATTCTGTCAAATTATAGTAGTTCCACATAAAGGAAATTTTGATGGCCACATAAATAATGAAAGTTAAAACAATTATAAAACTTGTTATAATCTGAGCTACTTATATAGGAATAAAATAAGTGTCGAAGTGGTTAGAATTGCCATATAAACCAAACATTGCTGATATCATAAACAGCTTGAATTATGCAGAATTTGAAGCCGCGTGGCATTTTCTTTATTGTTTTTTCGTAATTGATCTGTTATTATATTGATAACTTCCTATAATTCCATAATCAACCTTGACACTGAGAAAATGGTGCATACATTGTAAATAATCTGGTTTCCATGGAGACCTGATCCATATTTGGGTATTTTTTAATGTTAAAGACCTCTTTTTAGAATTTATTGGGGTAAAATAATCAGATATGGACAGAAATTATTCTATGTGATTTGAGAAATAAGTTTCATTTGTAAAATCATGAATTACCATGGCAACTGTTTTGAACATACATGCAAACGTATTGGCTTTAAATTGGTTAGATTCTGGTTGTAGATAGGAATTTATTATCTTTTTATCGTTTACAAGCAAGTAATGTTTGCAAAATGTATTTGATAAAAAAAGCTATAAATACAGTTATTTCATTTGGTAACCATGGTGACACAAAAATACTCGTAATGACCTTCTCATACAAGGCAATGCAATATTGATGCAATGCAGCGTCATGTAAATTAGGACATTAGCATATTGCCAAATAAGGAAATATATATAATATCACTGTAGTAAACTCAAGCAGGGCACTGTAATAACACTGGAAGTAACCGACTCTCCGGTATTTATGTGGACTCTAATTTAATTGCTAGAATGAAACAGTGTAACTTTCACATCTCTGTATCGTGACTCTTGGTGCCCCGAAGTACATTGAGCCAACCTAACAAGCACCTGGAGTTTGTTAAAAGAGGCACAAGGGTTGCCAAGAACTTAAGAGTAATCAGCAATTAACTATGCGCCATTAAAAGCCCATTCAGGGATTATAATGTTAAAAATAATCTCAAGGTGCATGTTTCTTGACAGTTATATTAAAGAAATACTGATAAAGTCCATAAAAAAAACTACATACATGTAGGGCCTGACCTCAATGATTGTCAGACTGTCCAGGGCAAATGAAGCATGCCTTGGGTAAAAGTACATATAAAATACACAATTTGTTTGCTTGAAAATTACTGAGCCAAAATTAAATAATGTCAAGCCCTGAAATATACAAAAATGCCTCCATTTGCTATGTTAAATGTATTACTATTGAGGCTTATTTTCTAATGAAAAGGTAATAATTTGTATGTCCAAGGCAGGTAAAGTGTGTCTTGGGTAAGTGATAATCGGAGAAAAATTTAATATTCATAAGATACACTATATGGCATGTTAATTTAAGGCTAATAATATAATTAAAGTTTTTATAACAGTATGCTTTTAACTACTTATTGTTGTTTCATGGCCAGGCTCAATGTGCCCCGCCTAAGCCAGCTCAACCCAACAAACACAAACTTGTTTATTAACGCTTTTCAAGTGAACCAGTTGTCCTTTTATAAATGTCCTTGTAGACCTTTTTGGACGGCATATGTGGGATTGTGGGGGCCAAAAAAAGTTTAAAAAACATTCAAGCGAAACGTTTTTTAATAATGAAAATTTTTAGACTGGTTTTAGACGTTTATATACAAAGTTTAAACCTACCTAACCTAAGCCTAACAGTCCTACACCTTAACCACTACACCAGCCAGTCATGTAGAAACAAGGCAGCCTTGTCTTGGTATAATCAAACAAAAGGAATCAGCTGGGATAGTGAAGCCACTTTTATCAAGTCATACAACATTACAATCTAATTCATATACAGTTGTGGATTGTTGCGGTAGAAGTCTCTGAATGTCTTTCTGTGTGCTGTATCAATAATTAATTGATAACAGTTACTGATGGATGTGATCTAACTTAAATTAAAAGGAGGATCAACTCATTTTTGTTGTCAGATGTTAAAAAACTGAGGTAAATTTTTAAAAACCAAGTCCCAGAATAACAGCTTTTCTTGGCATAAATTCCACTAACTGAGCTAACTCAGCACATGCAATCAATATCATTGTTTTTAAACTGATCAGTGACTCGGTTTCAAATTGTTGTTTATAACAGATGTTTAAAGCAAAGATATCATTCAGAAATAGAATTTTGCATACATTTTATTAAAATGGTATGGCAACCTCATCAAGATTCCCACAAAAGGACTTGAACCATATAGAACCCAGTAGCTCTTGAACAGAAGGCCAATGTGCAACCAACTTAGCTATTCAGTGCTAGACTCAATTGTTGCTCTCTGATACTAGCCAATAGCAGCCCTTGTGACAAGAATAATTTAATGTATTATTAATATCAGATTTATTATGTAGCATCATAAATATCTCTGTGTCACGTCTGTATGTATTTTTACATGAAGCCATTATAAAAGAAACATTTCAAGGAGACCCTCCGAGAATATTTCACCACCTAAGTACATAAAATGTATGTTTTCCCAATATTTGTACATTTACTGGAAGGGATTTTAGAAGATATCATTAAAACAACTTTGTATTATGTTTTCCAAATGATTTTTAGTCAATATCTATGGCCGTTTTACAATCATTGCAGCACTACTTGTTTGAAAAACGTGTTTTGGCCATTTGCTAGAAACATTGTAAGATAGTTCAACTAAAACAATTTCATAATACAACTTTTGGCTGTTTCTTGGAAACATTATAAGAATGACCAAGTAAAACAATCTTATGAAACGTTTGGAAAACCTATTTTGACAGTTTGCTGGAAACATTTTGGGATAGCCCAAATAAACAATTTAAAAAACGTGTGAAAAACTTTTTTTTCAGTTGTTCGTTGATATTACAAGAAATTCCAAATGAAACAATCTTATAAAACATTTTCCAAATGTTTTTTTGGACTGTTCACAGAAAGTGCCTGAAAGAAAACCATCTCAGAACGTTTTCATGGCATCCTGTGTTTGTTGGGAAGGTGCCCCACAAGAAAATTCAATATAAAATCACATGTGGTGCAATGAGATCAACCTGTGGCATATATTGCCTAGTTCACACTGAAAAATTGGCTACTGGATTCTACAAGTAATGACGATATTAGAAAAATAACAATCTTGCCTGATTTTATTCTCTACACATTGTCCTAATAGGAAACTCAAAAATAATGAGTGACCTAATTCTTTATCACTTAGGGGACAAAATCATTGCCATAAAGGTTAATGACAAACCAACTGGTCTACAGAGCCAATGGATCAAGGTGTCCCATGAGTCAAGGTGCCCCCTTCTCCCCTATACTTACCCAGCAGCATAAACCATACAAATAATATTATCATTGCTATTATGCAAAGCTTAAGCTTAAGGCGGTTATCTCTTCTTCTTTGCATCGGCAAACACTGGAAAAACAATAACCCCATTTTGCAAGTATACATGCAAATATGTCATTTGCATATTTGCCATATGAAGAATAGAGTCTTTTGACTGAACAGCCTTGAATTCAGCTCAGGCATAGTAGGTAATAACTAACTGATTCCATAAATATGATTTTCTCTGGGAAATAACAAGCTAAATGATAAAGTGTCAAATGTACATGAAAATGCACTGAAAAATATTGCTGCTAGGATGCACTTTGCTTCAGCCAATCTCAGCCAAGGGCGGGAACTTTTCCAGCCAATAGAATTGCAGTATTCTGTTTTAGCCACCTGGTGGAAATACAGAGAACCTTCCGTAAAAATCCACTATTGCCAAAACAAATTATGTGGCTCAGTTACCATGCTACAAACAACGACAATGCATGGTAGTTTGGAATTAAATAATAATGTGTCTCAATGAATTCGACTATATTATTTTACTTTGTGATGGAAACAGGTGTACCACTTAATCAAAAGCAGTCTTAAATACATTATGAGTTGCTACGGCAACCAATAATAACCCTTCTTTTTGCATGTTTTTGGCAGATTTTACGAATGAGATACATGTTTTCAAAATTAGCAATTTCCTCTTTCCCATAAATATAGCAAATGATACATTCCTTATTAGGTTCTGACATTTGCTTGGCATAACCTTATAAGGCAAATATGCAAATGAATTATTTGGATATTTACCTGCATGTATATATAGAATTAATAATGGGAGTTTTCCAACCACCAAGAATATAATCCACCTAAAGCAGAATGAACGATTTCGAAATTCTATTTATTTACCACATCAGAAAACCAAATTTAATCTGTTATGACCAAACCAAATTAATGAATAAGCTAATTTAACCGAAGAGATGGTTAGCTATATGTAACACTTAGTGAGTACTATGAACCCTATAATGATTCTACAATGATGAACTTAGATTAGATTTTGATGAACTTGGATTAGATTTTGATGAACTTAGATTAGATTTTGGATTCTTTATGTTTTCTTTTCTGTTCATCCTCCACCTCATAAACACAAGAATGATATTCAGATGTCTTGCAATGGTTGTCATATTAATGGCACTGTATGTCTTTGATCTTTTCTTCCAAAAACAACAACTTTTAACGACCTGTCTCAGAGAAAACCATGCAAAATTAGAGCATTAGTTTAGATGACCATCTTAGATTTTTTTTCAGAGCAGTTCAGACTCAATTCTCTTCTATAGTGTCACTTTATATTCTATGAAATTTATACAGATTTGTGCCAGAACAATTCTATTTTAGAGGAATACTTCTCCATTGTAAGCAAAACTATGCATTACGTTCGATAGATATCTTCACTTTTGTTAGTCCTACGATTATGAAATAGGAATATGTAATAGCCAATATTGTATACTGTATGTGGTTTCAATTTCAAGTCTATATGGCCAATACCTTTTATGCACATACAAATTAAAGTTGGTAAATGCCGGTTTCAGGTGTAAAAATAACCTCAGATGGTAAATGCCGGTTTCAGGTGTAAAAATAACCTCAGATTTTTAGTTTTTGTTCCGTTGTTTATTATTTAAAAATTGCCAAAATCTGGAAACATCTTTTCAATTACTTTATCATAATTCTATCCAAACGGCGTAATTGTACGTGCAATAGATTTAACACAATTTGGCCCCAAACATGGGTACTGGTGGAGGTTAATATTCTGAGAATGAAGTTGCTCACTTGCTTTAAATGCTAAAATTATGCCAAATTTATCAAAAGAAAGAAGCCCCAGTTCTGTACTATTTGTGTATAGCTTGTCTTAACATGAAACGGGGTAGCGTTTCTTGGAGGAAAGGTAGGCCCAAATTGCATGGTGAAATAGAAGCAAAATCTATAAAAAAATGAAAGACAAAAAACCATTTTCTAAAATAAAAAATCCCACGGATTTCCTTTTTATAATTTAAAGTGTTCTGCCATACTTATAATCAGAAACAGTTCAGATAGAAGTTATTGAAAATATTGATATGTCAACATGGTATTAATGACAGTAATAATAAAAATGGTAAAATCAGCCACTTCTTAAATGCCTATCACAAATTACTTTTTAGATAAAATGAAAATATGGCAAAGACCGGTTTTTTGCTTCAGCGACAGAGAAATTTGAAAAATTGCTCTAAAACGCACCAACTTTGAGATGCTCCTGGTGAAAAACTAAATACAATTTAAGAATTCTGACTTGATTTTTTTATCGCTTTGGAGGTCAACCCACTCAGCATGGCTTTATCTGAAACAGGTCATTAATTAAGTGCAAAATATGCTTTTGATCTTTCCCATTGATTCCATAGTAGTTTCTTCATATCATTTTTGTCTATTAATCCAGTTTAAAATAATGCCTTTTCCTGACAAGAAATGTGATTCAGAAGGATATAAAATTAGTAGCAAATCATGAACGCGATTTCTTGTAGGTCATAGAAGCCTACATATTCATGAGGCCAGCCAAATATGGCGAAATTCCCTCGTAACAAAGTGACATTAATTCACTGCTTAAGCTAAACGGAGAAATTTGCTTACAAGCAGGTCTGCTAACGATGCATCATTACCCCCTTAAGGTGATATTGTTTTCAAGTAATTACATTACTTCCTTATCATTAAGTCTATCCTGATGACATACAAAGTGGGAGGGGCAATGACAGAGGGGGTTAAGCTGGCCAAGTAAGCATTGCCCTCATTTGCATCCTAGTTCGCAGAATGAGGGCCATGCAGCAGAATGAGGGCCATGCAGCAGTCTTTATATTTTTCGTGGGATTCCATGTGCACACGATTTTAAAACCTTCCTACTTATCTGAATCTATTCTATGCTGAGAAATAATGCGTGCACAGTGCACACACTATTAATATATATAATTTTATTGACATGATATTATCATAATTGATACATTTGTCAACATACAAATAACATACAATAATACAGTACTTTTACAGTAATAAGAAAATAATACTAAAAGTGTTAAGCTAACAGTCTATATTAAATGTTGTGACTATGTATTTTACAGCAAGTTGGTCCCGGTTGTGACTAGTAAAAATACTAATAATACAAACAAAAAATAAAAAAACAGACAAATATATACTGCTTGTCCCAGTGGTTTAACCAATCTGGCTATCCATGTATGGTTCTAAATAATAGTATGCGAAGCCCAGGGGGAAAAAAATTATAATAATAAAATTTAGAGGGCATGGTTTAGAAATATGCCAAGAGCATTAATTACACCTGCTTCTTTGCTGGACATTATAGCTTGAAAGTGTTCAGTTGGGTTTAGATTATTGAAGTCAGAAATATATTTACTAAGTTCTTTATTTAGCTCTATTCTTGGCACATTATTGGCAATATTAATAACTTTTATTTGTACACAATCATCATTTTCATGCAATGAATTGGCAATTTCAACTTCTGCTTCTTACAAATTGTTAATCTTATTACTGAATGACTTAGTCATCCCCGATAAAAAACCTAATTACTAATTTTCAATGGTATGAACTGATGATAATTTGCACTGATCCATCATGTATACTGTACAGACAATATCTATTCAGCCTGTTGCAAAATACCACGAAAAATTACAGGACTGCTGCCAGGGGTTACGCCCAAACTTACTCATCATAAACTTCCAGTTGAACAGAATCTAAAGGGTGTGAAGCATGCTTGGATTCAATGATTTAAAATATTATATGGCCAGCAGAAATCCTTGCTTCTGATTGGCTTATAGCTGTGCAATATTTTCATATATTGCGAGGCTATATTACACGGTGCATTTTTGGTGGCGGAATGGGTATTTTAGTTTAATAAACAAATCATTATACCTTCGTACTTAAGTGAATAATTAAAGGACAATTGCACTCTTACAATAACTTTTGCCGTATTTTGCGTAACTGGCAATTAGGATTGCGTAACAGTTGTAATTTTCTCAATAATAAAAAAATATATATGTGCGTTTATTTAGGTACACATTAGATCAAGGCTGCAAAGACCCCTCTATTCTTATCCAGTAACCTTATGAAACTGCCAGACTTTAGCTGGGAGTGAAGACTTAATTTGCCATGAATCACACCCAGGACCTTAAGCAGGCCTTGGTCTTAAGTTGTTAAGAACTAGATTTTAGCATTAAGTCTCATAGTTTGGTATAGCCAAGGTGATAACGTGACCTTGTCTTGCAAATCTCATTACAACAACAACCTGACCTTTTCGGCCCAGAATCCTGGGTCAGGAAGACCTGTTGTATATGGAGGTGAAGTGTTATTATGGAGGACAATGCAATGGTGATATGAATGGGTTATGTCAGACCCCGGCCTGCGTGTCATGGCAGGTGATGCATATTTCAGGCAGAATTTAGGTCCCTATTACTTCAGCAGGGGACGCATCCCAGATCATGCAGATTGCATTCCAAATCGGGCCAGCGTCGTTTCTACATCGTTTTGACGTCGCCGACATCGCGCCGATGTTGATACGATTTGGAATGCAATATCATAGCATAACAATTGGCCTTTTCCTCAACTGAGACCATAATAGGTGTTTAAAGCTAACATGGAAACAACAAAAACCAGTAACTAAAACTAATTGGTGAAGATAAGCTTTAATGTATTTTTAAAATTAAACCAGAAAAAATGCCAAAAGATTATGAGGCTGCAGGGTGTGTCTAGAATCCTTTAATCAGTTAAGTAAAAGGAATTCTATGATAACACACCAAATGTTCTTGATTCCTAATTTGACAGAAATTCTTGCCAGTCCTCAACAGCTTTGATTGCTATTATTGACAATATTATTAACCTTTTGTCATTCCTGTGCTTTCTTTGCCACCACAATACCAGCAACACTGAGTCATCATAGAATTTCTTTTAATATTTTTATGAAACATTAGGTTAGGCTTATTAATTTTTAATAAATGTCACCAAACATTAACTTCCAGCCTCTGAATGGTATCATAATACAATGCTATAATGGATAAAATTAACGTAATAAACATGAATTTAATTTGGTTTCCATTAATGAAGGAATTACCAAAGGCTGGTGGCAATTTTGTTACCATTGTCAGATACCAAAACACAATAACATGAGCTATGCTTAGCCCTGAATGACCTTGCTGCTGACGTAGGAGCTTGGGGCTAAGCAATCCTCAGTGTTTTACATGGCTAAATCCACTGAAGGGTCCCTAGTTTGAATTCCGGTCAGTTTACTTCATGAGCTGTATTTCAGCTGCATGGGTGTCAGTCATGTAAGATGTTAACTTGGTAGTGCCTGGTACTCGATATCTATGATGGGGCACATAAAATACCCCATCCATGGTGTATGTGATTCCAAGACCTAATTTTACCATCATTGTTTCAGACCAGTGGCATTGATACAATATGTACATTTAATATGATAGGCCCACCCCAGATAGCATTCCAAATCGTTTCAGCTTTGGTGCGACATTGGCAACGTCCAAACGATGCTGTATCGACGGTGGCCTATATAGAAATGACGCTGGCCCGATTTGGAATGCTATCTGGGATGGATTTAAACCACTCTCATTCTTGAATAGCAATCACAATACACAATACTACATGGCCAAATGTGCCACATGCGTTTTCCATGAGAAGGATAAACGCATGGTTTTTAGCTAATGATAATGAAGCAAAAACCATGCGTTTATCCAAATGCATGGAAAACGCATGCGGCACAATTGGCCATGTACAAGTGTAGCTCCAGTGGTGATATTCTCCTTGTTTCAAAGCCTTATTACCCTTGAGGCAGTGATTGACTAAATTACATCAAACAAGATAACTAGACCAGACTTTTTCAGCCTGGTAGGCTAATGCACAGCCAAGAGGCATTCTTCGGGACTAAACCAATACTTTTGATCCCTGAAGTCACAAATTAGTCTCAAAGCACAAAGTCTTGAAAGAACTGGGCTGATAAATGGCTTGGAGTCTGGCAAGGTGAACATTATCTCTGAGATAATCAAGCAGCTGAAACTGTGGCCTTCGGTGTCAAAATATGAATCCTGACAAAACGCCGCAAGATTTATCAAGTTATTTTTCTCGACTTTCTTGTCTCTCTTTTCCTTTCAAGAATTATAAGGCACCGAATAATATTTTACTGCAGTTCGTAGAGCATGTCAGCACATAATCAGAGCTTGCGAATGACACAACGAAGTGCAAAATCTATCTATTGCTATCCCTGTATTGCTCTTCAAGAGTCAATACATTGGACCAGTTTCTAATATCTAGCTATTTACTTCAGTAAGTATTTAACAAAAAATGTAGTAAAATATGATTAGTGTTTTGGTTGACCTTGACCTGCTAAAACAACAATTAGGAGGGGGCTGACAGTACGCCACAGAACAACATAGTCATTGTGTGTCGCTACCTCACCGCCCAGCGACCTAATTATGTACAAAAATAATATTAAAGGTCTAACAATGAAATTACAGCATAATTAGATGTCCATGTGCTGAGTTTATGCTATTCTTGTTCTGACAAGCATTCAGAAAAAATGCCTAAACTCAACAAATATGAATCCATTTCTCTGGTATTTTTAAGAGACGATTTCTTGAGTCTATACTCAGCCTATCGGCTACATAGTTTAACTGATCATTTTGTTTAACTAGGTAAACTCGCAAAGAATGTCCATAATTAGGTCGCTGGGCTGTGAGGTGATGACACACGGTGTAGTCAGTGATATGATATATGGATACTTCCAACAACACCTTGGGTTTCACAATCAATTGAAAGATACAGAAGTTTAGTGCTAGTACAAGGCATACAAATTAGGAAGGTCTGCATCAAAACTTGTACTCTGCCATGTCTCCCAATATTCCAACATATAAGGATAATAATAAGTAATTTGGCTCTCAAGAGTGATTGGGCTGATGGGGCTATTTTCATCCCGGTATGGGAATTATGCATTAGCTCCATCAGCTGCCAGCCACATGTGTCATTACCAAAGGAGGCACTAATCTTGTCATTGTTAAAAAAACTGCTGAAGACTCCATGCTTCTTCTGCTTCATCTTCTGCTTGTTCTGCTTCTTCTTCTTCTTCTACTGCTTCTGCTACTTCTTCTTCCTCTTCTTCTGCTTCGTCTTCTTGTTATTCTTGTTTTCTTCTTCTTCAAAGGGCACTGCTTAAATCCATGAACTTCAGCGGTGAGTTTCTTTACCCAGTTATCCCGTTCAAAATGATTTTACCGAAATTGGCGCAACCCATTAACAATTTGTTCTTAACAAGGTCTCCTCAAATAGAGTACTCCAGAAAATGTTTAGCATTAACTATCTGCTACTTTGAAAGTGTTCTATTATCTTATCTCATCTCATCTCATCTCTTCTCATCTTATTTTATCTTATCGTGTCTTGTCTTGTCTCTTGACACAATTTTGAGCCAATCGACACATCTGCATCTATATGCACATTTATTGTAAATATACTAAATAAGAAATGCACATCAGAATGAGCATAACCTGAAACTTGGCATGAACCCAGTAAAATGATCATATACCGGAATTTTATCACCCGTTAAATGCATTGCAATTCGGAAGTATTTGGAATAGTTTGGAAGCAATAGAGTTCAAAAAAGGAAATTAAAGGACGAAATCTCTATAATAGAGACCTTGATTCATTCCATTAGCTGTGTCGCCGTTTAATTTAAAACGGCAAGTCTATAGAGTTAACAAAGTGCATTTAGCTACTGAATGCTCTTAAATAAACTGTTGCTATCGATTCCAGAAAAACGTATTTTCGTGACTGTCTGTGGACAGTCGTTGAATAGAATTGAGAAATTTCATTGAGTCCGAATTAGTCAGGGATAGACAAAACTGGCTGGCTGGTTGGCTGGCCTTCAAATATGATTAAAATTAGATTAGACATGAGATGGAAAGAGGTTAATATATATATAATTAATGTGTAATGAACTTGGGATACCTTTGAATAATATGGAGACTCAACTAATGGAGTATATTATGGATCGCAATATAATAATAGAATAGATGAAAACCAACATAATCAAGTAATCAGGTAAAAAAAAAAGAGTTCCTTATTACAAATTTGCTGCTTAAAAATGGGAGTCCAATAGATATTCTTATAATTACCAGAATATCTAAATAGCCTCATCGGAGGGTTTACATTGTAATTTCATGTATGCGACCTTAGGATAATGGTCAAGGTTTTCTTAGACAGGGTCGTTCAATTAGAGGTCAACAGAAATACTACTCCAACATATAAACTAAATTTGGTGAAGATACGGTAGTCCAATGTTGAGCTATAGTACTTGCCCCATTCGGTGTTAATTACCCCATTTATGGGTGGTAATTACACTGAGGTACCTGAGCTGTCATGCAGATGTAACCAAACCTGTTATAGCAAACACTTTTGAGTGATTTTCATGCATAAAAGTTGTCAAAATTGCTAGTTTTTCACATTTGACCTTGAATTTGTATCTTTACTCACAAGTTTAAATATCCTATTATAGTCTAAAAGCCCTATGTCACGTCATTTTCTGACACTTCGCTCGAAACTGATTGCTCAAAATTAAGGGAGATACAGCCATTTCAAATTGGTAGCTCTGATGTCACCTGTGACATTGACCTTTGACCGGAGGCCTTTCATATTGATCGGTAATATTCACCTGTCAAAGTACTATATATGACCCAATTTGGACAATTGCAATCAAAAGTTATAGGTCGACCATTAAAATTGTTGGGGTAAATCGCAACATCTATAACCTCCCATATCTCTGCAACCCTTCACCCGATCGCCACCAAAAGTTTGGTTGCACTGGATTGGTATATTTTAATCCAAAGTTTTGGAAAAATAGCATTTGACGACCTATGACCTTGAGAAATTGATAAATTTTGATTCTACAGAAATGGAGTACTACCTAAGGTGCACCTTTCCACCAATTTCAATCCCGGTTGGATAAAAAAAAGTGTACTTTTGAGGGTGGTATAAATTAATCAAACTTCATTCATGTGACTGAGGATTCGATCATTCTTAAGACTGCAATTCAGGGATCGTTCAATGTTTCAGATAACACTGGATAATGTGTATATATTTCAGTTATAACTATTTAGCCGAAGACACTGAAATTTCTTATATTCTGTGTCAGGTTAATCATTACTTGGCTCCAATTTATAAATGACTTAACCCATTATCAAGAACACACAAAAAATTGTATCATCAGATATACCTTATTCTAGAGGTTGGTCACCACTTTATGCATTCCAGCTTCTTTATTATAATCCCTTTGTGTGAAAAATCCATAATATTTATAACAGTTTTTCACGGTATACAAAAGCCAACAAATCTCGCTCCAGAAAACACAAGACTGCAATCCCTTGTCACGTGTTCCAATCATCAGCAGAATATTCATGCAAATTGCATAACAGTTCGTAAGGATGTTTAATTACAATGCATTTGTCAGAGATACAAATGTTACAAACCATCCTAATGATTCTACAATATCATAATCTTCATGTGTATCCACTGTCAACCCTACATCATTTGAATACAAGTTAAGTATCTTGCTTTATACATCATCGTCATTTTGTGCTTGAATTCTTGTAAAAACTGGAAGTTGTTCTAGCTTGACGGTATAATTGTTTATCCACAGAGGTCCGGTGAATGCTTTTGAATGTAGTGTGTCCAACCAGTCACCAGATGGCAAGTACACGTGGCGACTCCTAGCGTTTTTCTTCAAAACTGGAGCAACGATGACGTCATGTGAAATACTGAATTGGTCATTGATGGAGATAACTGCAGGGTGAGTGGTGGCTTCAGACATCCACATCGGTCTTATAATAGGCAGACCAGAATGGACAGTTGACCGTGCCACCTCGAGTATGACTGGTAAATACTTATAACGAATGTTCAATACATCATGAGCAAGATTAACAACTTCTTGGGGAAAAGTCCATGGAGGGATATTGATATGAACTGCAGGAAAAAGAGCGACAAGCTGCATCCAACGAATGTATAATTCAGCATCCAATGTTTCCTGATGGGATGCAGTGGTGTTTTGCAAAGCTAAGCCAGGGGCCATCAGAAAAGGATAGCCAGCAATGCCAAGGCTGAATGCTTCAGATAGGATAAATGACAGAGAATTCCAGTCAGGGATCCTATCATCCATAAGGATGAATTGATGCATCCAGGGGCTAGCAACAGTTTGTGTCACCAAACTGTGAGCAAATTCATCCAATGTCTGGTTGACCAAGCTGTGGATCAAATGCAGATTCCTTGTGATTGGATTTTGCTGAAAGGTCAATGTGCTGCTAATGTCTGCATTAACCTTGGTTTCAAGGGCAGCATTACAAATGGATATTTCACGAATTGCACTGATCATTGCATGAAAACGCTTCTTATCCGAATGTCGGATATGAAATCCATCGGTTCGCTGTATAATATCCACCCCAATATTTGGTCGCATTTCCAAACCTTCTGGCTTCAGAGTGAGTGATATAAACACAGTAGGACACAATCCTCTTCTTTTGACATATCCCAACTCATTTTTCAGCATCACAACCCATTCACTATTTATTGCCATATCAACTATGTCTTTCTCATGTTTGCGATCTCTTGAAAATGACTGCCCATATCTGATGTAATTCTGTATGTAATCATGATTGAAAAGTAACAAGCTGCCATTAAACCTATGGGTAAGGATAAGTTTAGTGTACGTTTGCAATTGCAAACTCTTCCACTGAGCAGAGTATACACTCCATGTTGGTTGTGCAAATAACGAAACTGGCGGTATTCCCAGTGGTTTGGGCAGGAAAGACACTATGTATGCATGCACGTGTTTAATGTCTGGGCCAACAATAATTCTGTATTTTAATTTTAACTTCCGAGTGTCATCGTGGCTCTGGAAACATAAATTGTTGGAACCAGTGGAATTAAAACTAAATCTGACTGGAAATTGTGATGGGAGTGTTATTGCCACTCCAGTTGATGATAGCCAGAACATTTCGTGCATTCCAAAAGATGAGGGAAGTGGTGTTTTGCTGATGTTTACATTGTTCAATGGCCACGGTTCTTTGAATTCAGAAGGGCTTGCAAACCACAGTGCACCCTGGAATGAAAAGCAATCTTCTAAAGTGTGTTTTATCCCATTGTAATGCCATTGTATCGTATATATTTGTATGGTTTCCTCTTTTTCTACTGAAATCTTGAGGTCGATGCCAGAAACCACTAAATGAGCAGAGATGTCAGAACTTGACCTCAGATTTAACGAGTAGCTCTGCAATGAGGTGGCCAATGTCCCTCTGATTACTGGTAGACCATTTACTGGTGACACCACAGTAAAACGATGCTCCCCATTGATGTGCAGTAATAAGTCCTTCACCACCTTGACACCAATTGGAGTATCCAGAGAGTAAAAGAGCCATCCCAGGAGACCAGCTGCAGTGCCTGCAAGTGCCAGCACACTTAACGTTGTTATGGCCCCTAGCAGCTGTCTCCATCTTCTGCAGGGGTTCATCATGATTTTGTCCGGGGGAAATGAGAGTCTCAAAACTCTTCGTAACATCTGAACACTTCTTTCATCATCATTATCTTAACTTCCTGGTAGGAGAACCCTGTGGTATTCCATCACTCGTCACAAGCCTCAGACTGCACAAGTATCCCATGGTATTTCTGCAAAAGAAAAGTAGGAAAATGTATTGTGGCAACATCCTGTTGACTACAAAACGCATACAAGTTTGTTAGTGACTTATGTCATGCAATCTACGGTCTCCTAAATATAAGCGCTTACACTAAACAAGCATCATTTCTAAGTACACTGAAGCCTAGTGGATGAATATGATCTTAAGAAATAAGACGGCAGCCTATTGCACTCACTGCTTGTGATGCCAGCCTCCGGGCTTTACTCACCCACTCAGATGCTCCGACCCTTTTAGCGGCTTGATGCTACTTTGACTCGCGCCGCCACCATACATTATGTCATTGTGACGTCACACTTGGTGCCTAACTTATTGGTGCTGTCAACTGTGAATAGGCTTTTAGCGGTACTCGGGAGTGCATTCTGCTACTCCGGTCATGGTATCTCAGGAATTTATATTGAACCCATCTCCAAGATCATGTACCATGGCAAGGGTGATGAATGCTCCCATAGCAATAAGCTCGGTGAATCAGAGTATACGCAATTTAGGTGTACAATATAACGCAGTGGATGGAAAGCCGAGCAATAAGCAGTTTGACTGGCCTTGGATATGGCATGTTATCTGGTGAGCGTATGTCCAGATAATATGCCATATCGGCTGGGCATTGGTGGGACATCGGCCAATGATGGCCAATGTTGAAACAACGATGGACATCCCGATTTGGAATGTTATCGGGGATAGAACTGCTTGATTACCTGAAATTACACCCATTTGCTGCAATAGATGTATTCTTGCTGTTATACAATCAAGACCACTTCATTTGGTAAATTTGAGCCTAGGGTGATCTGGTTTTATGATAATGTTCCACAATACAATCTATGCAGACTTTACAACGTCACATGTCACTTGGGCAACAATTCATGTGATGAAGGTAATATTCTCAAGTGTATGGAGAGAAGTACTATAGTTTCATTACAGCAACTGCATATGGCACCAATCTATACTGTTCCTTAGACAGGAGTCAATTGCATCAATAATAAGTTGTATAGCTGCACCTGGAGGCAAAGCTCAGACAAAAGGTTTCGGTCTTGATTGATTCATTAGGCAGCCTGCAAAAGCAATGTCTCAAATAAACATGATAAATGTCATTCCCAAGACAATAAAGTTCTGGCCTGAGTAAATAATGTCATGGCGAAGTAATTAATCATACCATACCCGCATTGCCTGCCATGGCCAAATCTTGTTCTGTTCTGTAAGTCTTGTTCTGTAATTCATAACTAAACGCCCAAGAAGGCTTTTGATTATTTGAATAACACATGCAGACGTTGACACTGAGATAATGTAGTTTCATGCCTTGAATTGAAATGAATTTAGAAATATAGCAGCACACTATCAGAATGACAATACTGACTGATTGGTGGATGCCATCGACAGGCTGACACTCGGATTAATCTTATTCCGAATGTCACCTTAAAGTTTATTGATGAGCTTCCTGGACTAATCCCCATAATCAGCTCAACAAAAGTTAGCTTTAAAATAATTGTTTCAATTACTTGTACCTTGGAATCATTGAAGCCATCAGTTAGTCTTAATAATCCAAGTCATGAAAGCAACTGGGAGTGATAAATGCATGGAGTGGTGCAAGGTGAACATTACCTCTGTGATTATCAAGCAGCTGAAATTATTTTCTCTTTACAGATTTTATCAGGCATTGTGCTTCGAATGATCAAAGCTTTATCAGGCTGCTTGTCATGAATTACACATCATTCACAGAAAATTGCGGATTCATCTTTTCTTTTCGTTTTATCCGAGCATTATCACAATGAAAACTTCTTGACCAGAAAGTTCATAAAAGTAAGAAATGACTTCTCTTCATAGTCTTTCTCATCTGAGAAGATTCAACATTTATCACGTTTCTTTGAGACATTGCTGGCTCATTGTGCCTGTTCAATCAATCAAGACCCAAACCTTTGGTCTGAGCTTCCACAGCCATTGCCTGTAAGTGCAGTATGCAACTCATTATTGATGCTACAATGATGAAAGGAGTGCTGTCTAAGTAACAGTATAGATTGACAGATGTTTGGGCCTTAGGTAGCCAACCCTGAATCAATATTGACCAAAGTAGAATGTGGTTAACTAGTCATAATACGACAGACCCAGTAGCATTCCAATAGGATCTGCATCATTTCAGCATTGGCCATCATCGGCCGATGTCGCACTGATGTTCAGCTGATCTAGCCTGTTATCTGGGAAGCTTCTTCAGATGTATGTGACAGTGATTAAAGCTAACTAATAAAACATAGGAAAAGACAGGGTGCAGTCAAAATATACAAAAAACTAGTCTTAGAAGATTAGAGTAGAACCAAACACGTAGTCCCCTCAAAGTCATCATTGTGATCATGTAGTACCCAGAAAAACGTAGAAACCTAGGCTATGATTCCCAATTTTATGCCAAATCTACAAGGAGTCTAATGATGTTAGTACTTAAAAGCCATTTCCAGCAGCAATGAGTGTGTCCAGAATGTCTAAACAAATCTTGTTCTATCGATCCCTTGCTCGGAGTAACCCACAGCTATAAATTGTCTAGGCCTTCTTGCAAATTGGTGGAATCTTGATAATCCTGTCAAAATTGGTTCCGTCTTTACGACTGTCTTTGGGAGGGAGAGTGTGGTCATTTCTAGTGCGCGAATGGTAGCATTAGTCAGCTTATTTGACCAGCTGTCAGAGGCAGACATAATGATGACATGATAAGGCTTGGTGTCCGCACCATGTTACACATTTACCCCTTGGGGGGAGGGGCGGGGGGTCTTTTACTTGCGTAAGTATAGACACCGAGTAGGAGGCACCTCGATAATGCGATCGACATCCAGCTGGGATGTAGCTCATGAAGAGTGCCCAAGGCAGGGATTGAACCTGGGACCTTCAACATAGCTGGAATTTACGGATGCCTTTGCCATCAGGCCACCCAGCTGCTATCCTTAATCTAATATGCAAATTAGCATACGCCGACCAAAAACGGCAATGTTTGAATAATGTCAACTCGATCTAGCATGCTTTCTTGGTGCCTTTTCTTTATTTTTGTCTAGAAATATATAAAATATTTTTATTAGGTTCAGGGAGCCAGGTTATAACCAAGGTGTATACTGACACTTCTCCTGCACATTCCCCTTTATGGCTATAACATGAACGTTAACCACGGCCATGTGAAATCTGTCTCATGTAAACTAACAAAACAAGGCTAAGTTCAGAAGCTGGGCGGCCTAATGGTTAAGACATCCACCAATTCCATGTTGGCCAGCTCTGTTGAAGGTCCCGGGTTCGATCCCCGACTCGGGCGTTCTTCATGAACTACATCCCAGCTATATGTCGATCGCATGAGATGTTAAATTTGAGGTGCCTCGTACTCAGTGTCTATGCTGAGGCAAGTAAAAAAAAAAACACCCATGGGGTAAATGTGTAACATGGTGTGGACTCCTAACCTTATCATCTCATCATTATGTCTGCCTCTGGCAGCTGGTCATATAAACTGAATAAGCTTCACACCCAGTAGAATTGAGACATAGACATCGACATGGAAAAATAAGTTGAAACATCTTGTGTTCAAAGGGTTTAAGTAAAGTGCATTGCACCTTTGTGAGTGTAACATAACCCCCTTCCTCCTAAGCTGTATAATCTAACCTCAAATCTCTCATAAGCTACTTTACTGTTCCAAGTGTGCTAGAAGAGTGCATTTAGCTATTTGACGCCTTTTAAGCTGTTGGCATCTAATCCAGACAAGGTGTATGCTTCGACTACAGGTGAAGTCCTTGGATTGCGTGTGGACATGTCATTATGAGCTACTGGTTACTTACACTTTGGTCCAGCCAGGTGAGCCATGTCTAAATGGCATCCAGGGAGGAAGAAGGCATCACGAGATTCGTGGTCGGCAAGAGAAATAAAACTCTGCACCAAAGGCTGGCAAGTAAAATGTGGGATGTCTACACTGCCCTTCAGAAGTATTTATGTTGGACGTGTACAGTTTGTACACAGTGGTATATGCTGAGGCAAGTAAAAGGTCCCACTTATAGGGTAAATGTGTAACATGGTGCAGACTCCAAGCCTTCTGATCCTTACATCTGCCTCAGGCAACGGTTCATTTAAGCTGGCTAAGCTTCAGAGCAATAGCATTGAGACATTGACATAATATTATGCATAGAGGTCTGATATTTTTTGGAGACCACTAAACACCTTTCAAATGTCTTTTTCTTAGATCCAATTGTATTTGCATTAAATATTCAAAGCTGTAAATGTGCTAAATTCATGCCTGGGCAAGTTGAGAAAATGAAACAGATGGGGTAAATGTGTAACACTGTCACTGAGAGTGTTTCACATGCTGTAGGCTATGGAGATGTACGCATGAGCCAAGCCCATTAAAGACTACCTGGTGTTTCCGGGATAGGTGGCTCCATAATTGAGTCTTGTGTAGCCTCGAAGATCCTGTGCCAGATTCCCATCACATGCCTCAACTTGGAAGAACTTCTCACATTATATACTGTGTCTTGTACTTAGGGTCTTCACTGGAGCAAGTAAAATATCCCATCCATGTATGAGTAAAGTGGTGTGGAGTCTAACTGTGGACCCGAAGCCTCATCCTTCTTCTCTTTCATAGCCCATCATTACGTCTGCCGCTTACAGCTGTCTTAGCAGCTTCGAGACAATGCAATTAATACAACGGGTTAATAGGCAGTGAGTTTTAAATCTTTAACTTTAGTTGAAAGGTGGCCGTAGGATTATGTTTTATAGTCCAGCTTGTCTGACGATACCAGTAGATAGCCATGGACTAGGTGCCACTTCAGTGGGTCACTAATTAGGGAAAGAAGACACGGAAAGCCCCAATTAACCTGTTCAAGTGTAGCCTTTCTCGACTTTTTTTGAGCTGGGCAGAGAAGAAAAACAAATCTGTAATATGCAGCAACTCCAGTGGCTGGAATTTCTCTATTTTATAGCCTTGTTGTATTGATTCCTAATATATTAGGTATTTCTGTATGCTAAATATGTATTTTTATATGGTTAATAAATCTTGAATTCCAAATTTATTCCCTTGCGGTGATAAACATGTCATCCTGTAACTTTTGGTTTGTAACACACTTATCTGATATTTTGCTTTGTTAATTTTGATATTTACTACTGTAACAAATGAAGATTGAAGTGGAAATCCGAATATGTATCTCATGCAATAGAGACGAGAAGGAATTCCCTTTGAGTTGTATCATGTATGAAATGAAGTTGCAGCTCTTGTCACAATGGATGCTCACGTTCTACCAATACAACAGTGCATAGTAATGGAATTTTGTATATTTACTGATGTATCTTAAATTTCTAAAAATGCTAGATGAACAGAAAAATCTTTTACACAAATATGCCATAGCTTTGGTGTCCTGCTTGCCTAACATAGACAGTGCGTGCACTTAAGACTCAATTCAATTGTGAAAAACTAAATAAATAAAGAGATAATTTAAATTGAAAATGGTTATCCTGGAGTGTCAATCAAGAAATTAGTCAGGATTCATTCACTCCAAACAAAGGGTTAGTTAAAATTACTAGAGGGTAGTCACATACGACACCCAATCACCATCAAGTAGTCATAAATAACTACATTTGGTACTGCTACTATATATGACTACTCCTAGTTAGTTTGACGAATTTTTTGTTCAGGGTGTAGGGAGGTTATCAAGTCATTTAGCCAATTGTTTTACAATCCAGTTGTTTTATACCATCCAAGAAAGGGAAAATATGCATGATATGGATATACTAAATAATATTATATTTGTCTTACCCGTGTTAGTCCAGTTGCAAGGGTCGGCCAGAGTCAACATTCTGGGGAGGCAATGTAACACAGTAATAGATGTCGACATCTTCATCTGTTGTGATATCATAATGAAGAAACCAAATTCACACGAATAATCCATTAGTGTAAGTAAGGGAAATAATGGGGAGGAATATGGTTATTTTTCCTACATATGGCATCATCTGACTCCGACTCAGTGTGAATGGAAGGCTATGAGTGTGTTCAGCACAGGGGCCTCTGGATGGCCCATATGATTAATTCCGCATATATGGATATAATATGTTGGTCGTAATCTTCTACCTCAGAGCTTCGCAACCTGCGTGAGCATCTTGTTCAACTGATGGAATTAAGTCTTTTGAAGCCACTGCTATGGAATATCAACTTGCCTTTGGCACGGGCTCTACGTCCTTTGATCCTAAATAGCGGGAGGAGGAGCGTCCTCTGCTGCTAGGCCGAAGCATTCTGACTTGTCGCCATCAGTGGCGATGGTGTTGCACCACTGAGATCAGTGGTGTAACAATGATGTGGACATACTAAATAATATTATTTCTGTCTCACCTGTGTTAGTGCAGTTGCAGGGGTCTGCCAGAGTCAGTTGTTTGCAGAATGTAGACAATTAGGTTTGGTACACACTACACGGGTAGACCTCAAATACCAGTGACTGTATACAGGCCCTGGTGGTCTCACATTTTAGTGGGAGAAGTAGATATATCTAGAGATAGGTATTTAATGGTTATATAAACTTTTGGGAGAATACATGCTTCTGAGGTTGGACCTTTGATACCGTTTAAGCATGTCATGTGACCTCTCTGTGCCTTGTTACATATATACAATTCCCTTGTGTTATCACACTTAGACTATTGAGCTCTTCTTTGGGGTTGGCAATGTCAAAATATATTCATTTTACAAAAAAAGCTGTCAGAGCTCTTACTAACAGTAAATATAATTGTCATACTAGTGGTTTATTGCACTGTGTGACCTGAAATTCTGCCATAAACGATTCAACAATGCCTTGCCACAGTATTTTCTTGAATTACTACTGCTATTTAGAGATGATCCTCATTACTATGAAACTCGAATAGCTGGTCAACTACGACTTCCCTTAATTAAACATGAATTTGCAAAACAGAGTATTAAGTATAGATTATCAAAACCCTTAATAATATGTCCATAACTTACAGAGAAAAACTAGAAACATATAGTTTAGATGGATTTAAGAAATATGTGAAAAATAGCACTGTAGCATCTTATTCCGCAGACTGCAGTATTGAAAATTGCTATATATGTATAAATGTTCATCCTACTGCTTCTTCATAATACTTTTCAACAATACATTCTTTAACTTGAGATGAGTAACGTTGATGAGACTACTACGGATGAGAGTAATTTCCATATTGTGTTTGATTTAATGTTCACTATATAATATTAATAGATCTCTCCAGGTGGCCTCACGCTAGCGATAAAATATATTTATCTTTGTGAGGTCTCCTTGCAAAACAAATGTTTATAAATGAAAATATGAAAATAAATTGTAAAAAATTTTTTGTTTGGCCAAATAAAAAGAATCTGAATCTGAATCTTAGGTCACATGACCATCAAAATATATTCTTCGGAGATGATATACCACCATGGTAACCAATTTGACCCTCATGACGTGGTCAGAAAAAATAGCACCAAATATCAGTGCAATATACAGGTCTCGAGGATTCAAACGATGTATGGTGCCAACCCCCTTCATCGAAGCCTCAAACTCAGTGGAAGGTCTGTTCCATCGCATTGGACGCTTGCTGATAAATTTTAATAAACTCATAAAAATAAGGATTCAAACTAAAACCTTTGTGTTCAATTGGTGACTGGTATAATGAAGAGGCAGAAGTTTATGTGTTAATGACACAAGTCTTTCGTTAGTAAACAAGTAACGGTAACTTGCCATTGGGGACTGCCTCATTCCAATGGTGGGTTTTGTTGTGGTTTTAATTGTGAGATGATCTCATTTGTGAGGTCAATTATAATGACAAGAATACAGTCTGCAGTGGTCCATTTTTTGTTGTTTTATTAGTGAGGTGGTGTTAATAGTGAGGTGTTCTTAAAGTGAGATTCCAATCTGTTCTTTTACTTATATGACATTTTTTCATGGTTAAAACTTAGATGCTGGCACAAAATCTCGGCTAGCTCAGGTAATTCAGTTATAAAGCATTATCATCCATATTTTAAAGGGAGCTTGCGACGTCATGTAAAATTAAAGATTAAGATGGGATGTTGCATATTTAGACTGTCATTGTCATAAGCACGGCTAAAACGTCTTTAAACCTTCCTGTTTACCATTTTTTATACAGTAAACTCCATAAATGTCATAGGACTTTGTTGCAGTTAATAAAAAATACCTATACTGTATATATATACCATCCAACGATCCATCATTTCGTTGCTGTTGCAGTTTTATTAAATTTCTGTTATGTTTCAGTAATAGGAATATTTCATGATAACAGATGCTTTATGACTTTTATCAGCTTTATCGCGCAGTGCATTAATTCATACCATCCGTTGCCTCAGTATGCAGTATATGGCAGTATGACAGTATGACCTTGGAGAAATTAATTTCTCCAAGGTACGACAGTATGACAGTATGACAGTATGACAGCATCTACTGTGTGTGAGAATTCTTATAAGCCACTAAGCCACTAGATATACATTTAAGCTGGGATGCCACCATTTTGTGTCCTTGTACTTCATCATTGAGAAAATCCAGAGGAGGTGGGGGGAGAGGGGGATTATCAGCTTGCTGTGTTGTGTGTCCTTAAAGCAAATGCTCAAAATATTTTATTTGTGAGGAATATTAAAACCTATTGTGCTGCCTGATTATCGCAATCCAAAACTGGCGGAATTTTCTCCTAATTTCTTTGATTAAAAGCCGAGTCTCTTATAATTCAAGGATTTTTTCTCCTATATACCTATGGTAGTATTAGTAGACAAACCTATTAACCATTTAGAGTAAAAATAACATTGAATGCACTGCACTTTCTCTGCTGCTATGTAACTATTGTCCCGTCCTCTATATTCTAGACCCTGTTGGTAATCAGGAAAATATGGTGAATAGGAATCATGTTTGTGACAAAATCATTTTAGTGTTACAAACAGCCATTAGCTAGTGTTATGGCCTGGCCAGATTTTCTAAATGGTAATGTCAATTTCCATGCACTTCCTCATTCAAAGCTCACTGGCAGGCAGCCAATGGATTTTGTCACATCAGAGAGAGCGGACAAAGATTCAAAATGCTCTGACAGTCTCGGTCTATTACGTGAATATACTAAGTCACAACTTTTCTGTGATGTGCAACAAAAGCTACAAAGCAGGTGCAATTTGTGCATATTTAGGACTGTACAATAAAAGCAGCCAGGGGGAAGCTTTGGGCCCCCCCCCCCCCCCCCCCAAATGTGATCGAAAAGTTGAAACAGAAACGTTATATTATTTTGTAAAATGTAAACCTCAACTACAAAAAAATTTGCTCTGCATAATTTGCATGGAAAATACCCCTCCAAACTTACAAGTTTTGGTTATTGGTTTATTCTATTCCTCTCATCAAAGAGACTCCCAGGCTGAAATAAAAAAGAAAATATTAGATTTAAATGGAAAGTAAAACAAAATCCCTGAGTAGTGTTGGTTTGAGACGATCGGTTGCATATTAGTTTATCATCCAAATACAAATGAATGAATGAATCAAGCAGTGAATGAATGAATGAATTAATTAATTAATCAAGCAATACATTTAACGAATTAATAAATCATGGAACGATTATAGATTATGACACATTTCGAGAAATGAGGAGAGTGCCAGCCAGAGTTGCTCGGTCTAAGCCTGTTGGCTCGCACTAACACGAAGACAGGTGCACAGCCAGTGCACATTATAAATGTTGACATAGACCGGCTAGAGACACAATACTTTGCTTGCTCATTCCAGCATACTTGCCACAGACCTGACCACAATGACTGTGTGCTGTTGTGCAAATAGGACCTAAATATTGTGTTATTAATTGCCCGAGATAGCGAGACTGCTTCTTATCTTGAGTGCAACATTTTATCTTCAGTCCGTTCATTATGTGTTGTTGTGTAACTCTTTAAATCTCACAAAGCCTTGCTGACTAGTTCGTTCTTTGTTGGCTGTAAAGCTGTCTAGCTGTCTGGCGTTTTCCTGTTTGCTTCCCTTACTTCATTCTGTGTCTTCCTTCCTGCCTTACTTCATTTCCGCCTTCTTGTCTGTCGTATTATTTGAACTTTCTCGACTTTCTTTAAATATTACAAAGACAATGCCAAACAGTTTAAGAACAATTTGAGAATGTTGCAGACGACTTATATCGTCTGATGCCAGTGTTACATAACGCGCCAATTAACTGAACAAAAAAATGAAATGAACAAAAAATAACAGACATAGTTACTCCATCATTTGCTCTCTTTATTAATATAATTTTTTTCTGAACTTCATCTCAAAATTTTTCATATAGCTTGTGGTCTCAAAATAACTTTGAATTAAGTTCTGAGACCACTAGTCATCATTATTTTTGTAAAGCACTTGTATTTGTCAATGATCATAATAAAGAATCATACATATAAAATAAAAATAAATGCCTTTTGTTTATAATCGCAGAGTACCTGCCAATCAATAACAATCAAGATATTTCAGAACTCAATCAAGCAGTCACGTGACCTTACATGCAACTCAATCTAGATAGATAGATAGATAGATAGATAGATAGATAGATAGATGGATAGCTAGGTAGCCAGATAGCTAGGTAGCTAGACAGACAGACAGACAGACAGCGCGACATATAGGTAGATAGATAGATAGATAGATAGATAGACAGATATTCACTTTAAAAAAAGCTGTCAGAGCTCTTACTAACAGTAAATATAATTGTCATACCAGTGGTTTATTTAAACAACTAAATCTTTCAAAATTCCATGATATCTGTGCACTGTGTGACCTGAAATTCTGCCATAAACGATTCAACAATGCCTTGCCACAGTATTTTCTTGATTTGCTACTGCTATTTAGAGATGATCCTCATTACTATAAAACTCAAATAGCTGGTCAACTACGACTTCCCCTAATTAAACATGAATTTGCAAAACAGAGTATTAAGTATAGATTTATCAAAACCATTAATAGTATGTCCATGACTTACAGTGAAATATTAGAAACACATAATTTAGATGGATTTAAGAAATATGTGAAAAATAGCACTGTAGCATCTTATTCCGCAGACTACAGTAATGAAAATTGCTAAATATATATATTTGTGTGAGGTCTCCTTGCAAAACAAATTTTTATAAATAAAAATATGAGAATAAATTGTAAATATTTTTTGGCAAAATAAAAAAAATCTGAATCTGATAGTTAGATTGAAAGATAGATAGCATTGCATGCATACCATTTATTGTGGGATATCAGCCATTTGTGTTTAATAAGCATTTTGCAGATATTGATCGGGGAGGCAAAATTAGACGCCTGACTGGGAGCCAAATTAATTTTTAGGCTTGGTTGCTTTGTGGAGAAAAGAAAGATAGTGTTGCCAAATGGACGTGTGGAGTGAATGAATGACATGTATGAGATGACATCAAGTGAGCCAGAAACAATGGCAGGTATGGAAAGAATTTTGGCAAGATCTGATTTGCAACTGTAAGAAAATTACTGCAGCTTCTATATTTTAATGATTGGTTGCTGCTGATCTGTCATATTCTTATAGGCCTTTACCACGGCTCCATCAACACATGCTTCTATTATTTTATGGGGTGATTCTTCACCAGCGTTTATTTTGGTTACAAAACACTATGTAAAGATTAATCAAACAAGCAATCAAGCAATAGTTCCATCTATCTATCTATCTATCTGTGTATCTATCTGTGTATCTATCTATCTGTGTATCTATCTATCTATCTATCTATCTGTCTGTCTAGCTGTCTGTCTGTCTGTCTGTCTGTCTGTCTAGCTGTCTGTCTGTCTGTCTGTCTGTTTGTCTATCGTCTGTCCGTCTATCTATCTATCTATCTATCTATCTATCTATCTATCTTTCTGTTTACCTATCTGTTTATCTATCAATATGTCTATCTAGCTATCTGTCTGTCTAGCTATCTGTCTATCTATATATCTGTCTGTCTAGCTATCTGTCTATCTATCTGTGTATCTAACTATCTATCTGTCTTTCAGCCTGTCTATCTGTTGGTCTGTCAGTCTGCCCATCTTTCTGTCTGTCCATCTTTCTGTCTGTCTGTCTTTCTTTCTTACTTGTCTATTCTTTCGTTACATTTTAAGACAATTTGTAGTTAATTTATGTCATTCAGCAATTTCCGTATGCCAGCAATTTAACTGTAAAAAGGCTTCCCATGGAATTTATAGCTCACTTTACGAGTTCATCTATCGCCATTAACAGGGAGATTATCACTGACTTATGATGAAAACGATGAAATTAACACGCGATGCAGAGTTAATGTCTGTGAGATGCGTCATTCAAATTACCACCGGTATGTCGACAGAATTTGAACTACATTTACACATTTTGCTTTAAGCAGTTGATTGGTCTATCGGTCAAGGCTCTGTAGTGGCCAGTTCTATTTAAGGTCCTATGTATAGATCTCATTATTACGTCTGACTGTTGCTTATAAGATGAAATACGTATTAAATTAATGTAACATTTGACAATTTACGCTAGATTTTTGCTTTGATTTGGGCAACTGTGTTCATTTCAAAATGTGTTGACCATAACCGGTTTTACAGAAATAAAAATATAAAAGAAAGAAAAGTAAAAACAGAATAAAAAGAAGCAGGGCATGCAGCCTCTCATCTCTTGCTTTCCAAGCTCTCGTTTGAGGCGCCCCCTGTCGGATTAGATATGAAAGCGACTTTTCTGCCTTCTGGTGTTGCCTCTTACTGAACTGACAGCAGTGCAAATATCCTGGTGCTAATTGATGCTAGGCATACATTTTGTATGCCAGCCCAGGAAGACGCAGAAAGCTAGATGTGTGTTTTAACTCTGATATTTTTTAAGTATCATGTTTATTTTTTTAAGTTTAATGACTGGTTTGTCATCTAAAACAGTTAACACAGTTTTTAAGGTATTCTTGATAAGCTGACCAATGACCATGCAATTATGACAACTCTTTTCTATGAACTTGAGAAAGCCTCATGCTTCTCCTGGTTCCAAGTGGAAATGACGTATATATATGCTGATTGCAGGTGACAGGCATAAATTAATGAGACATAAAATGTTTATTCAATTTGCTCAACCACTCAACCAGTGTCCAACATAGGGATTATCCTAAAAATTTAATGTTGATTACCTTGTTTTATAAACAGTCAAGGTTGGCTGGAGATCTTCAATGGTCTTTCACTGCTTAAACCTATAAGAGTTACCACTTAGCCTACATAAATATACCACGCAATAAGAAGAAATACTCATAGGCCTATAGCCAATTTAGAAGTATTTATTCGTAATGGCATAAATTGAACACGTGACAATATAATTATATAATGAATGTTTCTTGAGAACGTCATTTAAGCATGCATAAATTCTTTAACGACTGAAACAATAAATTCATCATTTGAAAGATTTGTAATTAAAAAACAAAAACAGTTTGTAGCATTATACACAAACATTCGATCAACGTGATTCATTAATTGGCAATATCACTGCAAGATGATTTGCAGAATTGGAGATAAATCTAATACAGTGTTTCACCTAATTAATTGTGAGGGTTAAAACAACTCTACCTATAAACCTAACAATTTTGAAAGCAGCTAGACTGGAAGCGGTCTTTCATAATTCACCATATATATAGCGTCTTGAAATCGCACTATAAATCAGTGACATCACTTTAATTATGAATCAACCAATCAGCAAAACTCGGAGCATGCGCAGTGGGAATAGCAAATGAGTAATGACTCTACAAACGAGTTTGGCGAAAATAAGATTATAGCATTTATAAAATATGACTCGTATGATTGATAACTTACAATGAACAAATACATAAGATTACATAAGATTACATAAGACCTATTTTAAGTACTGACCCTTTTTTGAGTTCGTAGATTATGTAATTAAAACTACAGCGAAAACTAATGCCTCTGTTTGCTAAACTACGATATACGAATTTCGTTGAATTAAATGCATAGTCAAACTTTGTAAGTCGATTTGATATAATCACAGTAGGCTTAGCAAAAGTATGAATTGAGAAAAAAAAAACTTCTGTGTGAAGAATATCATATCATGCACATATTGCGTAATATATGGTGTAAATAACACACCAAAAGCTGAACATTTTGGCTTTCAAAATGTCATTTAATATATAATCTCCTATACCATCGGAGTGCTATTTCTGGTTGTGCATTCCGTATAATACATTGCACCCAGAATATAACTGATAATTGCCAGTTTCTACAGAAGGAGAAATTCATACAAAAATTGAGAAATAGTGCATTTTTAATAGCTAATAGTTTAATGTGATATATCTCTAAGTGCAGTACTGAAAACTAGTTTGACCGAATGTGTGATAGTAATTAAAATAAATGAGAATATAAGACTTAATATGTCGTGGAATTCTTATTTTGATTTGCCATAAGTTAAATATTAGGCTGGCATTGTGTGAAAAGATTTACAATTTCCCACTGTGCAATGTATATCAGCATAATGGATAATTTAAATGTGTCATATCTCACCAGCTCCGACAAATTCATATGACTTTGCAGTAAATGATAATGTACTTTTTGGAAGCACAACCAGAGCAGACAAATGTCTCATAAATTTTTTACAGCCGAATGCAATGAAGTGTACCCCAGTTTGTGTAAGAGTGCCTGCAACATCACCATTGTTTGAATCCATGGTCACCCATGTTCAGATGCTCTTTTGTTAAAGAGTCTTTTCACTGAGCAGCCCTGATAAAATACCTAACTGATTCCTTAAATATATTTTTTAGGGAAATAACAAAAATTGAACGATAAGATGTCATATAAATTAAACTGCACCAAAGATACTGCTGCTGCCAAGGGTGGGGAACATTTTCAGCCAACAGAATTGCAGTATTCTGTCATAGCCACCTGGTGGAAATGCAGATAACCTTCCGTGAAAATCCACTAATTGTAGGCAATCATAATAGTCCTGTTACTGTAAACAAACAATGTACATGGCCAAATGTGCTACGTGCGTTTTTAATGCGTTTGGATAAACGCATGGATAATGCATGGTTTTCGCCTCATTATAATTAGCAAAAACCATGCGTATTCCATGCGTTTATCCAATACAGCACACTGAACACGCATGTGGCACAGTTGGCCATGTAGTTTCACTCCTGTCCTTAAACTGTGATGTCACAAGACAATTTTGAACTGGATTTGGCAGCACTTCTTTGCATTCGGCAGTAAATGAAATAGATACAGTCACACCAAAGGTATTCGGACGCTTATATATCACTTTCCGTAGCTTGAAACTACAATAAATATATTCAAATTGAAATCGTAACACGAACCCAAATTGCATTCCAAATCGGACCAGCGTCGTTTCTATGTTGGCCGCTGTTGGTACAACATCGTTTCGACATCGCCGACATCCTGTCAGTGATGATACGATTTGGAATGCTATCTGGGAACAGCCGATGACACATCTATTTGAGATATGTCAGTTTGGCTAAAACACTTCTATAGACTATTACGCAGTTTGAATTTGCATCCAATTCCGAAAGTGTCCGAATGCCTTTTGGTGTGATTTATTATAATAAAATGAAAATATTGTATCCCTGTTAGACCTGTCTATACATGAGGTGGGAATATACAGTTGTTTGACTCACAATACACTGAGATCTGTTTGACTAGAAATACAGTAAATCTAACATTTAGAAGGTAACCATGGGAGTTTATAATCTTACAAGTGTCAATGACACGTCATTGGCATTGTCATCGTAATGACTATTTCATTACAATTGCTATTCAATGAGACTGACTAATCCATTCAAGTTTTCACACTGTCAATATAACTAACATCTTAGTTAGAAAAGTTTTCAGTGATTAACATTTTGCTTTCATGTTTTATGAAACTGGCACCCTTATCTCTGTCATAATGGTTGAAAAGTTATACATACAGTTATACATATGGGTATGTATACATAAAATTTTGTAAACAATTTTGGTGTGTAACTAAGTACTTTTGGACGTAACTGTATGTATGTCCATAAACAAATGGACTGGCCAAGAATAGTTCATAAACACGGTGGCAATGCAAGGAAATTTGATGAATCTCAATACAGGAACATTATAAAATATCAGCTTGCATTGGGGGAAGCTGGAATAACACTGTACATGGAGCGGCTGAAAGACTCATAAATAGCCATTTTGAACAATGCTCACTCACTCTTAACAATTGGTTATTAAAATGACTAAAGGATAGTCATATTACTGGCCAGTAGTCGTTAGTCCTAATGACTACTGAAAAGTTGTACATATTTTAAGTCTACATATACTGCCAATTTCTACCAGAATTACTACATTACTGGCTGTTTGGCTGACTTACAGTCTCTTATTGGCTGACTAAATTACTGGCTGCCAGGCTGGCTGGCTGGCTGACTCATTATCACTCACCAGCTGGTGTCAGCCACTGGCAGGTTTAAGTGTAACTTCTAGCTCTTGCTATATACACAACGGAGCTATATCATATTCAAGATTCCTGTACAGTTTTATCCCAGCCTGGTTGTCATGACCTAATTGACTTGACACGCAGGGCCCTCATACAATATTCAAAGGGTTAACATGCCATGTGATAACTGGAGTTAAAATGTGCAATAAAAATAAAATCTTAAGCGTTAAAAACGTCCTGGATTTTGAGATCTAATTGAATATATCACAGTCTTGCACTTAATCTCCATGTTCTTTGGATGGGCAATGTTCATTGTCAGCTTGACCTACATGCTCCTCATTAATTACATCAGTGACGCCATTTTGTTGTTGTTTTTGCTGTTCTTGTTTTTCCTGGTGCTGTTGTTGTAAGTTTTTGAACCACAGCATTTCTTGGGCAGTTATGTGGTGTTGCTCAGTGAGGGATTGGGCAAACCAGTTGATGATGACAGCATTTGCAGCGATCAGGGAGGCCATGACGACGAAGGTCATGACAGCGGGGGCCGTTTCGGGCAGAGTATTCGACAGGCGGCGCTGCGAATCAGCGTGCAGGATGTCCTCCAGGAGGAGCCAAAACTGTTCGCGAATTCCTAAGAATATGAAAACGTGGAACAACTGGTGACTGTGTCCTACAATGTCAAATACCCCGGGGCGCCACCTCTCGGGAACTTTAAGGGCCTTGATAGCAGCACCTCCTATGAGCAAGACGAAGTGGCGGGGGTAGCGGTCTTGGTAGAAGAGGTCCGGGTCCTTGTAGATGACGTCAGATGACGTCATTTCGAACATATCGCTGTAGGAGACGTTGGGTTGCATAGGGAGGTTGAGGGTGCTGTTGGAGTAGCTGTTCAGGTAGCGATAAAAGGCGGGCATGCTGCCAAAGACTGAGGGAAGCCCGAAGGCCAAGGTCCTGATCACGTGACTCAGTGGATGTGCATTCAAGCGTGACCAGCAGCATATCCACATGGCCACGACGGCCGAGCTGGTGACTATCGCCAAGAAGAGGTAACTGCAGCTACCGTCTTCCAGCCTGACCAGATACGTGTAAACAATAGCAGACGACACCCCGAACATGGTGATGGCAGCGTAGTCCAGAACGAAGCAGACGTTTCTCCAACATCGCGACCAAGCGCAGCTCATCAGATGTGCAAAGCTGCTGGTGGCAAACAAAATGCAAATTCCTAAGATGTAACCGTATAAGGGGTATCTTTGGTTGCAGTCGAGGCTATGAAGATTCCTCAATAAATCCTCGTCGAAGATCAAGAAATACATGAAGTAAAGCAGGGGCAGCATATGTGTCCAGACATTAAGTGTTTCATTGTGTAAAGAAAACGCTGATCTCACTCCCCTCAAAAATCCTGTGCAGGGAGGTCTGTAGCCTGTCAGAATATACAGCTCTCGCATTTCACTTGGAACCTGGTCCCAGCTCAAGATAGAGCCCTCCATTTTTGGCTGCTGTTCTATATTAAGCCAGAACGCCTTCACCTCAGCTAGTAATGGACCAGTGATGTCCAGCATCCGTAAAATGCTTCATCCGCATCACATTGCTGAGCCTGGCCACCCTGCATCATTGTTCTCATATCTAGGACTGTAATGCTCCTGCGTATTTGTGTACAAAATAAGGATAGCATTCCACTAGAGCTACTCCAAGCCTTTTGGATAGATGTGGCCTTGAATTTCCAGCGATAGCAATGTCAGGGGCTCCAGACGGGTGGCATAGAAATCCCTCTTAAATACCTTTGCCAAATGCGATCAATTTTGCTGATAAATCCTTTCTTGTACTGAACACACGATGGTAAAATTTCAGTATTCTAACAATTTCAAACTGGTCATAATTCACAGCAACGTCTCATTATTTAAAAACGGTATTTGGAGTATCAGCACACTGTGAAAACCCAGCAGCCCCCCAACTGGCTTGGTTATTGATCCATAGTGGACGCGCATCTCAGCAGCTGCACATGTGGGGATCGTTGATGCTAAAGATAACTCTTTCATCGCATCCCCTTCGAAAACACAAAAGCCATAAATTACCAGCTCATCGATTTGATTCGCTTTGTTCAGTTTTTGTATTAATGTGGATCCTACCAGCTCTAAACTAAAGAGGTGCTATTAGTGTGCAATTTCATTGCTTTTTTTTTTATTATTGAAACAAGCAGAGCATATTCTAGGCTGTAAATAGAATGTTTCAGGTAAGGTATTTGTATTATTGGGCGTTAGGCCAATACTGGCCCAATAGTCATTGTTCAATATGCCAATATCTGCTCCAAATGCAACATTTTGTATTCTGACCCGCTGTGAGGAATGTATTACAATTGATCGGCAGGTGCACACGGTCATTACATAAATATCTCACCGCAACGGACACATGTTATGTTATTCAGTTATTGTTCGTGCATGTTCGTGATTTTAAAGAGACAAAAATAGATAAGATTTAAGTAGAGTAAGAAGAGCAAGTAAGTAAGTAAGTAAGTAAGTAAGTAAGTAAGTAAGTATAGGCCTAAGTTAGTTAGTTAGTGACTTCGTTAGTTAGTTGCTTAATAACTTAATTAGTTACTTAGTTACTAGTTACTCAATTAGTTACTCAGTTACTCAGTTAGTTACTTAGTTAGTTACTTAGTTACTTAGTTACTTAGTTAGTTAGTTACTAAGTTTATAATAGAGCATTACGGCCATTATAAACACAACATGTACAATTGAAATCTTCTATTCGACCTGAAAGTTCAATTAATTTAATGACTAATCATTCAGAATATTCAAGCAGGATACAAGATCAAAATGTGTTCTACATTGGACCCGTTAGATTAGTGTGGACCAAAATCTCTTCAGTGTATTTGTGACGATTGCAGCCTGGTTGCCATGGTTACCAATCCAAACTTTATTTGTGAAACGAGTGATGACTACATCGCATTTGTCAAGAACTAGGTAGGATTTTATGTCTTTATAAATAATTGACCAAATTTCGGCCTTTAACCTCAATTTCATCAGGACTTTGACCTTTGACCTTGAAGTTGAGTACTACGTCCATACGAAGTCTATATAAAGTTTCTTCAGTAAGAAATGATGAGTTGATCCACAGCATTTGCCATCATGACAGCGCTTAGCGAGTTAGTATACTATAAGACCAAGGCTACTGACTTTGTCAAGAACAACTTTTACTCCCCCTGCGTAACTGCCTTCAATGATGGGGCCAGTTTCAGTCAATAATATCATTATACACATCAAAAATGGCTATATTATACTCAAAAATCAAGTGATATATTCCATTACTTGTAGGTATTTACATATACAGGGAATTCCTTATTCTCATCTCTAATGGCAGCTAATTTGCATATTTCACCATCTACACACATGATGGTGCTTCCTGATTGGCCAATATCTCCCAAGCACTGTGTGCTGTCTGCTTCAAGCCAATTAAGTGATGTAACTGAGCAATCTTTGTTTAAGAATTGAGTGTAATCAATGCAAACAAAAATAATTGATATGCAATTTCACTGTTAGAAATTCAATGCCATAAGCCAGCCTACATGCTATGAAGCTAATTTTTTTGTATTTAAGTCTAACTGGTAAACTAGCAAAATAATTGCCATCAAGCTCAGGGCATTTCCTAATGTATTCAGCTACATTCTGATTGGCTGTTGCAAATGACATAGCTGCCTCTTGAGATGAGAAGCCAATTAAGGCAGTCAGTAGCCTTGGTATTAGTTAAAGTATAAGTGCTGTCATCACTGAGCAATGTCATATATGTTGGCAAATGCCTGTGGTTGATCCTAAGGTTTCCTAGGCCTAAGTGATTAAATAATATAAATTAATATAAATAATAATAAGCTTCAATTTTACAATTTATTTATTTATGATGGCCCTATGTGATATTGCTGTTTTTTCAGGCACATTAGAAAGAAAAGCACGTATTTACTAATTGATAGGGCATACACCATAATTATGTACTATAGGTACATATATAGGTACTTGAGTTCATAACTTGCATACCTGAATTATGGATGAACTAGTTCATCAAAAGTATAATTCATGTAGGCCAATTAGGACTACAGTTTTGCGGAACATGCCCCCGGACCCCCTACAATATATTTTATGCCTACGGCGCTCGCACAGCCCCCCCCCCCCCCCCCCGTAAGTTCACAGAAAACTTCGCAAAACATTAATACATAAAATTTATGTTAAAAAAAAAAGTTCCAGCGACTAATTGAAACTTATTTACATAGATGATTATAGGTTAACATCTATCGGCAATTATTTGTACTATATCATATTGCTTTACACATTTTATACATAGTTAGTCGATCTATCATCAACAAACATCACATCACATAAAGTAGTAATAACCATGCACAAATTTCACTGAAAAAGAAGAAAAAAGTACCATATAGGTTGATATTTTCATGGAGACATGAGTAGACTACTCTTGTCTCCATGATATTATCAAGATATTTTGAGGCTGGTCTGAAATTTAACTAACTAACCGGCTGCTAACTGATATAGAAGGCGTAAGTGAGTGATTCCACTGTAGTTGAGATTCATTTAATTTTTTTTCTCGCAGCTTAATTGAAATAATCTTAATAAAGATGATTAACTTCATTGAAAAATCAATTATTCAGAAAATGTATAATATATTTTATAAAAAATATTCATTCGTATTCTTCCAATGTGGCTAAAAATTGCTTTAATCTAACTTTATGAAATTGGAACCATTCGAATCCGATAAGCTCCGATTGAACTGTCTGGAACAAGCTTGATTGAGTCCAGCTGATATAGAGCCCATGCATGCTCTTGCTAATGACCAGTAGATTAGACGGTTGTATAATATGGTGAGTATAATATAGGCTATCGCAGTGTCAGCTCGGTTAGCTCATGGAGTCACCAGCTTTCCCCTCCTTCTCTAGTGACTCCATGGTTAGCTCACCCTTTGCTGGGGTGGGTTAGCTACCCAGTGGGCGCAAGTCATAATTAATTACGACTTTATGTCATAAATTACGTCGAGAATACGTAATTTTTTTTATGTCTTATCAACGTAATCTTGTGGTCTTTAACATACCAATTCTCTAACCATGAAGTCTGATATAGCCTCGATCTTAGGCAATTTGCGTTTTTTATTTTAATAATTGTACATGGATATATGTACAGAGCATAATATAGGTCTAATATCTATTTATATATATGCTAATTTGTAGTCCTAATCTGCTATTGAAGTCCAATGAACAATATATAATGAATAAAGAAGGAGCCTGTCTATACCCAGTGGGCAAAAGTGGTCTCATGGACGTCATTTTGACGTCTCTGCAAGACGTCTCAACTTCAATACTGTATGATGTGAGACGTCTAAAAGACGTCATCTGACGACGTCTTTTAGACTTATTTAGATGACCAATGTCTGACGTTTAAAATAAAATCTTTGGACATATTTTATGTACAAAGAACACACACAAGTTTAAAATTAAGAAAAAAACTTCATTACATTGTGTGAAATAGCACACTTCACACATGTATTGGATGCATGCATACACACATAATATTATGATGTAAATCTTACATGGGACTGCTGCAATTAATTTAGTTTTAAAGAAATATATATTTTTATTCATGTATATCAGAATTCTTCAGCCAAGTTGCATCCATAGTTCTATAGATCCCTGAAATGAATTTATATTTAGAAACTACCAAATCATATATGAATCAGCATGTGCAGAAACTAGACTTAACACCAAATCATATATGAATCAGCATACATGTGCATTATTAAGAAAAAAACTTTATTAAATATTGTGTGAATTACCATGCATACACATATGATTATGATGATGTAAATACATATGGGACTGCGCAAATAATTCAATTTTAAAAGAAATATATATTTTTATTCATGTATATCAATTCTTCAGCTAATTATATGTTGCATCCATATAGTTCCAAAATATGAATCAGCATGTGTAGAAACTAGACTTCACACCAAATCATATATGAATCAGCAAATGTACTATCGCACCCTGACAAATCAACTGCATGGGAGTATGGTACTATCGACACTCACATTAGCATTAACAATTTGCTAACATTCTAATGCGAGTGACCCTCCGTTGCGGTGTATGAAGTAACACTAAATGTGAATTTAGTCATTATATAAATATATTAATTGCTACAAATGTAACTCGCAAATTGTATGTAGGCCTATATCGTGTAATGGATTATATCATTATTGCAAAATAAAGTTGGACAGGATTCATATCTTATATTTATATATATATATAGGCCTACGTAAGACCTAAAACTACATACATGTATGCATATATAAGAAGAAAAAATGTATTCTTTGCGATTTTAAAGCTTAGGTACATGTATAGGCTTGACCCAAAAAAACAAAACAACAAAAAACTATAAATCGCCGGTTCGAATATTGGCTCCATTTTATGAACCAAAGCTAGCACGACCCAACAAATAACAGAAAAAGATACCTTGTGTAATGCGAGAATAATGAATCAACTGGAATTTCAAGTTTGACATTTATGTTTTTGAAGCTTTTTGAAATCGTGTCTGATGAGTATTTGACCCAGTCTCAGATTCGTACACAAGCGACATTGACAGTTCTTAACTGTTCAAAAATCAGCCCCAAAACAAATAAATTCCACTATAAAACTATAACAATGTAAACTACATGTTTAAATACATCATTTATGATATATGAAATGGTGTTATTTGTCATTTATGAGCCGAAATATGACACGAAACAAGGAAGAGAAATGCGACGATCGGTGAAGGCAGACATGGCGACCTTGCTCATAGCTGTGTTGTTTACATTCATGTTTGATTAAATTAAACATCTTTCCGCGTGAGGATAGTATATAAATTTAGTATGTAAATATAGCCATGAACATTACCTATTAGAAGAAATTTATTTCATGTAATGATAAAAGAGAGGATTTATATAATTTTAGCCTAAAGTTGGAGTTGTCGATATGAAAAACTGACATCGGGCTGTTTGAACCTTAATATCTTCGCAAATAACTCACGAATCGCCACCAACATATTCATGCATGTCGGAAATATTTTTGAGAATAGATTACGAAAGTTTGAGAAATGTGGGTTTATTGATTGCGGAGATATTAATTGTTTTGTAAAGTGTAAAAACACAACGCAGGGTGGCACATTGAAAGATTCGACCAGCTGAGTGGCTTGGCGCGCTGTGCTCCCGATCACGTCCGCGCTGTGCCCATATTTGCGCTGTCAGTTCCCAAATTCGACATTCAGTTCCTGAACTCCGAGGAAAGAACTACTTTATACTTCTACGAAGAATCCACTCTACAATCATCAACATGTCTGAAGAAGTTGCTGCCGCTGCACCTGCACCTGCACCTGCCAAGAAGGCTGCCGCCAAGAAGAAGGCTGCTCCCAAGAAGGCTGAACATCCCCCAGTCGCCATCATGGTCCCTGCTGCCATCAAAGCCCTGGGAGACCGTAAAGGATCTTCTCTGTCTGCCATCAAGAAGTACATCGTTGCCAACTACAAGGTCGACATTGACAGGCTTGCTCCCTTCATCCGCAAGTACCTGAAGAAGGCTGTTGCTGACGGAAAGCTGACCCAGATCAAGGGATCCGGAGCATCTGGCTCTTTCAAGCTTGCCAAGAAGACCGCCGAGGAGAAGCCCGTCAAGAAGCCTGCCAAGAAGCCAGCTAAGGCCAAGAAGCCCAAGTCTCCTGCCAAGGCTAAGCCCAAGAAGGTCAAGACACCAAAGAAGAGCAAGCCGGCCAAGAGCCCCAAGAAAGCTGCTGCCAAGAAACCAGTTGCTGCCAAGAAGACCCCCAAGAAGGCTGCAAAGAAACCAGCTGCCAAGAAGCCTGTTGCCAAGAAGCCTGCTGCTAAGAAAGCTGCCAAGAAGCCTGCTGCCAAGAAAGCCGCCAAGTAATCTTCTGTCTTTCATTCATCAAACAAACCCCAGGTCCTTTTCAGGACCACCAAATCCTCCCAAGAGAGCAGACCTTGTACACATTTTGTGTTGTGGTGACTTCTCAAAAACAAAAAGATTTTCCAAAAAACCAAGTACCATGCAGTTATATGAAAATAATATGAAATATTTTTAAAAATACTTTATATGAAAAGAATATATATTTTATATGAAAAGAAGAAATATTAAACCCTTAAGGTAAAACTACTTATTTCCCTCGTGATAACTGCCTTTGATGTAAACTTCCCATTAGACTTCGCTACTAACACCTGTGTATTAAATTTGTACACTCGCCCGGAACTGATGATGCATTACATTTCTGGAATACAAGTCCCCACTACATGTTTCTCCTAGCTTAGACCGTTATACAACAGGTGGCATTGCACTGCATTACTAATGCAGTGCTGCCCCCTTTCGCTAAATTAAATAAAGAGCATGGAGGCAAGAGTAGAGAGTATTTAGAGTTTAAGATTGTTGTCAACAATTTTAATGTGTTTGACTTGGACCACATCAAATAAGAATTTTGTAAGGCAACCTCATGTTCAGCTGACGACAAAATGAAAAATCATATCAATTGTCATATAATGCCTGCCCCTTTAAGCAAACTGCACCAATATGGTCCTGAATCTTTGGACTCGAGCTCGACCTAGTATTACATGATATAGTTTAGTTAGTGCAACATTTGTGCGATTTTTCTGAATCGGGGCAAAATTAGTATTTAAAAATATGCAAAAAATACTTCATTTCGGTTAACCAAGCTATGTTTAATTTAACAGACAACCTTCATCCAACATGGGCATGTTACCCGTCAACATTTGCCCCATATTAGCCTATTGGGTAATTTGTAAGGCCACAGAGAAAATATATTACCCTTTAAGTACCTTAATTTCGTAAATTTCGGCAAGTATTAAACTGCAACGAACAAGTGAGATAACATTCATAGAAGTCAAACTAACCTCGAAACAATGGAAAACTAACGTAAGTAAATTAAGACACATTTAGTAAAAAATGCTATATATACATAACCCCGTTTATTTTTATCATGACGGCAATGGTAAAATAACTCATGATATGTCTGCATGGTTAGCTATTAGCATGGGGTCAGCTGCAAGCATATTTTTATTTGTAGTTGATTTGTTTGAAATTTAATGAAAACAACTATTTAAATCTAAGTTGTCAATAAATAAAAAAATTGTGCCACTCTGAATAGTGGATTTTCACGGGAATTTTGTCGAAATGTCAACCAGGTGGCTACGACTGAATAGACACATATCCCGCCCTTGACTGTGATTGGCTGAAGGAAAGTGCATCCTAACAGCAGTATTTTTAGTGCATTTTAAGGCATATTTGACATCTTATCATTCAGTAGATTTTTTTTATTTCCCTGAGAAAGCTATATTTATTGAATAGGTTACTTATGATCTTTTATGTTGGGGTTACCCCCATATTAGCCTCTTTTGAGAAATGGCCACAGCACTAATAGCCTATGCCTTGCTCTAGGACCATATGTAAAGAAAAAAATTACAATGATGCTATATTGATATCATAGGACTGCATTGTTATTTCAATATTAAATATCAAGATTAAAATTAAATAGACCTTGATGTATTCTTGTAAACAATTCTCAACAAAAGAAAGACTAAGTACATTTTTGCACGTCTTTATTCTTGCATGAAAGGACCATATCCTTGGCCCATATTAAACAGTGGTTAAAATTAGTGAGCTATTAATTTAAAGACATTGAGTGCTATGGTGTGCTTTGAAAGTGAAGTAAACAATTATCACTGAATTTTTACCAGACACAGGACTCTATTTAAGTTGTTACATCGTGTAGTATTATAAGTAATACATTTTAAAATTGTATTTGATTACACTGCACTCAAAAAGGTGGAATATATTGATTTTTATCCTGGTATATTGAACACTCATTATTTCATAATGTATATATATATCATCAATATTTGGGACATGAAGTTTGTCTGATTTGATCAATACATTCACATTTTTAAAAACAACAAATTTATATAAAAACAAACACTCTTTAATCACTTTTAAAACTTGTACACATAACACTCAATCAGCTAGTTAAAAAATAAAATCTTCATTGCACAATCAAAGACTTTTAGTAAGTATTTACAGCTGTACATCATCATTATGTACAATTCAATAAACAACACTCTTTTGACAAGATTTACATTTTTTTTACAGAACTCTACAAACAAGCATTTCTACATAACAACATAGTCAACATGTTAGGCTAGAGATAAGGCATCGTGTTAAGAGAATCAACATCTATTGTGCTCTAAAGTTTCATAAAAATGTATATATAACAGCTTCTATGACCATATTTTTCATATGCAGAGAAATTAGTGCTACTATGCCATGTTAGTTCCTTGTTGAAGCACTAGGTGGGTCGACTAAGGCGACATCTTGCGTATTACAGATTAACTACAAAGTTCCAACTTGACTCCTATTCCAATGGAAAACGAAATAAGTTAAAACACCTACTTTATTAGTGTTCTGTCAATTAATGCAGTTGATATTGAAAATCCATATTTGATTGTCTAAGTGCAAATTAATTGAAAAATTAATTGAAAAATGAGTGGCCACGACACAGAATCAGTCATTTATAAATTTGAAAGTTGATCAATTGAATGAAATCAGCAGTTTACATCAGAGAATTAAGTTCCCCTATATTTAAAACAAACATGGTGTATGGCCAGTAAGAAACTGTGTTATCCAATATGTCGTTTAGATTTCTGACCATGTTTATCAGTTATTTTGCCACCTTGTGTATTTGAGCATGTTAATAACAATATATAACTTGCTACCATTCTTGTCATGCTTTGCTACATTCTGTGCTATACCTACAATTTATGTGCCTATTTAGTGATATTTTATTAAAAATATTGATTGATTTGTGCAAGTTATCATATTTCAAGAGACCACTAAAACTGGACTCTGATCAGAGACTGCTAACGCAACATTGTTGTGCTGAAGAAACAGTTTTGCAACACAGGAATAGTTTGGTGACAGAGGCCACCTGCCCATCCCAGAAGACATGGCATTTTGGCAGATGCAACTCTCGCCCAGATCTCCAGGTCAACTGGGCCTCAACGAGAATTGCTTCTGTATGTCAGTCAACCAGCCTGGGACTCCCAAACAAAACATTGCAATTTGCTGTGGACCTCGATTCAATATATTACTGTTTTACTTAACTTTAAATTACTGAATTACTGAAGTGATTGGCACTGAAACTAAAAATGTGTCTCTCGTATCAAAGAAAGCATTTTTCAAAATTAAACATTTGTATCATAAATATCAAACATAAAAAGCTGGTATCTGTACATAGTGCCAAAATTATTGTTGAAAAATGGTGACCACAATATTTAAGATTCTGCAGACAACATCATCATTAATTGGTGCAAGTTCTATAATCCTGTAAGTTCAATCACCCTGAAGGCTGGGTGAACACTTCATAACCACTAAAGGGAAGAAAAATGGCTGAGTACAGTCCATGATCACAATACAAAAAGCCTAAGGCAGTAATATCAGTCCTGTTCACTGTTACATGATTGTTTTTTACATGAGGACAAGATGATGAGCATTTGAATACTTAAAAACATTGAACGATGAGTGAGATTACTACAAGTATCACAATGTGAGATTCCAATCACTGTAATGGGTGTTTCTGCCCAGAGGAAGGGGAAGCCGCTGTTGGCAAGCTCTGGCCATTGTTGACATTGTTGGGCTTGACCATGACTGCGGGCCGCCCTCCCTGGTCCTCCATTGAAATAGTCACAACATGAGGGCCCTTGGGCACATCCACCTTGGGCCGCACGCCCCACATATGACCACCATTTTTTTTGAGCACCGAGGGCTTGACGACCGCCATTGGAGTGTCTGAGTCTCTGAACTCGGGCGGTGGTTCGAGGACCGACCGTCTGCTTTGCAGGCTCTCCGTACTTGTCGGATTGTACTGGACGTATGCAGTGGCATTGTTGTTGCTGTTGTAGTACTCTTCTTCCGGAGCAAAGACAGGATTGTTGATTCCCTGTTCGTCAGGGATGTCATCGCCAACCAAGGAGTTACGGTCTCCTTCGACGGAAGGCGGGTCGCTCTCGCTGGACCCATGGCCGCTGTCCTGACTCATAAAAGACGGGCTGCTGAGTTGGGCCAGCTTATTTTTATTCTTATCAACAGTCTTTTTCTCATTTTGAATATATAGATTTTCTCTAGATTTAGGTATTTTAGAGCCAGCGAATTGGCTTTCATCAAAACTGAAGGCGTCAATTTCGTTGGGATCGGTAGAACTTTCTCCGAAGCCTCCCAAACTGAGGGCGTGTGGGTGATCTATAGCATTTAGTGTGTTGTAATGATGTGAGAGGGCGCTCGTGTTGCTGTCCTCCCTTAACAGGATGTACTTGGTGCCATCTTGTGAGTGGACGCTGGCTTCCCCACTCCCAGTTTCGCTGTTTTCCGCTTGAGGCCGCCACTTAGGCCCGTTCGTCACAAAGCGGTGGTTGATCTGAAAAGAGACAAGAGGAAGAAAAGTCAGTGAAAAGTTGCAATCTCATCTGAGCAGCAAGAGACATGTTCATTGGCAGTTTCTTGGGCAGATATGACAAGTCATACGTGTGGGGGGAGATAAGGAGAAGAGATTGGGTCATGGGTAGTCACAGCACGACTTGCCACTCTCTCAATATCTGTAGGCGCCAAAGCTCAATTGAGAGATTCATTGGCAGCAGCCTTCGCCGTTGGATATTATGCATGGAAAGTCTTGTTTATTCTTGTCAGTAAGCTGTGTGCTCCAGCATGAACTTATGTCTTCCAGAAACAGCTAAGGAGATTGTATGGGCGATTGGTCCTGCCTCCCCCTCCTCTCTTGTCCTTCTAGGCGACTACCCTTGGCATGGATTCTGCCTTTACATCACCCCCCATTGCTTAACCCCCCGACAAAATACCCCCCCCCCCCCCTCCCCCTCAACTACTACTCCTGGCAATCTGATTAGCAACGTGTCAGTGGCTAGCTGCAGCCACAAAACTGCTCTAATTAATGTCTTGATCATCTTTACAGCAACTGCAGGACAGGCTGCCATCCTATGGGCCTATTGGGCTGGGTTCACCCACCCACACACTCATACTATGTGACTCTGTGATGCAGGGTTAGGCAATAATAAATACAAGTGATCGATTACAGGCAATCAGGTAGTCAATCTTAGGGCTGCTATGCTATGTCAGTGAAATACTGACTCAAATCGAGCTTAGTTGGAAAAAACAAATACTGGTGAATACTGGTGAAACACTGGTATGACATTTCATATGTTGGTTAAAATGCTGCCAAATTACTGGTGAAATATTGCTTAAAATTACACTGGTAGAATACCAGTAAACTGCTGGTGACTTTTATTGGTGAAATACTGACGAAAACACTGGTGGATGTTGATGAAATACTGGCAGAATACTGGTAAAATGTTGGTGAATACTGGTGGTGAAATGTTGGGACTAAATCACTGAAATGCTCTTGGGCTGGCCTGTGAGCTGAGTGAACTGCCTTTTTTCGTGCTCATTAAAAAGGACATCACATGGCATGTTAGGGGAAAATCAGAAACATGAGTATGCCATAGGATAATGTTTCAATGCACGGCCCCATGTGGGGACAAGCAAAGGAGGAGGGCAGCTTCAGGCATCCACATCACTGCTGCTGAAGCAGTCAAAAATGATGCTGGAAGAGTCAAACTGCATCAGTAGTATCAGCATCAGCAGCATCAGCAGCCCTGAGCATCCCTTTGCCTTTCATCTCTTGTGTGCGTGGACACCCTTCAAGAAACCTGACTCCTAAAAATCCACTTGGTAAGCACTCTTTCTTCCAAATGAGCATTCGATTTAGCTCATTGATTCATCAGCATCCGGCATCACAAATCGCCTTCAAAAAGACTCTCCTCTTTCAAAAGAGCAAACATTGGAAACACCACGACAGGGAGTGGCTCCTTTCAACTGTGATGGAGTAGTCTTTTGTTGTTTGCCAGCTCAAAAGAAGTACTCTTGGCTCCGTGATATATAATTTGTATTGACATTCATAAGACTTTGCATGAGATCTTTTGCAATCAAATTTCCAAAGCATATGATTCTAAATTGGCTATCAATTGTATAGAGGGTTCTGAATGTGGTATCAACTGTTAAAAGCAAAGAAGAATATTCATGACAGCACACGACATGTCCTGTATAAGATATCTAAATTAACTTAATGAGGCATATTACATTTCAGCACACAAAATGTGGGGACACCAAGCCCTACCATCTCATCATTATATCTATCTCTGACAACTGGAAAGGCAAGTTCACGCAGCTTCACACAAGAATCGATCAGACAGATCTATAGCGACAAAAAATATAATATATTTCCTGTTTTGTATCCCAAACAGTCCAAATTAATACACTTGGATTCCCAACAGTGCTTTCTTCCACGTTGTTACTTCACAACAATGAAGTTGCGGGAAATACTACAATAGGTGGGTTTCCAGTTTTGTGATCCATTCTTTTCTGCTGATGGAAATATGCACTTGAAACGCCAATCAATAGAACAGACAGGTAATAGTTCTTCCATAAGAATAAACAGGAGGCTGCACTTCTAGAATTTCCATCAATAACAGAGCAAAACTATTAATAATTCAATGTAAAATGAGCCTAGAACAAATGGTGCATTATAATGCTCAAACAAACAGAGAGAGTATAAAAGAATGTGGAGAGAGTCGAGTTCAAATGGCAGCACAGGAAAAAGTAGAGGAGAGACAGGGGACCCCTGCAGTGCACATTATCCGTTCACATGGAATGACATAAGCTGCAATATTATTGATCAGAGAATTTCTTCATTGGCTTCCTGCTGTAAATACTGAATTCTATTTGGCAAAAACCTCTTAATAAATGAATACTAAACATTGCGTGAACGGCGCTGTTGTAAATGGGGCATTGCCAATAATTAAAGATGCGCTGACAATTTCCCAAGATTCAACTCAAACAGCTTTGAATGTTTTATGCAAACATTGGGGAGAAAGTGGTGGAATATTGCAATTCACTCATTTCGCCATTCCTCATTTTCGATGGGCCCCAAAAATGTGCTGTGTGGAAATTGGCTGCTGGGGTCTGGGTGCAAGGGACCTGTCCTATCTATTTGGTGATAACAGGGTGCTCTGTTGAGCAGCTAAGCACATCAGCTGCAAGGGAGGGAAGAAGGCAGGAGGCAGGGACCCCAAAGAACAGCCCTCTGCAGCCCAATGGAAAGCCAATGGAAAGCCAATGGCAGCTGAGGGGGACTTAGTCATGGCTTCTGCTTTATCTCTGTCCCAACAAGTTAAGCTGGCAATGATGGGCAAAAGGCAGGTTTGCTGCAAACTGCATCCTGCCCCTCATCCCTGTTTGATGCCAAAGGGGGACGTTGCTTCTGCCCCTGTAGCTTCTGTTACTGCTGCTGCTGAGGGTGCTGCTGTGTCCTCATCTTACGCTCCTATCATCAGCACCTTCTCAGCATCCATCACTCTGCCAGTCTGCATCTCAGCATGATTTCAAGAGTGCAGACTCACCTCTATAATGTTCAAGGTGCACAGTGTTCAGATGCCTACCAACTAAGCCTACCCCCTACTTCTGAGAATCTTGGGTCTCCCAGTTTCCACAATCTCTACTGTCTCTAGAACACATAAATCTCTCTCTGGGGTTGCTCCCTCAGTCAACGCTGTAAATTGTAAGAATTTACTGCCAGGGGTAAAATGGTCGTCTTTCGGTCGTATTTCTCTGACAAGATCACTTAAAGGAGTAGTGTGGTGGCCAGCCCCACCTACTTGGGCAGGGGGTTTGGGCTGCTGGGGTGATCCCATCAATTATTGCGGCAATTTAATAGCAAGGGGGAGGTACATCTCTGGGGGCCACTGTTGACATCAGAGCATCAAAAAGAGCCCACAAACCTCAGCAGCTCCTTAGGATACAAATATTGTGCGTATATTGTACATTCTTTGCATATAAGTATGCAGTACAACTGCCAGAAAATGCAGAGTTATGTCTCTTCAAAGCTGTGTGTACGATGCTCTGTGTCTGTTTTGGGAGTGGGAGTGACCAGTGGCATGTACTACAACGTATATCAGATTAATTAATGGCCATTACAGGAAAGCCCAATTCTTTCATCTAATTCGGGCTGGCAAATGTCACACTGCTCATTCCCAAGTCACAGCTCGAAATAGAAACTCCCTGATATTTCTAGGCTGTTGTGGCAAACATCTATGTTGATGAGGTTTTAGTGCTCCCATGAGACATGTAAGACTAGAATTATACAAAGATTTGGACTAAACACTCACTGCTAAACTGCTAAAAACCAGGAGCTGTATTAGCCTGCTTCAAATTCAGACATTACTCTGTCAAATATTTACCACTGTTGCATCATGGGCAAAATTACGTTATATACAAGACATTAATATCTCGAGCACAAGTGCAGAATTACTTCAGCTTGAATCTTGCTACACTGTAACAGTAGGCTCTCATATTACTACGGTGCCATTCAGAATTTCAATAACTTTGGTAATCTTAGACATAAACAAAGCAATCTTGGAAGAACTACAGCTCAAAAACATCCACCGTGACCTTCACATAAAAATACACTGAATATATGGAATCAACCCCCCCCCCCCCCAATCCTACAGACCCCCCCCCCCCCCCCTCTTAACCACTCCCTGAGCACACGTGATAACAGCAGAAATGTCAACATGCCATCTAATGGGGATGCTGCTTGTCCTGATGCCCAGATAATCCTCATCATCATCCGCATCAGTAGCCAGGATTAGCAACAGATGATGTGCTCCAGCAGCATCAGCAGCAGCTAGAGGCATCTGTCCATTCCAATACATTGTACAAGTGGGTGGCACTGGTGATCCCTGTCAAACGCCACTTTCCATACTTTTCTACATCCATAGCCACACTGGTATTTATTCGCAATCATTTGGTAATACAAGTGCTACTTGCATATAGCTCAGGCATTAGCTTATGTATTACATACCATGATAAACAATGATACCGTCAGCCCTGGGCAATTCATAAATAAATCACCAATTTATCATCTCTTGCATGCATAGCATATACAAGGCCTTTATCAATGTGCAATATGAAAGCAGACACTTCCATATCAATCCCATGTTTTTCTAATCATCTGTATCTCTGCATTGGACATATTCGATTTCTCATCAATCATTCATTGCAGTCTTCAGTTTATGGCCAGCAATTACATAAAATGTCGGGCATAGAGCATATGAATTATGTCATAAAATGCTTCCATGTATTTCCATGCAGCAGTTCAATTGATAATCGATGTAGTATCATATCATGGTGAATAATATTACGTTGTTAATGTGATGAACTAAGCAACAATATTGCTTGGATGATTCATCTATGTTCTGAGCTAAACATAGTACAATTGCATATTGGATAAATACACTGGTGAACTTATAGCAGCATCTCTAGAACTTGCACCAAGTTCATGCAATAAGTTTGCAACACTTCAAGAGTTTGTATCACTTCACAAGCTCACTCAAAGTGAACTATTGAATGATCCTAATTGCCAGCTATGAATGTCAACCATAAGAAGGAAATTGGCCCAGCTAAGTGGCTGCTTATAAGTGATCTGGCTTGCAAGGACAATGGGCCAATATCAGCTGGTCCATTCAGAATCCAAGCAAATCCTAGATACTGTCAAATTAGCAGTGTTGGAAACGAGGCAATATTGATATGCTGCATACAGTAGCTACCTATTCCAGGCTGTAGCTATAAGTAGCTAAAGCCAGCTGCTTCTGTCTACTTCTAGCCAATAGTCGGCTTACACCCTGCACCACAGAAAAATATAAATCTGTAAATGTATCTAAGATATCATAAATATGTATTTGCATTACTTTTAGATCTGGCTTTGAGTAGGCAGCTATAGCCAGACAGTTCCGTTTAGTGGCAGATAGCATCGTATGGCAGAAGTTGTCTAGCATTGTCTAGATTCAATTTGAAACTAACTAGATACTGCCACAGGGGTTGAAATGACTGGGTTTTGGTCACTAAAGACAACCATCCCTCACCCCTTACATCGAATGTGGGAATACGTCACGAAAACATCTGGAAAAAACAGAGAAACTGAAGATGTCTTCTTGTGGACTATACTTTGGTATTGTATTGCCCTGTATTGCCTCCGTTCTACGTACTGCTCTGCAGCATAGCCAATTTGTTTGACCAGCTGCCAGGCTGACGTAATGCTGAGATAAGTGTTGGAATCCAACTTCAAATGATATAAGCAGCAGCGATTTAGCTATAAATGACTCTATGTAGAACCAAAAGATTCCAATGCACATTTATTCCTAGCCCAACTAAAGTAATTAATTCTTTATGATATTTGCTGCACAGGGTTTTGTCTACTGCAACCAATTCTATGAATTTTGAATTTATGGCAAATAAACAATCTTATCTTATCTTAAGCTAGATTTAAACGCAGACAGATTTCCAAGCTCATCCTTTAGACAGAACTTACTCTTTACAGACTGCACAATGTCAAGCTGATGTTTAAGCCACTCCAACCTACACACCAGGAAATGTCAGAAAATGTCAATGGCTTTTTTTGTGCACAACACTTAAGACATAGCCAACCTACACTACAGAAACCAGGTTTTGAAATTCAACCCTGTCCACAAGTCAAGTGAAGCGTGGGTCAAGACAGGTGTCCAGCATTTGAGATGACCACGACTTTCTTTGCACAGCAACTGAAATATCGACCCCTAGAAGCAGACATCCCGACCTATGTTGCACCTATTGATTTAAATGACACTTGCACACGACATCTTGACATCACTGGATCCTCACCAACATAGCTATATCATAATGGCTGATAGCTTCGGTACACACATACAGTGCAATTAGCACATTTCTATGTCTGTATGTCATGAACATCTGTTATTAATATGGAGAAAAACACTTTTCAGAGGATTGTAAAAACACGACTTTTAGACACTGTAAATGATATATTTTATTATATTATATCACACACTTTTTGTCTTCTTTTCCATTTTGATTCTGCGACATTAATCTTTCAATCCCAAACACATGATATTTTCGATGTGGGAAACAAAAATTACATGTCAGTATCGAGTTATGTCTAGACGCAACATGAGATATAAGCATTCATCGGCCACTTATCACTAATTTTATTGCAACAAATAAACAAGCCAACAGAAACGCATTGTGTGCATAATAATAAAATGATATGTACCACGACATTCTCCTTCCATATGAGATAAATGCAAAAAAATAATTTTCTCTCTCACATTATTCTTGTATTTCTGTGCTTGACTTTGACCACCAGTGTGGAAAAAATGTGTGCCCTTGTGAGAAACCCAGCTTCTCAAATTACTTATGCAAGGTAATTTAAGTTTTCCGCCACTAGTTGTTAAAGATAGATAGATAGATTTGGAAAATGCAGCCCCCCCCCCCCCCCGAGGCAAGTTCTTGCCGCTAGCGACGGTTGATTGATGAAGTGAGAGAGAGGAGGAGGAGTCCCCCCCCCCCCATATTGCACATTTACCCCATGGGTGGGATCTTTTACTTGCCTCAGCATAGACCCTGATGGGATGTAGCTCACGAAGCTTCTGTAATTATACTTCTGTTGGGAAAAAAATGGGCCATTTCAACAGTTTTCTGTTCCTAATTGTTAAAAAATACCAAAAAGTAAGCCACACTATTATGGGATGTCTGCTTATTGGATGGGCCCATCTCAATGTCCTCCATCACTTTATCACCACCTATGTCCTTTATTTTTCCCCTGTATTCTACACTATTGCAAGCATCCCATCCAGCATAGCGTGCTGCACATATTCATCCAATATAGCTGCTTCTCATTCTCTTAATTACCCCTGAGCTCCTTTAATGATTAATGATTATCTGTTCCAAGAAGACGTACACACCAGCTTCCCAATGGTCATGGCATTTTGTCACGACAACAAGCAACGTCTACACGTGTAGACCAATGGACTCATCTTGTACTTGGCTGCTTCTATAAGGCTCTTCTGAGTCATACACGAATGCATCTTTCATGGGAGTGTGATGTTTCCATGCTAAAATGACACCGCTGCCATCCTGCACATTTTTTGGACAAATACGAAGATTAGTGATTCATTCAAAATTTTGCTTTAAAGTATCCGCTTCATTCTTGTCTTTTATCCAAAAATTACAGTTCCCGATAGACTATTGCTTTTCCTTAAGCTTGTGCCAAATACCCAATCAAACAAACAATAGTGGATTTTCACGGAAGGTTCTCTGTATTTCCACCAGGTGGCTAAAACAGAATACTGCAATTCTATTGGTTGAAAAAGTTCCCGCCCTTAGCTGTGATTGGCCGAAGCATAGTGCATCCTAGCAGCTGTATTTTTAGTGCATTTTAATGTACATTTGACATTTTATCATTTTGTTGATGTTTGTTATTTTTCTGAGAAAGTTATATTTATAGAATCAGTTAGTTATTACCTACTGTGTCTGAAAAGCAAAATGAGTAATAAGAGGAGAGGAAAGACTTATGTCCTGCTGAATTCAGGTCTGTTCAGTGAAAAGACTCTATTGACATAATCACTCATAAACATAATGCTTTCAGACAACTATCATGTACTAATATTGAACTTAAAAAAGACAAAGGTTTCATATTAGTCATTCTTAACAGATGTCAATTATTATGAAGACAATATTTAAAGCCTTGAAACAAAACAAGTTACCATGGTAAAACCAATGCAAATTCCCAAACCTTCAGAAGCAGAAGTCACGTTTCTATTCAAGATAATAAACCATAAATACAATTACTGAGATACACCATATATCATGATAAAACCAATGTGAAATACACCAATCCAAATGTCTTTCATCTGTGAAATACACCAATACAAATGTCTCTCATCTGTGAAATACACCAATCCAAATGTCTCTCATCCCTTCCTTCTTCACACCAAACCTGCACTTCCACAGCAACTTCTTCTTTTGTCTGAGCTGCCACAACAATTTTAGAAACACAGACAAGAAGGCAGCCAAGAATTCCCAGATGTCTACACAGATTGAATGTCTAACAAGTCTGAGAAACAAGATAGCCAGGGAATGCTGCAATAATTTTATCTTACACTACCCAGAGCTCAGAGCTAATTCGCTAAAAAAAGTATTTCTCATTAAAAATACCGCGGCTAGCTCCGAAGCTAATTTACAAACTTCAGTATCGCTTTGGATTGAAAACATGTGAAGTCAATATTCAATGTCCTAAAATATGCTTTGTGCCTCTCTTGGCACTATATTTTGAATATGAAAGTATGCAATCGTCATTTTGCAGATAATAAACCTCCACAATGATCAAGAAAACCACCTTATAACAGACATCTTTCCCTACATTTCTAAATATGCATTTGCTACAAAATGATTCAACTACTTAAATTTTTTCTTATTACTCCTTTCTTCTTAAATCTCATGACCACAATATTAGGATCACAAGGATAGAAAAGGAAGGAAATTATTGGGTTGTACGAGTCACATGGTATATGACAGGAGATCCTGCAAGGCATCTTTTTGATGCCGCTCACGCAGGACCACCTTGAAAATTACATTTTAGTTGTTATGGTGACATACTGATAATTTGAATGTTACAAAAATTCTACTTTTTCTTGATTTAGATAATAAAACAAATATTATACCATCAGCAATTAATGTATACAAGAAACCGTATTTTAGAGATATGTAAGACTAATAATTCATTTTTCAAACAAGAAACACCCACACATATACAAAGGGAACAATTTGTGCATGAAAATACTGTTGCAGCTATATCACACCGGTGTTGGAATTTAGACAGCAGGGTCTGTCCATGACAGGTAAGAGGGCTGGTGAATGACGCTGCATATTGAGGGGTGCAACTATTTACCCTTCCAACTGTTTATCATGCCACATCTTGCCCCGTAGTTAGCAGAAAGCACAGCCTAACAGTTATCCGCCAAAAGTAAACATTTGTATTGCACTAACTACAACTACTACAATAACTGCTTTACGGAGGAGGAAGAGGAGGAGGAGGAAGAGGAGGAGGTAGTGGAGGAAGAGGAGGAAGAGGAGGAAGGAGGAGGAGGAAGAGGTAGAGGAGGAAGAAGAGGAGGATGTAGAGGAGGAAGAGGAGGTAGAGGAGTAAGAGGAGGAAGGAGGAGGAAGAGGAGGAGGAGGAGGAAGACGAGGAGAAGGATAATGATTTTTTTTACGGTTTTCACCTTTCAGCAGAACAGTATTACTCCCCCAAGCAAAATGACAAATAGATTTGGTTAGGTGTATTTATCTCATCTATTACTTAAGTTTCTTTTATAAGTCAATGCCAATAAACTTCCACAATAACAGTGAAGTGCAACGTATACATCTGTTCTAATTCTAGAAAAACTAGTTCGTAGTTATGTCAATGATTTACACCAATAAATAGTGTTATCAATTATTAGCAAACCATCAAACTGCGTTCATTAATCATAACTGAACTGGGCTCATTTTCATCATTCCTAATGAACAATAATACAGAGCCCAATCAAGCGTGTGGTGATTCCATCAATCATTTGTGGCTGATTGAATTGCCGTTGATTGACCCAATCACTTGTTATTACGTGGATTGATGAAGTATCATTGCCTCTCATTGAGCCCCTAAAATGGCAGCATGAAACATGATCAAATTCCAACAAAAATCACACAAAAACTTTTCGAGAAAGACTAATAAAACGACCTTAATTGCCAGTATCATTTCTCTTCCACTTGGAGTAACATTGGTAATTTGAATAATTTGAAATATTATGCAGCCCAACATTCTAACAGTTTCCGCAGAGCCAGTTGATCAGACCTAGCTGTGATATTGAAAACGTCAAATATTTTGTAACTGCCAAGTAATCCATTTGTTATTTCTATTCAATTGACAAACAAACTAAACTCAGAATAGCAAAGCAGAACAGATAAATAAATTCTAGAAGAGCTTTGCTCATCTACTATGATCAACAACAATGAAAAGTAGTCATTGGTATTACACCATCTCCTTGCATTACACCAGTCCAGCCAGATTTCTATCTCAATCAATTGCTGGAGATTAAGCACTGATGGCTCAAGTTCACAGACCTAAGGATTACACAACATCAAAGCCTTTGGGGGACTTCTTTCTGAAAATGCCTCCAAATCCAAACAAAGCGGTCAATTTAATTAAATGGAATTTGGCGGATGAGTCTAGCCACTTAAGGCAGAGGTATAATTATCTGGCTCATGCCTAGGCGATTCCAATCTCTTTCAAGAAGCTTGCAGGTATCAGGCTTGCATCTTGCAGTAGATTCTTGCTTCCTTAAGCTTTAATTACATTCATTTGCTTTGTTGAACAAGGGAATTGTAAAATGCTGCAATCATCAGGAAACGTCACGAAGGGAATAGCAACTGCCTCCTCTTTCACAAAATTCATATATCACAAACGCAGCGGACGTGAGCTTTGCAGGTTTTAGCCAAGAATTCACTGTTGCAAATCATTTCCTGAGTTATAATTTCACTGCTGCCATCACCTACAATCCAGAGCAAATTCATCATCTATCTTGTTACTAGCAATTCCTCAGACATTACCCAACTACAATGGGATGTATAATTAAATAAATATCATCTTGTGGCAGCAGAAAGAACAAAATGTAATTGGATTTTTAAACACCGCGTTTCCCTGTAAGAACTAATACTGAGTCATTTCAAAAACGCCTTCCTGAAAATCATCACATTTGCAAACTAGATATATCATTACATCCCTTTTAAATGAAATTAGAAATATAGAATTATGCATAAAGGCGATAGAACAGGCTGCAGTCTTTCTTAAAAGTTTCTTGCAGACTTGGATAAAAATTAACAAAGGGAAACATAAATTTAAGTCAATTAAATACAATGAACTGAGTGAATAATAACTGTTTGGCACAGTGGTATGTGCATGGAAGACATCTAAAACCCGTTGATCACATTTTTCAGATTGGAGCGGAAGCAGAAGTAATGATGAGGCATATTGTGCTAATCCCTACTCGTACAACCTTATAGGAAAACCACAACTCGTCAGTGATCCGTTTGACAGATCAGACGATCTCGAGATGGGTGCCTCCGATCACTGACGAGATGTGTTTTCTTTTTATTTCCCAATTAATTTCACTCACTTGGAACTTTAAATTTAAAAAATCCGATTAAAATTGACGAAGCTATTTTAAAAAAAAAATACACGATTTCAGGCTACACTTTGCGTCAACAGCGTCATGAACGTCTTCGATTCGCGATTATATGAAGCCATAACTCAGTCATATGTGGTCCGATTTTCACAATTTAAGTTTCATTACGTAGCTAAATCAATCTTATGTTAGAGAATTAGGTGGTATCAATCTGTCTCATCAGCTGTAGTCGCGCCGGCATTTTTACGGCCGTACGCGTTTCGTCCTTATTTGGAAATAGCACGTCTTGAGCTCCCTTATTTGGGCAATGCATGAACGTAATTCTGTGTAGTATGAAAAGCATACCACCCAGCCCGTATCACCCGCTATTCCACGTGATAAGGCTGCGATTGGATAATAATATATATAAATAACGTAATAAAACTAAACGCATAATGTTTTTCTCAGACTAAATAATATCATATATTATATTTTTTCCTCCCAACGTCCAAGAAGTAATGAACACAAAGTAGACAAACTAGGTTGACAAATGAACAGGGTGCAAAGAGAGGGTGTTTGATGTTGCCATAACATGACCCGGAAGTGGTTGTTGACCCCTGGGGTCACGTGTGAACAGGGTGACTTGTCACACCCCACCGCCATTTCGTCTCTTATTGATCCAATTTACCCGGTCGATATTCCTCTTGAATCTGAGATGACATTTCTTTCCAACTGGAGACAAATTCTCGAGTCTTGTAGCCAAGTTAAACATTCCATTTTGCACTTCATTGAACTTCACCAAGTCACAGCGCCACCTCGATGCCAAGACGGCTAACTTCTGAAGTCTTTTCTCACTTCCATCAATTTAGAGTACGAATAAAAAAATAAACCAGTTCCCAGATATAATTTGATTTTAAACAAATTAGAGATCAAATTTGAAAGGTAAATCATCTTGTAAAATGTTTCACTTCCCACTGCGGATGGTAGTGCTTGGATATTCAGACCAACATGGCGAATTAGCTGCAGGTACAAAGTGAATTTATCAGAAAGTTGTTCCACATAAAATTAATAACAGTATCTTAAAGTCATTGATGAGGTACTGAATTTCACCAATCCACCAACATATACGAACATAGCCATGGGTCAGACAATTTAATAGTAAGGCAGACGTGATGATGAGTCGCCATGAAGTATTACATTCTTGGCTATTTTCCTGCCTCAGCACTAACACTGTGTATAAACAAGAGCCAATATGGACGGTAGTTGACAATGTATTCTCCATACTGCTATTGCACTCAACAAGTTGTTATACTTCCACATTCTTCCAACTCATATGCTGCTTATCAAGTGGTTCCACTTAAATTAGAAATCAAATTCATAGGAAGCACTTGAGTTCTTTTTTAAGTGGGACGTTTCTGCAAATTTATGTGATTAGGCTCCTCCACAAAGGAACGTTTTTTGTTACCCTACTTCGTTACTCTTGACAGCTTATTTCTGGGCAGGAAATTAAGGCATGTCCTGGCATAATATGAACTGTCAAACATCACATGCTGTTGGTAGCACTCTTCATTTTATCCTACCGAGGTAAGCACTAATTAATTATTAATAAAGAATAAATAACTTGCATAAGACCACCATTTCCAGAAACGACGCACAAACTGCAATGTACCTTCTAATAACACAGGTATCGGTAGGGGCGTCGATTTCTCTTGACTGGTGGGGGATGCAAGCATCCCTCACTCGTACAAGTGGCTGCAGTGAACGCATGGACACTGGCCAAGAGGTAAATTAATGGTGGATCATTATGCTAAACTATAAACTTGTACTGATATGTTATATCAGTGATATCAAGTGTAAAACTGTTCAACAATGCACAGATGTTCCAAAAAAAAAAAAAAGTGAAAAAGGTAATTTTTATTTGTGAATGAATTTCAGGGGGGAGGGCATGCCCCCCCCCCCCCTAAATTGACGCCCCTGGGTATTGGTCACAAAATGGTTGAAATCAACACTTCGTTGTATATATAGTAATACAAAATCAATCAGTATGAACTGGCTGGTGACACCTGTGCTACAGGTGTCGGTAGCATGAGAAGTTTATTTGGAGGACTGGGTGTATCGATTCTGAGGCAAGTAAAAGATTCCACGCATGGGGTAAATGTGCAACATGGTGTATACCCCTAGCCTTCTCATCTCATCATTACGTCTGCCTCTAGCTGCTGGTCATATAGCTGAGTAAGTTCAAATCAGTAGCAAGGAAACAATACAATGCCATAAAATTATATACTAACTTTTAAATTTATCAGATTTATGAGCTTCTTTCAATCCATGAAGGTTCATCAAGTATTGACTTATTTCAAAGAGTGAACTCCCCCACTCAATGAATCAATGCGGTGTAATAAATATTGGATGGTTCCTTTAATGGCCCATTCCAGTTTGTATTCAGGAACTTAAATATTAAAATACTGCTACAAATAGATCTCATGTCGTTGTGAGGGGACTATTTGGACTGATTCCAGATTCTGCATTAGATCAGTCTGCCTTAATTATCCAATAGGATGCCACGCTGACCTTGTACCCTCACCAATTAATCACCATAATACGATGCTCTCACTAGACTAGGGTACTTGTAGTACCTTAGCCTAATAATGTGGCATTTGCCGCCATACAGATGAATCTTATTATCAATTGCTGTTCCACGTAATACCTCGAATGCCATGTTAATACAATACGATGATGACGTCATACATGAATGTTCTTTGCGGTACGTAACCTTAGCAAACAATGGGCTTGTACTATTGTTACACAGATTCATGGAATCATGGTACCAGATACAAAGTGCAGCTGGACCATACACTACACTATAATGGAGACTGTTCAAGTGTAATTGCCATACAAAGAATCATAATATATTATACATGGTGGTACCTCCTGATATGCAGTTATGAACACTGGTTTCTTAATTAATCTCAGGACAGTACTCACCAAATTTAACGTCACCAATTACTTGATAATTTCTACAGAATATAGTAAGCATACGAGTCACCAACAGGCTACAAATACATCTGATGTTCAAATTCACAATACATCTTCTTTTCACCATAAATTCTTGAAAATATACAGCCCTAAACACCACATGAACACTCCCAGCCAAACATAGTAAGTATAGAAGAGAACCGAAAAGGACAGCCAACTGGACTTCAGTGGAAGAAGTGCTTTGTATGAGGGGCGAGACACAATGATGCTAATCAGCCTGGGCCCCCCTTGTCACTACATGGGCTGGGTACTAAGAAGGGTGACAGAGCACTTCTCTGAGGTACACCTTGTTGCAGACAAGACATGTAATTAGCTAGGCTCTACTCAACCCTGTGGCTGCTACTGCCACTGACAGCAGCCACACTTGTGAGGCCTCCCAAACGGTGTAGCGTACACAGCTTGGTGTTAGGTTTAACTGACAGTTTAACATGTTGCAATGCTGTCTCAACATGGCTTCATGTACAAGTTTGAGACTGTCTGAGTAACCCAATGTGCCGTTTGACTTTGTTTGCCTTACTTTGGCAAAAATTTACAAAGATTGGTACCGTTAGTTTCATAAAATACGGTCGACTCTTATCTGTCTGTAGCGACCTGTACCTGGCTGTACAGTTAAGTTACATAGAATACGGTCGACTCTAGCGGTCTGTAGTGACCTGTACCTGGCTATGGTCTAAACATGCTAAAGCCAGCTGCTTCTGTCCACTTCTATAGCTAATAGTTGGCTTACATCTATCACCAGATAAATATAAACCTTGGTAAATGTAAGAAATTAATGTAATGTATCATAAATATGTACTTTTAGATCCGGATTTGAGTAGCCGGCTATGACAGCTCTGTCTAGTTTCAATTTGACGGGCCGTTTTTAATGAAACTAACTGTAGTCTGTCTGTCAGTTTGTCAAACAGCTGCTCTGAGCTTTTAGATGGAGACATTTCGTCCGTCAGCTGGTCGGAGATTTTTTTCGTGAAATTGTGTTGAAATTACACTTCAAAACAGAACCTCCACTGCCGACATTAAGGTCTTTCAGACTCATAAAATCATTATGCACACACACAATACAATTAGATAACTGCATAAAGACTTCAAAAGTTACTTCAAAACAAGCCCTGCTCTGGCAGTGCTCTTTCACTCTAATTGTGTGTGTTATTTACTTATACCATCATAGAACAGATATAATCCAATAGACTTGTAGCTCATACAGGAGGCTCTTTGAGTGGAATTCACTGGAGATCAAGTGCACCAACCAGGCCCCCATCTCACCAACCTCATGACCCTGTAATCAGCCAAACGTTGCTTGCAAACTCGCCTTGGGGGATGCTTTAATTTGATGGCACTTAAGTGCGCAGTGCATAACTTCAGCAAGTTCACTTTGTTGCTGCCAGGGTAACTTGATGGTTCGTTGTGCAATATGGCCCGAGACACCCAAGGGATGACTTTGGTGAGTCTTTTTGTGAAGTTTTGTCCCAGACTGTTATCTGTGTGATCTGAATGTGCCTTTTCAGGACATAACCTTCCAGGACATAACATACTTGTGGTTCATTTATAAGGTAGCTAAAGTGATTCAAAAAAGCTTTTTGAAAAACAGCCAGCTGATTTAGTCAGATGTACACCAATAATTCACACTGAAAACCGCAATTTAACACCTTAGGAACTGAATGTATAAGCCTACTATAATAAATGGAGACCATTATGTGAATGTGACGCTCCTGAATGCTGTTTCCCAAGCTAGGTACGTTTGTCTATGTCTGTCTGTCTGTCTGTCTGTCTTTATGCAATGTTTTTTCTTGTCTATTTCCCTGTGTCTTTGCGTCTCTCAGTGTCTGTCACAGTGTCTGTCTGTCTCTATAACAGAGGACAAAAACACTTGCACCCAGTGTCATGTTCTACTGCAAGCTGTCTCTATCCCAACATCTCTGTGTCTCTGTTCCACTGTCTGTATTTCACTGTCTGTGCCTCAGAATCTATCTGTATCCGTCCGTGTCTGTCCCCATAGCAGTGCCTCCAAATCCCTGCATCCTTGCAACACTCCCTTTGGGCTTGCTGTGGGAGGCTGCAGCAGCATCTCAGGGGAGGGATGCGGAGTTGTGTGCATTATCAGCCTGCAGCAGCATCTCCCCGTGGGCCCTTCAAAGAAGCAGGCAGAAAAGCAACAAGGTCCCTGCTCAGATAACGTGCCCCCCCCCCCCCCCCACCCCCCTGCCTCTACGTGTCCTGCTTGAGGCAAACAGAAAAGGGGAGGCCCCCGTCAACAAATATGCAAAAATGCAATACACACGATGTGCTGGAATGCCCACATGCACCCCAACAAGCTGGTACGGATGCCCATCACACTTTGGAAAATCGAAGAATTGGAACACTCCACCAGCAGGTTTCGTTTGACACCACATATATCTGTCTGCTCGATTCCTTGCATTTTGGCTGGGATTACCAACAGAAGTGCTTGAAATACCCGAGTAATTCTGCAAGTTATGGCTTACATACATGCACTGATATAAATCAACAATTATTTGGGCAAAAACAAACTTAGGGATTGGCCAGAGCTTCTTATTCAGCATGACATCACATGGCCACTTCCATGATGAACCTAATGTCAAAAATTACTCCACCAATAGAGTAAACATTTACCTGTGTAGAGAGTAAGGTGTACCCTCTGCAGAGAGTAAGGTTTCTAAAAGAACACACCACGTAGGCCATTGGGAAAATAACTCCACAGAGGATACATTTACAAACACTAGGGGTAAAGGTTTACTCCTTTTTGTCTGAGTATGATCCATTAAGACCACCTAACCAATAATGCCAGTAAACTTTCACCAAGGCTGTCTTAATAGTGAGGTCCCACTGTATGTCTATAAATGTCACTCAGTTGTATATGTGAATCTCTATTAACCTAGCTGCCTGTGGATTACACACTACAAGATTACCAGAGCCTAATCTCTAAGGGAAACAAGGCAATGTGATCACAGCAGGTTTAATCCTTGTTTGAGATCTAAAATCATCAAGGTAACATGTCTGGGATTGTCTCAAATTCAATTTCGTTGAATGTGGAATCATTCAAGCTGCCATGAGAGGATAGAGCAAATTTGGTTTTGAAAAGGGAGCAAACTAAATTATTCATAACGAGATCATTCCCTCGGAGCGCAGATCTTCTCTCCAATAAAATATCTCAATAATTCAAACTAATTGGGAGAATTTCTCTTCACATAAAGCTCTGGTGGAGGAGAGCCTTGTTTGTTAATCAATGTTCAACTGTTGAGATGCATGTAGGCAGAAAATAAAAAAAATACTTGGGAGCGGCTACCAAGTCTTCTTAATTTCTACCCGTGACGTCATAATGGGTTAATCACGTGATAAAGCCATTGACCTTCTGACCTGATCACGTGTGCTTCCACCTGAACTTTTCAAGGCAATTACATCAAAAGAAATAACGAGCTTAACCAGGCTCCCTCTTCTTTTTAATTATTCAAAGGATGTGTCATAAAATTCGTGCTCAATTGTTTGGCAAATATCGACTCGAGTTTATCTTAGGCTACTTTATGTCCCTTTAAATCATTTTCAAACAACACTAGACGGTAGAACACTGTTGGAACATGTACAGAACACTAACAAAACGTTGGGTGACAACCTAAGATAAATGTTGGCTCAATACATCAGTGGACAATATGAATAAGGCAAGCAAGCCCAACTCTTTGTTCGCTACAACATTGATGTTATTTATTCCACTGGAAGTGGAGACTCAGGGACATAAAACATAAAAACTGCCCCAGCAAATGTAGAAATGTCTGCTTTGCAGAGGATGCGGAGATATAAAAGCCAAAGGACCCAGCATCTGCTGCTGCTGAGGCAGAGAAGCATCTGATGGGGGCCAGCATGCAAACTCCTAGTCAGGGACAGGTGATCTGACCTTCGGTATACTATACACTTATCAGCTACAAGGAACAACATACAAACACAGGCGACGACACGAATCCAAATGGGTCCCATTGCCACTGCAGTGTTAGTTTGTCAAAGGTCGACTGGTGCTTTTTTTTAGATGATTACGACTCTGCAAGCCTTTCAACTTTGCACAAAAATCGTGGAATTTTCATATGATTTAGCTATTTTATTTGCCAATGCGTACCGAACCAGAGAACTGTAAGTTGTCGGACACATGCACATGCACCAAACATTAACATGTATATATTTGAGTTGTTCGGTCCTTTTTTTGGAAGAAAAATCAAATACATTTTCTGATGTAAAATGAAGAAAAACCAAAAATTCATCATTACAATATCAGGTTTACATCATTCACAATGGCAGGCACATCTAGCTATACAATAAAATCTTCTTTTAATTATAATTTAATTAGTTTTTACTGTTATTGTTTTACCTGCACCTTTTTATTTTTGCACATATACAGTCGACCAATAGCTCTTCGAGCTAATTTTATTGTTGTCTTATGTCGACTTCAAATAAAGTTTATTTTATTCTATTCCTTCACTGATAATTTGAAAGCTCCAGAATAAAATCAAAATAATGTGATTGGAAATAACATTTTGGTTCATGAACTTATATGAACCAGAATATTCCATGCTATGCAACTTTTACATGAGCTATACATAAATGCCATTCCAATCAGTTTCTTACCAGTAAACATCTCCTGTTATCTATCGCAATGAAAACATAACCTGTTGCAATTCACAACATAAACATAAATCCTTCTTATATCTGCTAACTCCAGATATACCAATGTTGCTTGCAGACTAATATAAACATTGCAGAGAGCGCAGGAAGCGGAACACTATCTCGCTTCCTGTCGTGTGTCTGTTGTTCGAGGCTCAGTCTTATTTATTTAGCCTCAGCTAGTCCGAATACCTCTGACTGTTCGTGTTACTTTATGCACTTCTGTGTAGGGATGTTGTCTTGTAGTAGGTGCTTTTCTGGTTGTGTGTGTATTACGAGTAATACGTGCTGGTATTAGTGTGTTGTTCCTATATACATGTAGAACTGTTTTTTTAGTTTGTTTTTTCGTGTGTGTTACAGTTCAGCCTGTAAAAAGTGTCCTTTATGACCCATACAGAGACAAAACAATTGTATCACTCCATGCATCAACTTGGTTACAACACAATGGTATGGGGGCATTGTTTCATTGTGAGCTCATCTTTGCCTCCAGTCAGTGCTTAACTATGAGTAAAACCACAGTTTTTCATCCTTTTTTCTATGTACTCTACTAGGTCCATTCTTTCATTGTGAGCTTGTCCCTGCCCTCCATTTAGAGATAAACTCTAAGTAGAACCATTTTGTCACTTTCTATGCTTAACTATAGGGACACAGGGTCACACACCTATCAATTCGGCTGACCAAACAATCGTAAAGTAGAGGAAATAGCAGCCTGGAAATCAGAAAGCCACTAGAAGAATTCAAGCAAGCCATAAGAGCCATGAAGAGGTCTGGAGAGGTCTTCATAAACCTTTGGCATTTCTTTGAATACTTCATTGATTTAGTGGACTGGGAGAATGTCCAGTAGAAAAATCACAACTGGTCAACCCCCATGGGAGCAGTTAAGCAGTGGACAAGTCCAGTCCAGTGTCCCAAATGACCACTTGCCAGCTTCATACATCACTCCGCAGTTCAGCATGATGTCACTGCCACAAAATGTATGAAGACACATTAGGCAAAGTAGTGCCGGCAGACTACGAATGTACAGTACGTGTTTCCCTGCAGCATAGAATGCCTGAAATGTATCAACCAAATGTTGGCGACCTATCTGGTTAAATATTTCTCACTTTACGTCGACTTCTCTGGCACTAATAGTTACTGATTCGTAATCCAAAATGTCCTATGGCCTAAGTTTAAAAAACATCGTCTGAATTCCATTTTCTTCTTCAGAATTATTTGCTGTTGTGAGGGATACCCTATGCTTACTCATCTCACAAAGGAGGCGTTGGCCTTATTGTCTGATGTGATGAAGTGATCCAAATGTTGTCCTACTGGTATGAGTTCTGTGCATCAGGCACATCTCAAATTGTCTAATAAGTCTGTTGATTTATACCGGAGGGCTACTTCTGTTGGAAACTCAGACACAAGACTCGTTTTATTATAGCAACAAGAGAGTGCATCATGAATGCAAGTAAAGGACTACAAGGCAGCCAAATGTGCGCTGACTGCCACATTGTTGACTAGGTGTCTGTCAAGTTTTGTCCACAACATCACAGGTAATTATCACCAACACAAGACAATGTTGTTAGGAGCTGGGTTCAATTAGAACTTGAGGGAAAGTCGGGGGGAGATTTAGGAGGGTGTCACGACGGTGTTAAGTAGAAGGTAGAATTAGTCTAGGGGGGAAACTGAGGACTTGCGTATGTGTCTAGTAATCAGATGCTAACTCATCTGGCACCCACCCCACTCTTCTGGGACCACCTAATCAAGAAACTGCAGGCAAACTAATTGCAAATTACCAAGAAATCGCCTCGTTGAAATCCTCCCTCCCCTTATGCCAACTAAGATGTATCGGGTTGCCTGTTTAACACACCTCCAGGGGCACCTGTCCTTATCGGATCTTTGTCGATCTAAAAGCCAGTTCATAGCTGTTTCAAGTAACCCCCCCCCCCCCCCCCCCCAACAAACTGTTTTGTAACATTTTGCACAGTTAAACTACATAGTGTGGGAGAATCGCTGCTCTTAGCAACAGCTATATTGTGTATGTACCTAGTGTTTCGCAGTGTAAGTGCACAATATTGTGACTTAAAACTGTAGGCCTTTGTTTTCCTCTGCACACATTACTTAACTCAGACAAGACAGTATTCTGTTCATATCCCACCAAAAAAAAAACCTTCAGGCAAAAAGTAGAGAAATATGTTTATCGCCAAACCTTATATTTAAAACGTTCCTTTTTATTTCAAACACATACATTTTTTACTAGGTGAACTTCACAATTGTGCAGTGCCAGAGGGGGAAAGCCGTAAAAAAGTTTGCGTGATAATATTTTCCCTAGAATAAAGACAATAAAATTTAATGAATTCTTTCGTGTTTGATGTACAACAAGGCAGGGTTGAAATGAAAAATGGAAGTTTTCAGTACGAATTTGGAGCGCGTTTTAGATGTCTCAAATGATCCCACAAAATGCACTTCAATTATATCTTTTCTGACCACCTCACCAGATTCACCTCAACACCAGTCGCAACTGCTGAAGGTCACCAGGTTCGATTCCTAGACTGAGCCACTTCGCAGCTGGATGCCGATTGCATGACATGTTAAATTGGAGGTGCCTTCTACTCTACTCTACGATGAGGCAAGTATAAGACCCCACCCATATGGTAAATGTGTACACCGTAACAAGGTGTGGACTCTTATCATCATTACCACCTTTATCAGCTAGCTGGTAATAGCATGGAGGTATTACAAAACCTCAATGGTCATAGCATTGAGAGAAATACAGATAGATAGATAGAAAGATAGTAACTCTATATCAGTCTCATCCGTGCAGCCCTCTAAGGCAAGTTCTTGCTGCTATCGAGGGCTGATTGAGGAGGTGAGAGAGAGGAGGAGTCCACCATGTTACACATTTACCCATGGGTGGGATCTTTTACTTGCCTCAGCATAGACACTGAGTACAAGGGACCACCAATTTAACGTCTCATCCGAACAACATCCAGCTGGGATGAATCCCGAATGATGCTTATGAAAGGTGCCCGGGTCTGGGATTGAAACCGGGTCCTTCAGAGGAGCAGGCGAGCGTCTTACCACTAGATCACCCAGCTGAACCTGAACACATACAACCAGCGCTAAATAATCTGGATAATAAGACCACTTGCTATTGCTGCCACTTCGGTGTGTCTTACTGCATAGGTTGATATGCATTTCGTGCTGCAAAACCTGGTATTTGGAGAGCAAGATACAGGAATATCTTAGTGAGATCTGATACCAGCACCCACGCTTCCTCAGATATGTGATAGAGCAGCTCTCATGGCAGCCAAGGAAGCCTGGCCCTTTGCTTTTAATATCCGATCCCTGTTTATGTGGCGAGACGCTCAAATATCTCAGTAACTCAGAATATCAGTCTCATCCGTGCAGTAAATTGTCGTGTCAAGAAGTCACAGGAGAACGGCGGAGTTTTGCATACACACAGAGTGGCATTGATCCTCTTGGAGTCTCTAGGAGGGTGGGAGGAGTGGTGAAGAGGGGTAGGGGGTTGCAAGGGGCACTGTTGATTGCACAAGGGTTAGAGGACCTAGAGGGAGATGGAGAGGGGCAGACAGAGCTGACATTGCTGTCAGATTGGAGGGTGATATGGCAGCCAATAGTGTTGTCAAAGACAGCCCAGTCTATTAGGGGCAATAGTGAGTCTCCCTGCGGTCAGCCATCAACTGGCCAATGAGCAGTGTCTGAAGGGAGGGCAGGGTGCCCCCTCCTGCCACTTCACACGTCCTGGACTCAATAAGCAGCCGTCGGACAAGCTGAATCAATAGAGGGGAAATCTGAGAGGCTGTGAGCAGAGATGCTGTTAGACTCTGTTAGGCAGTAGTTGGGGGTTTGGGGGGGGGGGGCTGTTCCTGTTAAACATATCTCTTTGCAAGCATTGCTGAGGCTTGACAGGCCAGATGAAACGACTGCAGTTCCTCATAAGTCAATTTAATTGCCACCTCAGTATCTAGCCAGCCAGTTGAGGAGGACTGTCTTTTCCCTTTGATGCTAACCCATGCAGCGGCCTGACAGGCAGCATTGGCACCACCAATCTGGATCGGAGAATCGGCGGATGTCTCGAGTGATTCTGCAGCAGTGGTCTACAAGATTTGGCTCAGCAGTAAGCGATCTATTTGCCTAGCACTCAGTTCCTCTGGCTGCCTTGACCTTCTTGCCAGCCCTGCCAGTCCTACAACTCTCCAGCTGCGCAGATTAATTTGCTGCTGATTGTGCCCTGCTCCTAGGGGCTTGCTGACAAAAGAGGGCGCCACAGTCGGGCCAAGGGGTTACTCCAGCAAAGGGCCTGTGAGGTGCACTCTGCCACTCTCTCACAGCAACCAAAGGAACACATAGACTATCGCCAAGTCACACACGGTCACCAGTACTACAGAGCAGGAGATGTGGGACCTTGAGGCAAACAATCACGCTAGTTCCATAGCTTTATGGTTTTGTGTTGCTTATCCTTCAGGCCACACACCTGCCTGCCATCCCAATTGCACGCTGCCTTTTTCAAGTGAAAGCTAACAGTATATTTGCCATGCAAAGGATATACTACAGAAGACTTTCCATACATAACACACCTTTAAAGATAGCTTTCCACACAGGCAAACTGAATTGTTTATAAGTTGTCCAATAACATCAATTTTTCGCTAGCATAAGTGAAACCCCATGAACCAATTTTGGTAATTTTCAAGACACAAGTAACTCAGACTAAAAGACATTCAATAAGTATGTTTCACTCTTACATAACAAACAGTGCTACGGTAGTCTACAATACATTAATGAGATAAATTGCATTGTCTGCTGAAACTGCATTGTCTGCTACAACTGTACTTGAAAACAGAAGACTTCCTTCGCAACTGACCCAAAATGACAAAAGACATAAAAAAAGGCTTGAATAACATTAAAGTGTTGTGTAACACTATGAATCCAATCAATCCACGAGAAATACAGCCTGACAACTGAATGATCCATTCTTTAACATTACAACATTGTCAAGTAGCCACCAAATGACTTTGACCTGACCTTGAAAGTGCTAACATGTACAGTCATTACTGCTACAGTGTTCAGGACCAATTCTCAACATTTCCACCAGCCAGGCTTCCCTGCCCCATGCCCTCTCATCATGCGTCCCAGCGTCCCAGTCATCATCAAGGTCATGGGGACACATGGGGACATCAATGGGACACTGCTGCTGGGCACTTCTATCTTTGTGATCTAGCTCCAATCATAGGTAATTAGCCTGTGCGGGTCCAAGCCAATCTTTGGCCCAACGTTTCGTGTTCTCGTTGTAGCCAAAATGGCCATATAGAAAGAGGATGAAAGCCAAAATAGCCAGATGAGAGATGCATTCATAGAAACATCACTAAACAATTGCATCAACCAGGCAGCAGCGGCAGCAGCGGCAGCAGCTACAGCAGCAGCAACAGCAGCAGAAGCAACAGCAGCAGAAGCAACAGCAGCAACAGCAGCAACAGCAGCAGCTGCTGCAGCTCTTATCTTTTATTGCCCAGGTCATGTGCCAGCATACAGCACTAATGTATTTTGCACACAGTCATGACATCAACTAAAGACAATACCAGAGAACTGATCTGGGCATCATGCACGAAATAAAACAATCACAATTGGTGCAGTATCGTTATACGGTATACATACGCCATTCAATTTGATCACCCAACTTGTACATTCGTCTGTTGCCTTTACTACATACACAACAAGTTTATAGCGCTTTCTAGTATTGTTAAATTAGTGTTTAGATTAACTTTGTATATGATAGTCTCCAGTGTATCATGACACCCATAAACTGTACAAATTGCAATATTTTTTTTCACAAAACAAATGTCTCAGTGGAGTTTTGTTGTGTTCTTTGATTGCTTTTCCGCCTCTACATTATTCTACCACACATAGATTGGTTTTCATTCCAATTTATTTCGCGTCGTATCAAAATACAATCCTTACCATATATTATTATTCCGCGTGGATAGGTAATCAACATATTTTAACTCAAATAAGTTTAAAAAACACCCATTCTTCAAAATTACCTTGTGAGTTAGTACTCATTTTCGAAGTGCCATCATCCTTCACTGCATGCCAACCTTCACCTATCCTAGGCCCTTTTCACCTGCTCAGGCCCACAGTTGTCCTTCTTCCTAAATGTCACCCAAATGCCAGCTATTGTGTTGCATATAACAATAATTGGATTATAATTACCTCGTGACTTCCTATCACTGCCTCTCAGATGAGTCAGGTCAAGGAGAGGTCATTAGAGCATGATATTAAGGCCTCCTTAACACCTAGTGTTAATTCATCACTCCAGTATATGGCAGCTATAGCCTTGAACCTTTGACTCGTTTGACGTAAAGCCCACTGGAATACCTAATGTGCTGAGGATTCAGAGAAAAAAGTGTATTGTACTAAGTGTTGGGTTTTACTTTCCATTATACAATAAATGAAGGCATGGATGGTGCAGTACTACGAGTTCTTGTTGCTAACATGGGTCGGTTGATAATACGGGTGGTGGATGGATTAGGGCTTTACGTCCTGTATTTCTGCACCTGATGGGCTATTAGGACAGGCAGGGACCAGGTTAATGAGATGAAGGATGAAACAGCCATCCAACTTTGGCTCGAACGGGAATCGAACCCGAGACTCAGTGGTTGGAAGCCCAGAGCGCTACCTCTGAGCTAGGCCTCCACTCCTTGATAATACGGGAGTCAGGTGTTAGAACCCACGTAGTTGCTTTAGAAAAGAGAAAAGGACCATTCATTTAACGTCTTCGTCCCAGTTGACTATGCTAATTGTCTGAAGTTTAGCAAGCTTACGTGACCAACTGGCAAAGGCAGACATAATGATGAGATGATAAGGCTCATAGTCCACAACATGTTACAACATTAACCCCATGGGTGGGGTCTATCTACCCATCTCAGCATGGATAGTATTAGACACAAAGAACAAGGCACCACCAATTCAATGTCCCATGCAATCGACATCCAGCAGAGATCTGTAATAGTGTAGCAGATTTCTTAGGCCAGGACTTGAAATAGATGTGATATATTTCACATGATAAGTCCGTTTCTTTTTTTTAACAAAGCTGGTGGGTGTGAGCAATTAGTATATTAGGGATATAAGCTTATCATTTGCGATATATAATTATCAAAATGATTACAGAATATATCAGTAATGAGATGGGGGGGGGGGGGATTAATGCCAGAACTAGTGTACAAGATTACACATCATTAAATCTTTCCGAGTGCCAAGAAACTGTTGGAACCTACCATAATACAAGTCCTGCACTATTCAGATAAGCATTTAAATGACACTACCATTCTGGATGGCTTGTTAGTAGTACTTAGTACATGCATATCAATGCATTTCATTTGAGGTATCTGAAACTAATACCATCAAAACTGCCTCTTCAGCAACTATGGGCTTGACATACTGCGCAACAAACCTACCACCAGTTCCTGTCAGTTACAATAAGAGCGGACAGGAGACCAGTATGGTAGAGACAATGGCCATTAGTTGGGTTAATTTCAACGCAATAGAACTGACAACAGTGGAGATTCACCTCTGCCACAATGAAGCTTACAGCAGCTTCACAACCACACATCCAACCCAACCCAGAGGATCCAAATGTGGATCCACATGCCTGGCATATTGATCACTTGCAAGCCTTATCGATCTGATCAGCATCTGTTAATTGATTATCTGCCAGAGCATGCTAATCAAGGGGCGGAAGGCTTTGTTTGTACCTGCCAGGCCAAACAAGCTTCTGTGGAGAGAGACTAAGCATAGAGTGGGGGTAAAACTGAATTAGAAATATAAGGGGTGCCCAGCAAAGCCACACATTCTGCATTCCTGCACGATGGTTGTTGACATTCTGCAGTGAATAGAGTGACTGCATGCATGTCATAAGCACACACGACACTGATCAATTTGTTATAGGGGAAACTTTTATCACCCTAATTGCTTCCTCTGACCCCACTCAGCAACGCTCAGTGTTTGTTGTTTGACAACCCTCGTGCACAGCTTCAAACAGCCATTCATGAGGTGAACAAAAGCTGGGTACAGTTGATGAAAACGGGGAGTAAAGAATGAGTTCGTCGCAACATAAACAGGAAAATATAAACATGAAAGTGATAAAGCTGCACCAACAAACAGGAAACAATAACAAAACAATTATCTACCTTTAACTGATTATCATACATCCATATATCAGTGTATCTAGATGTCTATGTCTCAATGCTGCTGGCCTAAAGCTAAGCCAGCTTATATGACCAGCTGCAGGCAGACGTAATGATGAGATGATAAGTCCACATCATGTTAAATCTTTACCTTATTGCTGGGATCTTTTACTTGCCTTAGCATAAATATAACTAAGTATATAACTAAGTAAATTAACAAATAAAGCAAGCAAAATCAATGTAAAAAGACAAAACCAACTTGGAAGGTAAAGTTAATCTGACAGTTAAAGAGATCTCAAAGCCTCTGAAAACTCATCCATCAAGCCAGCAAATTGACCACACAGGTTAAACCACCTGAATGACATTGGCATGTTATTAGAACAATTAAGAGGACAGCATACCTGTTGTTGCAGGGTTACATATTCACAATGCTCTTTTAGTTGGAGTTTATGCTACAAGCTACAACAATGATTTTATTTACACAAAGCCTCGGGGCAAAAGCCATTAAATTTTTACAGTATTTTTGAGGGGTTGTTTCGGCACATTCCAGAGCAGCTGAATTCACACAAACTGAAGCAAAACGTCACACAAATTCCACCGCTCATAAACATTCCATGTGAAAATTGTATATTCACTGTACACAGTACCTACAGTGATACTTCTATAGAACTGTACATAAAAATGGAAGCAGTACACAGAAGCAATAGAACATCATCATATTGCCTGCATGTGTATACAGTGTAGAGTGCAGGCTTTTGTCATTACATTAGGAGTAATTACTTGATGCACCATGTGTTGGGCAGGGGAGAGGGGGGAGATGAAGTCAGCTGGGTTCACCTATGGATGTGTTTAATGCAAGCAGAGTGCAGGAGCTATCATGAGCAATTACATGTGTGCAGAGTGCAGGCCACCATTAACTGTGCATATTACATGTACAGGAGCTCTAGAGGGGAGAGAGGGGAGAGAGGGGAGTAAGAGAGTAAGGGAGTAAAAGCATTGCTCAATGCAAGAGTAAACACCAATGGTCTCTACATTCCTGCAGATGATGACCTGCTATTAGGAACACTGCATCACCATGACCCCCAGCAGCAGCAGCAGCATCAGCAGCAGCAGAATAAGCCAAGAGAATAAGCATGGAGCCTTCTGCTTGCCTAATGGAATGCCGGACACAACTGCCCACTAGACTGACCCAAGAGTGACCAGCAGGTGACCCGCGATTAAATAAGGCTGCTGAGAGCAAGCAACAACTGACCACTGCTTCTGTTTTCCCAAGCATCAGCCTCCGACTGCATATATGCAACACGTTGCTCTTACACTTCCCAAATTCCTATTCCACATGCAACTGCCTCTTGTGTGGTGTACATAAGGTCATTGTATTCTAATCAGCTACATCATGCCACAATGTCTTTCAGGCTGTCTAAGTTCCATCTCCATCCCTTGTTGAACAGTTAGCTTCTATGACAATCACTGGGTATTTGAGTTCGAATCAGAATCCCCACAGTAATAAGCCTCATCTTACAGCACATTTCATAGACTTGGAAACTGAACTCCAGAAGACGTCATGTGAATCCAGGACTACCATTGGTTGAGGAACAGCCTTATGAGCCCATGGGAGTCCTGGATTCATATTACGTCCTCTTGAGTTCCCATGTCTATGAGTTCAGCTGAAAACACTATCCCAATGCATGAGAGGTACCTCATAATCCCCTTATCATCCTGACTTTTATAGCAGTTTCCTATGGTAAAAGCAGTGATGGCAATTACCACATCTAAAATCTTCATTTCTATTTACAATTTATCTAATTAAACATTAGATTCATCATCTTATATACTGTAGGTATACCAAATCCTACATATCCCAAAGCTTCCTCCCTAATCCAGAAAATGCTACCTGACTATACACTAAGCTAGTGGGATAGCCACTGTGAACCCTTGAACCCATAATGATAACCAGCTGCTTCAGGGCGACTCAAATATATCCATGGTTATTTCAGCTTAGTCGCGACAGCCTTGGTCAGCTGCCCCTGGTTTTTGTAGTGGATTCGGTGGCAGAAGCTGTGTAACAGCATAAACAAAGATACGTGTATTATAACACGCACTATAACCAACATTACACCTCGACAGCTTAGTATATACGAAACCTTGCAAAACTTTACAGCTAAGTAACAGTATTGGACGAAAAAGCTCCACAGGGACCGATTTATAAAGGACCACAAATATTCACTTGACTTATTATTGTTGTAATAATTACGTAGAATCACTGTTCAATTTTCTCTTAATCATGATGTCAGTTTTCTCCTGTGTTTGCACTATAAATTACACGTTTAATTTTCTAAAGAAACAAAACAATACTCAAGCCATACAAGATAGCATCGTAAAAGCCTATCTGACATAACTAAGACTTAATCAAAACCGTTAAGCAGTTAACAGTTTGTTTGACTAAATCCCTCATGATGTCACGTATGAATAAGAGAACTTTGAAAGACTTTTCTACGTAATTATTACAACGATATTAACACGAACAGGTCATCCACACCAACAAAAGCTTCTATGATAAATAAAAGTATAGTAATATATAACCTATTTAAAACCTCCTACTCAACCAAAGGTCCTTGCTAAACCTAAGTGTTTTAGAAAGCTGTGAACGGCACCAACCTATGTGGAGCAAAAAAAACAGGAACACATGAGGATGCGGAAGCTCTTACGAATATTTTGGAGCAGCTAAAAAAACCACTGCTTCTTTTACTCGTTTCACTACAAGTCATGTGCATCAACTGAAGCTCAGGTTGATGTTTGTGAATGGTTGTCTCTGTCATATTACTAAGTCTTTGAGTCTTCAGATGATCTGTGAAGTTGGAGCAAGAAAAACAGGGGCACATGTGGTATTTCCAGCGTCTTAATCGAGTTTTAAACACTCAGATGGAGAGGTTATTGGCTTCTTTGAGGTGCAAATGGCAGAACCAGGGAGGGGAGAGCTGTCTACATTTGTATTCAAGATGGACATCAGGTAAGGTCAGCTGCAAAAAAGTAAACCATGGCAGTCCCAGCCTCCTGCCTCTGATGCATACCAACGAGATGCAGCTCAGTCTATTCTTCCTCTCTACCACCATCTTATACATACTCTTCAGGCTAAGACTAGAGGCCAGTGGGCTCATTATTCTACTGCTCTCAGTCAGTTAGAATCGAGTTAGTCTAGGTGATGACTCAATGAAGATTTGTTGTTTCTGTGATGGACTTAAATGTGGGAAAAGAAGTAGTCCCCGAGTCAGACAGCGATATGATGGATGTGATGAAATTTACATTTGGATTTTATCGACGGAAATCAGAAATATCCCATGTATATGTGGCTATGATAACTTGTGACAACAAATTCGTTCTAGACAAAAGTGTGTATGTGTATGTAGATTGTTTAATATAGAATATCCTGTGGTTTATAGGATAAATGACATACATGGATTATACAGTTTCATTAAAAACGGCCCGTCAAATTAAACCTATACAAAGCTAAACAACTTCTGCTATATGATGCTACCTGCCACTTAACAGAACTGTCTGGCTATAGCTGGCTACTCAAAGCTGGATCTAAAAGTAGATGCAGCACCGTATCAGATAAATTTCATCGATTTACCAAGGTTTACATTTTTTGGTGTACGCGGACTATTTTGCTAGAATTAGACAGAAGCAGCTGGCTTTAGCCATTTATAGCCACAGCCAGAAATAGGTTGCTCAACCTGTCTGGAGTCTACCGTTTTTAATCGAACTAACCGTATTGTGAAGTAGCGTAAGCAAGCTGACTTAGGATTACAAAGAGATTCTAAAGCAGAACTCATAGACTTGGAAACTAATCGTTAGAGGACGTCATATGATTCCAGGCCTCCCATTGGCTGAGGGTCTGGTTTAGCCAATAGGAGTCCTGTATTCACATGACGTCCATTGGAACTTCGTTTCCCAAGTCTTTCAAACCTGTTGTAATATCTAAAATAAGACGAACAAAATTTTCTTGTGAGAGTCTTCCTTGATTTCAGTAGCAAACTCATCGCTATTTATTTTGACTTTTCTAGTCAGAGTGCTCTGTCTATGAAGGATCGACACTGAATCCTAAATATGATAAGCGAAGTTAAGTGTCCCGTTAACTTGGATCATACATCAAATATTTAACCTTGGACACTTGGAAATTTTCTCATGACAGAGGGCAATTACCACACTTCACAGAGACTTCAAACCAAAGCAAGCTTTTTAAGATCCCTACTGCCATAATGTCTGAGGCAATTATTAACATGCTGCAGCTGCTATGTTGTTGACATTGGAGATGAGCATGTTTCCATGGTAATCCGTTGCTGCATGACTGTGACATTTACAAATAACGTGGACCACATGATAACATGTTTTCTTGTGGGGGATAATTTCTCCTAGAGGCAAAGCAAATCATGAATAGTCAAGGCCGATCTAAACATCAAGATGTCAAGTGCAAAGACATGAAACCATGGTGATGACTATCACAATAGCTGTAATAATAACTCTAGTGCATGTGTAACAAAGGAAATGACAGCCACGTTATCATTTAACAGTAGGAGTATATTTGAGTGCTCAAGACAGGTTAATTACACATGAACCTGTGATTACTGTACAGATAATAACAATCATAAGGATTCAGATGTCTGCACCAACACTTTAAATGTGTATATATTAAATATCACGTGTCAGTAGTTAATACACCATATTGTACAATGTACTGAAACATGATATACATTCATTTGACAGGTGTTTTAAGAGATAATCATATCCTCCCTTGGCGAAATCTTTAGGTCTACTACCATGACTACTACTTATTCTGCAAACTTAAATGGCGATGAGACGGTTCATTGGTCTTTTCACCGAGCAGCCCTGAATTCGGACATAAGTCTTTCATCTCTTCTTATTACTCATTTTGCTTTTCAGACATAGTAGATCATAACTAACTGATTCAATAAATATAATTTTCTCTGGGAAAAAGCGGAAATCAATTGAATGGTAAGATCTTGAAATGCACTAAAAATACTGCTGCTCAGATGCACTTGGCTTCAACCAATCACAATCAAGAGCGGGAACTTTTTCAGCCAATAGAATTGCAGTGTTCTGTCGTAGCCAGCTGGTGGAAATATAGCGAACCTTCCGTGAAAGTCCACTTTTGGGATAGTGTATTCCTCCATAGTGAAATCTGCCACTATCAAGGGGTATAACAGTTTTTGTGGTTTTGGCGAGACGAAAGAGTGGGTTTCCTGTAGTAAGTCAAGGCTGGGAACTTCCCCTTTCCCCTGCATGGACAACAAGACCGACGAGGCACCACCAATCGTCTTTTCACTGAGCAGCCCTGAATTCAGCAAAACATAAGTCTTTCCTCACCCCTAACTACTAATTTTGTTATTCAGACATAGTATGTCATAACTGATTCCATAAATATAATTTTCTCTGTGAAATAACAGAAATCAAATATACATTAAAATGCACTAAAAATACTGCTGCTATGATGCACTTTGCTTCAGCCAATCAGAGTCAAGGGCGGGAACTTTTTCAGCCAATTCTACCACCTGGTAGAAAAACAGAGAACCTTCCGAGAAAATCCACTTTTCAAGTCTTAATCTGATTGCCTCAATGAGCAGATCACTCATTTCGAAAATTGCAGTCACTATGTGCAACAGCACATGAAAACTCATACTTCCGCAGTGTTGGGAGGCTACAGGATTATCATACATGAGGGAACAACAAGGACTACACATAAGGTTACAAGACTAGGGGCTGCTGTCCATCACTCTGCCCTGATCCTATTATTACAATATCCTAATGCTGTTCATCCGATAAGGGCATCTTTTTTCGCCCCTGGCCCAACGTAAATGACGCTCCCCATTACGCCGCTGACGTCAAATTAGTCCCGTCATGAGGAGCGTAGCAGCGTCGTGGGACGTATAGTTCAATACCTCCTATGATACCTCGAGGGCCACAGCATAATAGGGCCACAGCATAATAACCGTTTATGCAAAGGAAAGGAGATATTAATATAAGATACATTGATAGTAAGAGCTAGGTGTTGTTTTTGTTCAACAAGGTAAGGGACCTTGTCCAGACTCAGTAGCACCGCAGAGGTCAATTCAAGTTCCACAGCTGCCCTGATACTAATGGTCATCTTCAAAGGTTACAAAGACACATAGTTCTTAAAATCCTTTGTCCATAAATGTACTTTAATGGACATACCTTCGTTTTTTTTTGTTTTTATTACAAAGCGGTTGTAAGGTCATCTGGCAATGAAAAACAACTCCAGCAGATTGAACCATCATTTTTAGAATATATTCAATAAATAAATAAATAAGTCATTTAGAACTACAAAAGGCTGAACTCTAAACGTTAAAGATGGACAAAATTATTCTTTGCTTGATCTATAGCCACGAACATCCATCCACACATTATATTCATATTTTTGTGAACATAGTCACAGCCTTTATTCTGCTACATCTGGAGGGTAACGAAGGCTGTACATTGCCTTAAGGCTTCACAAAGAACAACCTGCAGCTATAAGGAGTCCTTTTATGGCATAATAGAGCTTCAGTAACAGTACCAAAGAACAGGCTCCCCCGTACTACACAAGAACATAGCCATAATTGTGGCACTTATTTCTTTGTCTGTCAAGAATAACAGCAATTACAGGGTTCACAAGAACAGTGTGAGCTCAGTTGGTTCAGGATCAAAGACCACGAAATATATGATGCCATACACATCTATTGTTTGAGGTCTGTCTATTTGTCTATCTTCTGAGTGGAACTTTGATAGACATTTTAAGGCCAGAACATCTTTCTTAACTCTAACTGGCAGTCAGTCAGTCAATTGTCTTATCTTAACTGCTGTCAGTTAGTCAGTCAGTCAGTCGATGATTTGATCATTCATTTGTCGATCGGTCTAAGCGTTTTATTAAAGGTACTTTAAATTGTACAAATGTTATATGTGCTGTGCTCTCCCAACACATAGTCAGTCAGTTAGCCAACAAGGCAGTCAGTCATGGACTGATAGTCTGCATTTGGCTGCAGTCAGTCAGTCAGTCAGTCAATCAATCAATCAGTCAGTCAGTCATTCTATATGTTGTATGTTTATGTGTGTGTCCGCCTGTAATTGCAGCTAGTCTGCCTGTCAAGCTTGGTAGCTGAATTATGGTCTCTAAACATATCATTCATTCAGTCACATACATGTCATTCAATGATATTAAACAAACCAATATTTCCATGCATATGTCGTCCGTATATATATGACTCAATTCTCTCTTCTACTAATGACAAGTACTACCTAATCCTGACATAATTGACTTTAATTATGACATATAGCTACGTGTAATGTGGCACTAATTGACAGGCAATTCAGAGCACAAAGACATGTCCTGCAAGCCAAGTGACTTATGGCCAGAACGACATGATGACATTCATAGATTTTAACTATTTATGGGAGATGTGCCAAGTGGATTTGATTTACAAAAGCGGATTATCATAATCTGTCACGCTGAGCAAATTCAAATGATACAAAATGGCCCGATTATGCATATCGAGTTATGAATTATGGATTAAGTTGAGATTAACAAGTACCCGCACATGAAATGGATGAATATTAATACTTGATCGAGACCTGGGGTCAAGTACATAAGTCTATGTAGCATGTTAAGTCTATAAGATTATACCAAACAAATTAAATAAAATCCTGCAGACTAGCAATTGAAATACAACTTCACTGATGTTGCAATTAAATTGCAATCAATGGATGAGACAGGAACTATTGGGGTAAAAAAAACCCCTCAACCCATTATAATCACTATGAGATATGGTATGATGTGAGTTTTGGAAATATGCTTTGAAGTTTTCAGAATGTCAACATGTCAGTAATTGAGGTAAAAAAAGGTCTATTCGGGGTTTGTGTGCAAAGAAATTCGTAATAAAAGGAGACAAGATAGAAATCTCCACAGATATTCGGGTGGGCCCTATTTTCTGTGAGAAAAACCACTCTCCGGGGGCAAATTATAAAGATCGCGAACTTTAGAGGGATCTGTGCTGCTTAATTGTACCTGACAGGTCTTCATGGGCATAACAGTGCGCATGAATACTTTATGTGCCCTCTTTGGGGGTAAAAAAACCCCCTCAATCCATTTGCCACCCCTTGTAATTCAATCCACCCAGCGGGACCATTGTGACGTCAGTACTAAAAGCAGTTATCTGACTCTATTGTTGTCTATCTTTTTGTAGCAATCTGCTTCAACTTGAGAAAGTGAAGTATTATCAATCTTTCCAGTAAAATCCAATAAACAGCTGACCATATTGATATAATTGAGCTATCCTAACTACAATTCATAATTGGTGATCATCAAATGAAAGGAACACATGGTAATTTAATTTAATAAACATTACATAATGAACCCAATAGTTCAGAAATATCTCTCATAATATCTATAGCGAAATATGGATTTGTTTTCATTCAATACAAACTACTAGTAACTAGCATTACATTTCAAGTTTTTTTGTTGTCAACTCTTTCACATATATAGCAATAATCAATATTATTCTTTACCCAAGATTGAATGAGACTGTGTATCGAATATAATCTTTTCAGACTGAATTAAACTGTTTAAAATATAAAGGTGAGCTCTCTTTACAAACTATTTGTTGCTCTGGAATCAATTTTACTTCTTTACAAAGCCTATGTTCTAGGTCAGTACACAGATCCCAGAGTTGAAAAAAGTCCTATTTTTCTGACTCAACACCCCCATGCAATGGCACAGCTCTTGCATGAAGTGTCTAAGGGGCTTTCATGACTGTCACACAGTCGTGAACAGACCCTCAGATAATGCGTTTCAAGCTTTTCTTGAGGATATTTTCCCAACTTCTCACCAGCAGCTTTATTCAATTCTCTCTTAACCCTTTTTCTGCTTTCTTTTCCAAAGTATTCAAAGGATGGGCGTGAAAATTGGCAGACACAGAATAGGGGAATATTGTCAGAAAAACCTTGCTAGTCCAACGTATTTATTATGTACATCGACGTGCAGAGATCCTTAACAAAACCCACCCTCCAACTGCCATTGACTGGAGATCATAAGTAAGCTTAAAAAGGAGCCCAGTAGGTATGTCAAATTATACTGGAAAGAAGCAAGGAAAATGTTAAATAAAATAGCCATGTAACAGGTTCTACCATATTAAGTTTGGCATGATTGCCATTTTAATGAGCTGTTACGAGTGAAATAACGGTTATTATATTTCAGCAGCCGAGGTATATATCACAGAATATATCAATTTTCTTGTAAATTCTCAATGCATTCAAGAATGTGACAACTATTATATTTATCATAACAAGCGAACACGTGCACCTGAATATGAAATTATTTTCCTTTATACTTGGCATTATTTTCATGTTTTATGGTCCCACTTAAAATGTAATGTGACAGGTAAGCATGCTGTTAAATATCATATTAATGAATTCTTCGATCACGTTTAATGTTTACTGAAGTCTAAACTTCGGTTTCCATGTCAACAGAAGGATGAAAGGATAAAGACATCAAATGAAGCGTAAAATGGTAATGAGGGAAACCCGATCCTCTTTGTTCATGGAAAACAAAGTGGAGATAAAGTGAAAACAAAGAGGGGGGGGGGGAGGTCCCCCCCCGGCGTCTCAGTGACAGCAACTGACCTGCCCATAATCTTCTGTGTATGCAATATTCATGCTGCCCTGACCTGCAGGCTGTAGCAACTGCAGCTGCTCTGACCTCCCCCCAAGGTCACCCAAAGGTCATGCAAAGGTCAAAGAGACAAGTGAAGGGCGAGGGTGATGAATCCATCACTCTGTGGTACACCTGCTCCACAAAATGGGCGCAAAATTTGAGGATGAACAACTCAAAGAAGAGAGAAAGGATATCCATCTACCTCAGGGCCTACATTATATAGGGTACAGTAGCTCAGGTGAAGGAAAAAACAATTAAGAAGTTATTATCTCCAAGTACATCAACACTGCAATGTAGTCCGACCAACTGCCTATCGTCGCGCTTGCAAATGACAGCGACGTTTCGATCTAGCTGCAATGGATGGCATGGCAAACCAGTGTAACACAGTGAAAAACTGTGTTCAAAGATGAGCTAATTCGGAAGGATATCTAGTGTCAGCAGGAACAAGTTGATATTTTTACTATGCTTCTGTATTACTAACTCGGATAGAACAGTCTTGAATCGAACAGTCCTGTGTCCTCTGCTTGTACCACCTTGTGGTACACCAATTAAACCCTTGGTTGTGTGGCATACTCCTTTTAAAGCAACAACTACATCACAGCTGAGCCTTGCCAATTCATCACCCCCACCCATACCTTTTGGCCCTGGGTGTAGTTGGTCTTATTATGAGCCCCCGTGCAACTTGTTAGCTGCTCAGCTGCAGGAAAAATGCACTGGTAGATGATGCATGGTGCCTGAAGATCCAGTGGCTGTCAGCCAGCCCTTCTGACTTGAACAGATGAACCCCTAGCCAAATGGATGGGTACTGGCCACGTGGATGACCCTTGCCATCCTCTGTAAGGCTCTGTCTATTCACTCTGACAAGGACTGAAGGTATCGCAAGGGTAATAGATTCTTTATGGGCATCTTTGGGCATTGGCGAAAATGAAAGGTCTTCAGTGAGAAGAAAGAGTCTTTTAAGTGACGAAGGGTGGTCGCAGATGGTACTCTTGGAAAATTGTCAATATTAATATTTGTTGTTGATACGAAATCAAATCGTATTCCTTGTGGTAGCCATTAACCATTTGACATCTGAGTAAATTGGAACTATTTTTCTCATGAATTTATATTACCCTTTTTAAACCATTCCTCATAGTTTTAAATTATAAATAATATTAATTAAGTCAATTTCATGACACAGATTTGCCATGCAATAGACCCATACAAAACGTGTTTTTCGAGTAGTTAAATCCTGCTAGATCACATTTAACACAATGGTATGGCTTAAACCAATTGAGAAACGGAGTGGCCAAACAAGTACAAAACTCTGCAGGTAAAGAACAAATACGCAGAAATGCATTCAGAATCTCACATATTCACTCCTCAAGGAACATCCTGACAGAGATGTATTTACTTTATGAAGTCTGTTAATTGACAGGATGCCACAGTAATGACCCCAGAACGTGGAAGTAACCCCTTGCATTTTGCAATAAAAATGAAATATTCTGAGAATATCTTAGCTGTTGAGGCTTCATCATCCCTTAACGATCTGTTATCAACATCTCTTCACAACACTAATGAATACACAGCGCAGAAAGAAATTCATGTTTTATTCACGAGTTTTTCCTGTGGAAATAGCGAAAAGCATGTGTCAGCTAGGGCGTGCTTTCTCTTGCAAATATGTGTGAGCACTTTGCCATTAAAGGGACCTGCCCACCTGCCCATTTTATTCCATAGAACAGTCTAAAAGCTGTAAATGCCAGTGCCATGAAGTAGTCAACTCTTAAGAGCATGCAAAGTACTCGCGTGCATCACGTATGTACACTATTGTACAGATTGCACTAAGACCTTAGGTGTTATTTTTTCTTTTAAAATCCACGTAAATTAATTTTTAACGGTACACAGGCAAACGTAATGAGGAGTTAGTAAGGCTATATATGTTCACACTATGGTATATAACATACCCTGTAGTTGTCAGATACGTATAGAGTCACAATCAGACTGACTATATCAATAATGACTATCTGAGACTACCATACATGACTATCCCCCCTGTGACTTTTTATTTACCATGCATTTCAAGGGATACTAAAACCCCATATTAGCATAAACGTCTCAAATTTCTTATCTGAACTAAATTCACTCTTCGTGATTTAGCAGCAGAAACTGCCTTCATTAACTGGACCTTTGTCTTTATTGTCTCGCGTCTTTCTGTCTCTGTGAAACACAATTTTGTCTGCAATTTATCTCCTTAATTACATGCGATTTAATCAACAGAAGTAATCACTCAGCCGAGTATCAATAGAGTCTAGTGTCATCCTGTATCGAATACACCGAACAAAAAGCAGTTCCCAAACTTAGCACAAATGAACGAAATGAACGAAATGCAATGCGCAAAAATTCAGCCAAATTGCTGTATTTGCTGAGCCTCTTTAATCAAACCAACTTTAATCGTCATCATACGAAATGACAACGCCCATACAATTTGAGAACTTTTGAAATGTTGAATGGATTTTTTAAAATTTCTTCAGATCTTCATACGGTACATTACAACAAGAGGAAAAGTTATAAAGAAGAATAATTTTTACAAAAGGAATAAGCCCTGAAGCTCAGTGATATTTGAACGGGGCTTATTTCAGGTTATTTGGCGGAAGCTCAAACACAAAATGAGTGCGTGAAAGGGCTGGAAGACAAATAGATCTGCTTGGCGGACGACAGTATTATTGCGCAGAGACAAGCACGACCAGTGACATGTGGGCAAAACAGCCTGCCTAGGACAAAGCACACAGTCCAAAGCATCATTAATTTGTGGCCGAAACTGCCTTTCACATGATGAAAACAGGGCGGGGCGGCCCATGGCGGATTAGTGCGTCGCCAGTGCGGCGGAGCCCTCGGTGCGACCTGTTGCGTTTTACGCCCATAAAGACGCCAGGACGGAGCGTAAAAACGCTGCAGACAACGTCGCAGGTGACGTGGCGACGGCCGTCATTACGCGTGTGACGTTTGCTGCCATTGTTAAAAGGACGTCCCGTCGTCTGCTCGAACTTCATTTCGAAAGTTCAAAGGAGTAAAAGCTAACTTCAAAAAGGGCTTGACAATAAAACAACACATTTTAAAAAGCCAGTTGAATACTGAAAGGGAAAATATGCAAGCGCACAGTTCTTAGCAATGTTTATCACATCCACGCATCCCAACTCACTTTCGCCTGCTCTCGTCTGCTTGGGAACAGCGCACCTAGTGGCGGCGCTAGATAACATTGGCCTACACGCTCCTGGCATTTAAAACAGCATTCGTTCTTTTTCTTATGCAGCAAATTGTCATGATTCCATCAGGCTGCCATTTAAGAGGAATTTTGTGGATTCTCCTGATCAGCACGTTTTCTTCCCATTCAGCACCACATGTATGGCCGCCGCCCTCCGTCTCTCTTTTTTAATTAAAACATAAATGTTGTGGGGGGCCTCCTCCGGCGCTCTAAAATGATTGCATAGGACTCTTCCTCTCTTGCTTTGCTCCGACAACGCTTCTTTCTTGCTGTAATGGAGCACTGATTAAGCCGCACTGCGATATATTGGTAGTTTTCAATGTTTTTCTACATCAGACACACCTATCTTCATTTTGCTTCCTTTGCAGGGAGCCTGGCCATTCACAAAAGACACGACCACTTCGGAGTTGCTCTAATTAAGAGTTAAGAGAGGTGAGCTGCCCCACAATATATATAAACCACACCAGCTGCCTGCTTCTGTTTGAATCAATTGGGTGCATCAGGAATCCTCAGAGAGAGCACAGATCAAGATTGACAATCCTTTCCAAAGAAACAAACATCACAATCAAACGCCGCAGCGTAATGGCCTTCTGGTAAAACCTCCTTAGAGACACGAAGACAACATTTCCTGCAAGAAAACGTTTCAGAATTTCTGAAACAAACAGTGCATTCAATAACTGTACAATTAGAGGCACTCTGTTCTAATGGACCGTTTCCATGGCCCATATGAACAGTTTTTATTCCCCGTTTCCATTGGTACATATGGACTGTCCTTGTGGACTATTTCCATGGGTCCACATGGAATGTTATTATGGACAGATAAGATAAAATTTACTTTGTGTCACAGTAGTACAGAGAAACATTAGCTCAAGTAGCTTTTAATCGACAATTAAAAAAAAGAAAAGTGCAATACATATGGACAGTCCTCACTGGTAATCCATGTGTTCCAAATATCAAGATTCCATGCAAATACACCATGGAAATGTCTCCCCTTCTGCACTAAAATGGCCTGAATTCTATGACACATATTATACCCACTCCTCTTCGGTTGCAGCCAAAAAGACCTTCGTGTGGATTAATTATATCAAAGACACCATGTAAACACACACAACCTTTGACAGCAAACTCACTTTTGTGAATGTAAAGCATACATAGGCAGACCCCCGTAGATCTCCATGCATGCATGTTGAGTTTTAGAGCAGCCTGTCTGCTGATGCTTTCAATAATTCAGGGCAAGTAAAAGGGTGTCTGCGGGGTGTCTGGCTGCACCTGCTGAGACAAGAGATGCGGACACCTGAGGATGGCTTGGGGCTAGAGTTGATGCTGCAGCTGCTGATGTGTGCATGCCATCATCATCAGCAAGATTTATCTCATCCGCTTCATTTCTGCACAACATAGCATCACTTCAAGATAATAACAGTTCCATAATTGTTGTGGTGGATTAGGGCTTTACGTCTTGTATTTCTGCACCTGATGGGCTAATTAGGACAGGCAGGGACCATGGGCAATGAGACGAAGGATGAAACAGCCATCCAACATAGGCTCGATCGGGAATTGAACCCGGGACCCAGTGGTTGGAAGCCCAGCACGCTACCACTGAGCTAGGCCTTCACCCCATAACGGTTCCATAATAGTTTAAATTTAAACAAAGTGCAATTGACGTTACAAGCATGAGGATCAGACACAATACGCACCGACCAGCTAATTCCATATTTGGTAATTGTATGAGAAGTCTTGATACGGTTAGTTTCATAAAAAGCGGTTGACTCTAGACGGCTGTAGCGACCTATACCTGATTGGGATCTAAACATGCTAAAGCAAGCTGCTTCTGTCCACTTCTGTCCACTTCTATAGCTAATAGTCGGCTTACATTTATCACCAGAAAAGTGTCAACATTGGCAAATGTAAGAAATTAATGTAATATATAATAAATATATACTTTTAGATCCGGTTTTGAGTAGCCAGCAATTACAGCTTTGGCTAGGCTCAATTTGACGGGTCGTTTTTAATAAAACTAACTGTATCATACCTCTTCTCAATGTCTGTGGGCAAACCAACAGATTAACAAACTTCCTATTGCAGAATAAGTTGAACTGATAACACTTCACAATGGGTTCACATTGTCTTGACTTAACAAGCAAGGTAGAGACTAAAACGCCTACCAAAAGCACAGCTATACAACCACACTGCAGACTCAAGACTCTAACCTGGAAGCCTGGAGCAGGTGATAATATGGTCAACGGACACAGCCAGAGGCTCAATTGGGCTTTTGTTATGAGATAACGGCCAGCTCAGGTTGTCAAATGTTTAGCGCTTAAAGTGGGCCCTGATGTGCTTCGGCAACTCTGCAGTGTAAACATGCCAGTCTCCTTGACCAGTGGGAAGAGTGGGGTGGCCCCCCAGCAGGAATACACAAACAAATAGAGCAAGGGACTGGCAGGGAGCAAGAGCAAATGGCCAGAAAAGCCTCCAAAGACTGTGAAGCATAGAACGATTGAGAATGACATACACCTATCAACAAGAAACAAAAAGCTGAGAAAGATAACATACATTCTAAAACACTCTAAAATTAACTGTTTCCAGACAATAGTAATCTGATGTATTTCCACACAATAAATTGTTTAAAACAAACAAATTTTTATTTTTTAAATCTACTATCCATTGTCTAAGACCAAACAATATCTGGTTTATTGCCTGAAAACAGACAATTTGTCTTTTGGAGTGTAAAGACTTGCAGGGGAGAGATCAAATGAGTCACAAGGAATCATCTTGATCTACAATGAAATCCAAGTCTCAATTTGGCAACATTCCATCATACAACTATAGCTCAAAAAGCTCTTAAAAGGTGGCGAGTTCTTACCAGTTCGGATAAAAAGGAACTCGGAATATTCCTGATCAATAGGTTCTTTATATCTGTTCACGTGCATTTTCTGCAACATAAAACTCATCCTTTGTCACCTGAGTCAGTCGTTTGGGACGGACACAAAGAGCAAAGTCTGAGGCAGCCCTCCTTGCCAATGTTAGACTCAGTAGACTGCAGTCATTAATACACCTGTTCTAGACTGCAGTGCACTACACGCCACCTGGGACCAGTGGCTAGCCCAGGTCTAATGACACCCAGCACAATATTTCTCTGTCCTCTGTGCTGTGCCTCTGTGCTGTGCTTGTGGTCTGGGCCTGTGGTCTGTTTTGCCTCTGTTATCATGTCATGGCTTCATAGGGATGCAAGTAGATGCATGCTACAGAGGCAGTTTTCACTGCATTACAACACATTTAAAGATCTATGCATGTTTGAGTTTACCTAAATCAAACTGGAATTGAGAGTCACTAAAACACCTAATGCGTTATCCTTGGCTTATATACACTGTATTCGTATTTGACTTCCAACTAAACAACCAAACCAATCCAATTAATTTGATTGATGTCACGATAAGCTAAGAAATATACAATACATAACTCTATAGATGATAATTCCTGATGAATATAGCAAGATATACCACAACAAAAAGTTGGTGAAAACACCAACTAACCATCATTAGAATACCAACTACTGCGTCTACTATCAAATGTAGTGTACCTATCACATGCCAAGCTCACTGAAATATGACCACAATATGACCAAATTAGGAGCCTTCACTATATCAACTGTGTCTGGATTTGTGAAGTTGTAGGATTTCAATTTTTTCCCCTGACAGTTCTGTACATGGAGTTCCAAAGTGATTCATCAAGGGGTTGGGGTGATCCATCAGAATTTTAAGTGAATGTTTCGGAGTCTATAAAGGACAGAGTGAAAATGTTGAACGACAAACAGCTTAGAGAATATGGCAGCAGATAAATCCCCTTGTCACACAGCAAATTAAGACCCATGAACTAAGTTGGGTCAGTCATTAACTCCATAATAGGCTGCAAATCCAGTATGATTCATCAGATTTGAAAGAAACTACAATGTACAGAAAGTGTATACCATTTGGGGTGGTACAGTGGTACACTGTAACAGCCAGGATAATATTGACCTACTTTTACACTATGAAGACACTCTTTTTGACTTTGTGAGTGTCTAGATAATACTTTTAACATAGTCTGTTAGTTAATAATTAAGGTGGCACATCTGGACTAAAAAGTTGGTCAGTATGATACATGGCAATGAGACGGGCTAACTAACTTGCTGGTTTCATTTCACTTCCTTGTTATACCCCTGCACTTAAAAGCATCTCTGCCATCTTGAACTTCTCCTGAGAACTGTCTTTAGAACCTATTAAACGATAAACTGCTATTCTAGACATTGTCAAAAGCTTAGAGATACGTTTTACTAACTGTGGTCCAAAAGATATACCATGTACACTGTGTATGTAATGCTCTATATATCAGTGAAATTTTAGTTAATTAGTGGTTATAAGAAAACGGATTCTGATGCTTGTTTTATCACTGTGGCAAACAGTTCTGATGCTTTACCAGTAGGAAGCAACAACCTTAGATTCAATACAGCCAGCTATCTCATTGGTTATATCTCCAGCGATATCTCTGCAGCATTGCAGCAGCCTGATACACAGTATGTCACCCAATGGCTATTACGGCCAGGGGCAATGGTGCCGTCCACTTCTGAAGGATTCTAGTTTATCACAGATGCTGGTCTGAGAGGGCAGTTTATCACACACAGGACACACAGCTTTTAGCCGGTTTATCACAGAAGATGGCTCAGCCAGGCCAAGATGAAAGACATGCTCTAACTTCTCGGATAAGACCAAGGCAAAGCCACAGGGCGTGTCATAACAGTAAATACAGAGCACAGCATTTTTGTAATGCTAGTCAGAGGTGCAGAGGAGTCCCTTGAATTACACCAACATCAATATCAGGGGATTACCTCCAGCAGTTTTTGAGTGTTTTGACACCTGACTTTGGATAAAATTCTCCGAGACACCGGTGTTGCAATATTGAACGTTGACGACTCGTCCGCCATAAAGGCGGCAATAAACTGCTGCAAAACAGCAATATTGCGACATGACATCAGCGGAATATGAAGCAATGGCTAGGAACAGTTGTGCACCCTCATAAACCCAGTTCCTGCTGCATCTATCTAGTATATAAAACTACTGATGCCAAAGGCAAGGGCCACAGGCAAGGGCCACTGGGTTATGGGCTTCTCTTTACAGAATAGATCCATCCCTTTTATCTTACCCAAAAGATCACAAAATTCCCGAAAAAGCCAGAAACAGATGAAGATGGTAAAGGAATCATCTGACATATATTGCACTCCAAAAACATGATTTGCTTCAACCGATTTAGGTTTTGTCAACATATATTTGGTTGAATTAACCATTTTTGGTGTTTCCATCCACCAAATCCGTTTTTAGAGTGTGCTCTTTTCGGGTGGTACAGCAACAGTCTTGCTTCATCCATGCTCACAATAAGGATTCCCATTATCCAGTGATTTCCACATGAATAGGCTAAAGCTTGCACTGGTCTCTCCTTAATTTTGCATAATGCAGCGTAATAGAGCAAACTTAAAGACTTGAACAACAATGATGTATTTGTTACTGTTCAACAATCAATGGAGACTTCCGAGTTACTGCATTTTCAATACATTTCATGTCACTTTATTGCGCACACCATCATAGCTTTGTTTTACTCTTCTCCAACGTAATGTACACATATAGATGCCATTATACATACAGTAATGGGCACATAAAGAGGGAGAAGTTGGCAGGGGCCATGTCATCATTGTGATGGCTCTAATGGGGGACGATGGCTTCTATTGGCTGCTTCAGGAAATACTAACTCTCTGCCCCATTAGGGTTGACATGCTCAGCCAACACATGCAATGGGGAGACCATCACATGTAGGAGGCAGGGGAGAAAAAGAGAGAAAAAAAGTCACCTCTTCCTACAATTGCAAATATTTAGACAGTTAATCCCCAGTTACTGGGGCCACACAAAGCCTATTCACTGCAGGGAACACTCAACAAAAACAGTATATAGGACTACACATTCATGTAAGTTACGGAGGAAGTGTGCTTAAATGGCCAGCTTGTGTATGGAAGAACATCGTCAGGATCACACAACCAACCTTTTTTTCTTTTATTTTTTCTTCACTCCTACACTAAGAGGAAAGTAAACTCCAATACATTTCCGTTTCCCACAAGTCAGTAAAACACAGATTAAAAACCCATGTAACCTTTTGTAACCTACTGAAAACCAAAACGAAAAGTAATGCATTTGTAAACGTTGTGTAAATGTTTTTCTCCCATGCTGCATTCAACTAAAAGCTTTAGTTCTTTTGACATTACACACAAAAAAAAAAAAAAAAACTATCAAAGTGAAAGCAACAGAAACATTGTTTGCTACTTGGAGTGGTTTTATCAATTTTTTTCTTGTTCTAAAAAGACAGGTATGTGATATCTAAACTAAATACCCTCACATATAGTATCGTATACTGCATTTTAAAGTCACAGAAGAATCGTGTTACATAGTGCAAGCACGAACTGAATATAGAATTAACATTTTTGGTGCACCTGATGCCAGTAAAAACATGAGAAGAAGTCAATGAAATTCAATGTGAATTTTCAGTACATTGAGAACGTGAAAGCAACTCATATTGATGAAATGGCAATGTTGGCATGGGTTCCAGTGATGCACATGATCTTGGCATCATTTTCAGCTGCATCCCTCTGCTCCCCCTGCCTCTTTTATGGCACAAAAACACGACACAGGTGGCTGAGGTGGGCCCGCAGCACTACAAACGCAATTCCATCTCTATTCCGATAACTTTAGCTGGTTCCAGCCCTTTTAAAAGTAATTCATGAAAACTACAGAAAGAACGTAGTTTAGCTGATCAATCCACAATAGAAAATGCACAGGTATGGCAAGGACACCAGTAGTTATTTACTTCAATCCAATGGACCTCACATCTAGATACAATGCACCTACAGTTAGTTTCATGAAAAATGGTTGACTCTAGACGGCTGTAGCGACCTATACCTGACTGTGATCTAAACATGATATAGCCAACTGCTTCTGTCCACTTCCATAGCTAATAGTCGGCTTACATTTATCACCAGAAAAGTGTAAACATTGGCAAATCTAAGAAATTAATGTAATATATCATAAATATGTACTTATAGATCCGGTTTTGAGTAGCAAGCAATTAAAGCTTTGGCTAGGCTCAATTTGACGGTCGTTTTTAATGGAACTAACTGTATAGCTTAATCGTTGGTAATGGCAAGTATCAGGGTGTTTCAGTACAGAGCTAACCCAGACTATATAGCTTGTAAAATACTTTACAAAAGAGATGGGTTGTACCGTAACAAGGCTTAGAATACAGTTAAGTACATTACAATTACTGGGAAAACTTTCTTTGTTACTGGGATTGCTCCATTCTCGATTTCTAGGTAGCCCTAAATATGGCACAGTCTAATGTAGCCTACCCATTGTGACTAATAACATAGTATAGTAAGGGAGTGCCTTATACGACTACCCTCTAGTCATTTAAACAACCCTTTGTGTAGAGTGTCAAGAGACTTTACAACCACGAAGTCATACTCTAGAATTCTTAATTTTTTTACTGTTTTTGCAAGGAAAACCCAACCAGGACGCAGAAGCAATCAGTTGACCACATAGTGCATTCCTTGAGACTACCGAAGCAAGGTGTCAAAAAGAAAAGAAAAAAACAAGTCCGACAACCCTAACATGCCTGCCAATTTCTGTCAATGAAGACCTTTTTTATGGCTGCAACTATTTCAAGAAGAAGCATTTTACACGTTACTACCCATCTAAGTGATCCAAGCCATTGGCACGAAGGCATGAAAATTCATACTGCCCTTTCAAAATCTCCTGTTTGGCTATTTTTACATAAATGATTATAATTTCCCCCAACATATTGACATTTGCCAACTGATATCCATTTGGACTAAATGTTCCATAGTTAAATGATATCTGACATGACATAAAAATCACTGGAGCATGTCTTTGGCACTGCTTAAATGCATATCCAGAATTTTCATGTTTTGAAGGTTATGCCAACCGGCAGAGCATATTCACAGACACAGCAGAAAAATTTCCTAGCTACATTAGTCAAACATGTGTATGATTAGCAATGTATAGCTTCCAAAATAAATGTTGGATGTTACAAGTTATTTTGGAATGACTTCTCATCGTGACCTTTCATTTTCGTTAGATGAAAACTATGAAAGAATACAATACTGATTAGTTGGCAAGGCAATGACAAGATTGCTAGAGCCAAGCCAAATAGTCGTCATGTTAAGGATTGCTGAGATATGTGCTAATTGTCGATCAATACGATAAAATCTACAAATAGCTACAACAGAATCCTGCTATGGGGTCCACCTTGAAGCAAATTTCAAAGGTCTTACATTGGGTGGCCTATATACTGTAGGGGTATCTGTGCCTATCTATATATGCCTCTATGCTACATTGCCAAATGTGCCACGTGCGGTTTTCCATGAGAAGGATAAACGCATGGAAAACGCATGGTTTTTAGCTAATTATACTGAGACAAAAACCATGCGTTTTTCCATGCGTTTTCCATGCGTTTATCCAAAACGCATGGAAAACGCACGGGGCACATTTAGCCATGCTCAGTCAGCTCACATATATGACCAGCTGACGTACTGATGAGATGACAGGGCTTGGCGTCCATACATTGGTATTACAGCTAGGTTCTACTGTATGAGTACACGCATTACCTTGCTCTTGTGTTGAGAGATAATATTATTGCCACACATGTAGAGGCCCTTCTATGCTTACAAAAAACACGTCCGACCAGAAATGATTAGTTTTCAAAACAAATAGTCAAAGTGACCCACATAGAATGTAAACCCCCTGGTATACGGTCTGGTGACATTATCCAAACAAATGACAGAAAATGAGGGGAAAAAAGACTCCTAAAGTAAATAGAATGTCTTAGACACCATATAATGCAATGATAAGAATAAGGCAAAAAACTGGCTTGGGTAAACACTATACGAGACACGAGCCCTGGAGTCACGTCTTTAAGTCTAAATGCTGTTTTGGTCTGCACCTTGAACCAGTCAGGCAATTTGGGAGAAATTCATTTCAATGCCAGTATTTTCAAAGCTAGTATTCAGTACAATTTAGCCATGGTTGGGACCTAAAGATTCTGACCTTACAACCACAGAGTGATAAGGCTTCTTTGGACTGAAGATGCTAAAGATGCGGCTGCTGCTGCTGAAGCAACTGTAAAGGATGCCAATGATCAAGCATGGCCTGAGATGTCTAATCAAAGCCCCCAAAACACCCCATTAATCGTCCCCTTTGCACACACGCTGCCCTGCCTAATGAAAACACCAAAAGGCCCAGAATGTGTACTAAAGGGCAGGGGGAGGGTGCTAGCTCTGATAACATGTGAACTAAGACCTTGCTCGTGTATCTGCACATGGTTTCACCTCCCAGCTATAAATCCTGTAAATTAGTGCCTCATAATTTGTTAGGGAGGGCGATAATAACATGGTTGCCAAGCTACTGGGTTTGAGTAACGTCTTTCAAGTAACTGGGTCACTGAAAAGATGAGTACGTACCCAACAGAATTTAACTGGCATTTTTATTGGATTTTTGTCACTTCGCAAATGGGATTCACCATTACCGCTAAGAGAATCTTTAAATTCCTATCAGATTTAGCACAGCATTGCGTTGCAGAAGCAGTGACAAATTTATGCTAAATAACATCACACATCACCAAAAATCTGAACACCCAACATCAAACTCATTCAGATGCACTAAACTGCTAAACTGATTGTTCAATATGAAGTTTGCTCCAAGTTATACAAACATTATAAAGTTTGTACTACACAAACTAAACTCCTATTTCAAACGATAGCATCCATACTAAACAGCTGCCAATTCTGAAATAACATCCAACTCCATAGGTTATTACCCAAGCCTTTAGTCATATGAACAACCTGTACAGCACCTGATTTCCACAGCTGTTATTAATCATAACCATGAGCTCACACAAAAAGGATCTAGTCCAGCTGTATATTACCTATTTACTGTTCACAAACCCAAGAGCAATTTAACAGGCAAGTCTCCACATGGTACGATATATATATGTATAGGCACTTGAATCGTGCACATAAACCACGGAAAGGAAAAAAAGTCATATCCCAAGGAGATAGAACGCGTGTGTCTTCCAGGAATTCATGAGTTATTCATGGCAAGATGGGCCTTGATGACATGTGAGCACAGTTCAAAAAGGCAAGAAAATGAACTGCCGACACACAGAAAGTACCTAGAAACCATTTGGTCTTTAAGAAGACCGAAATAAGCTCAGAGGTAGGCACCTGGAAGGTGGTATAGAAAGCACAATATAGCATTCGAGAATAAACCATAGAAGTGTGCCAAGTTGAGTGTAATGGTGTTTACCAAAATTTCAATTCAACCAAACAGGTTTAAAGATGTTTCCAAATATGTGTATATATGAACAGGTAATTAGCTCACCAACACAAATTCCATGACATGTAATTTAATGTTTAGAATTGACAATTCTATAAAAACTACAGTTAGTTTCATAAAATACGGTCGACTCTACTGTCTGTAGCGATCTGTACCTGGCTGTGGTGTACACATGCTAAAGCCAGCTGCTTCTGTCCACTTCTATAGCTAATAATTGGCTTAGATCTATCACCAGATAAATATAACCTTGGTAAATGTAAGAAATTAATCTAATATATCATAAATATGTACTTTTAGATCCGGTTTTGAGTAGCCAGCTATGACAGCTTGGTTTAGTTTTAATTTGACGGGGCGTTTTTAATAAAACTAACTATAGTTCTTGAAAACCGCTAGTCACCATATCACTGCCAAAGACTTCCTGCAAGTATAGACATACAACCAACAAACAAACCAGGACTAAACGCCACTTTCTTGACCGATGCAAACAATGGAGGGTAAAAACGTGTTAGAGCTGTCAGCTGTTTCATTGGAACCAGTTTTGGGTTTGGTTTCGAAATCAACCATTGCAGTCAGTCACGAAATGAGATCTAAGCACCGCCATGCATGGAATAGAGCCATTTCACGCGCGTCGTCATGCATGCCATTTCACGCATGCACTCACATGCACGAACTTGCAGGTGCATTCTGACAACGTTCTCCAAAATTCTGTCTTATTCTTTGCCATGTGAGACAATGTCAGCTGTGACCCAAACATAAACATGCTGGTCCCCAGGCACAGGGGGCTAAGCACCTGAAGACGTGATGAAGAGCCCAGGAAGAGCAAACGAAGATCAATGACTCTTCGAGGGCACCTGTGAAGCTACCCCACCCCCGTGATAATATATGGCTGACCACGTATGGGGTTAAAGACAAGAATCACAAAGGGTGATTGACCTTACCCCTCCAAGCAAGCAAGAAAGTCCAAGCATGACCCCATCTGGCGTGTCCTCAGACATTAGACCCTTAAGGTCAAGCTAGCTTAACTTTAATAAAAAAAGGGGTCACAAGTCAATATCAGTTGCTTAAACCCAATAGCCAAGAAGTTGCCATTTACCCTAATGTCTTGTATCATACAGGAATGACAACCAATCCAAAACAGCCATCAAAATCTCACAGATCAAAGGGCCTTATCCTTCTTAGAGCAACTTATTCTGACAACATGATGGAAAGCTTTTGGCTCCAAGTAACAAACTTCAACCGTGATTGCTGAAGAAATATGAAACTCGCCACTTTATTATTTGATATGGCATCTGTATAAATATAAATACTCCACACAAAAATCCTGTATCTTAGAAACTAGCAGAAATCACCCTCTAAGGCCAAATCAATTTTTAAATTCAAAATCAGTATTAAAGGCTGAAATCAGTATTTAAGTCAGAAATCAGTATTTAAGGCAGAAATCAGTATTTAAGGCGAAATCAGTATTTAAGGCAGAAATTATTATTTAAGGCAGAAATCAGTATTTAAGGCAAAAAATTACCCCACAATAAAACAACTGTGTGCCTAAAGTCACATTTATAGCACCAGTCTAGTGTACAGGTAAGGCGTCTGGTGTGCAAATTGCACCCATAAATAACTGAATAATGCAAAATTACAAGAAGCGTCTCCTTTGTGTGCATGTAGAGCAGAAACGAGCATTTCTTTTAAGTTATCAGCTGGGAGAATTTCTCTTTTCTTATGAATTATTTCTACTGGTTGCATGTGAAGGGATCGGGTTCTCATGAGTGGCTCCCTTTTAACTGCTAACAGTGCCGGCAGTCAAAGAGTGTGACACCTGATACTGGATTGTGGGTTAGGCTATTGCATGGGAAGCCATCTTGTGACCCTGGTGTTGTCATAGCCCATTCAGTGCAGGTTATGTCAATAAGGCCATCAAACGCTCTCCTATCTCAGGGTAAGGCAAAGCTAAGGGATGGCAGGTCTTGGATCCTCACAGCAAAACCTTTCTGCATTGGGATAGTGTAAAAGCCACAATGGAATAGGATCTTATGGGATGCACATGCACCCACTGCTGTCATGCCCAGTTCTTTGTTGTGGGCCTTGTCATAAAATGTCCATGATGTCATGAAGCCTTACCAGGACACAATGGGTGTGATAAGGTGACGTCATCTGTGCCCCAGGTCTACTTTGTCGCATTCAAAATGTCGAAGAATCGTGAACAGAAAAAGCTGCATTTCAAACATGACACATTGTCATATCGTGTTTCTGGGGGACCTGAAATACATTTACTGAATGGAGTATATTCATAACTGCATTGTTACAAATACACAATAATTTCTCTACATGGCAGTTACATGAAGGTACAAAATGTTCTTGGAATGTCTACAAAACTGACAGTTATTCAGTTATAAATACAACTTATAGATATAAACCTTTTTAACTTCTGGTTAGCTTCATATATACACTACAAAAGGCAGTTTGCAGTTCTTGGAATCAAATCACTGTCAAATGCCACAAGTCTGATATTTCATCACAAAATCCACCAAAGACTAAACATTTTTTAATGCAACCCTCTGCTGAAATTACACACTGTGATATATTATAACTGAGCACAAAAAAATACGCAAAAGTAGCTGCAGATAGTATTTCCACCTTCAGAGCTTTTCTTCTGGCTGCCACCTGAGCAGCCTTATTTGGTAATTTGAAGCCAGGTTCGTGCATGCCAGTAGCCTGCCTATGCTCTGCTTAAAGAGTTAAGGTCGCCATTTAGGGGAGGGTTAATTATCTGATAGCTCCTAAGGTATCAAAGACTTAAAATGTTGGCAGAACTTAACTATTAGGTTTTTTAAATATCGTTTATGTCATTGGTACAGTTTAGTTCGGTGTTACAGTGCCATATTTTGTCAAGCATACATATGTATATCTTCATAGTAAAATACATTACTGTAACTTCGACACAAGAATACGTCAGAAATTATGATTCTGGAGTAACCAATCCCACCAAACATTAATTACCAAACAACCATGCCAAAGATTTACATATGGACATCGCATCATTTCCACCAAAGCATCATCCAATATAGTTGTATAAATAACCAAATGAACACTAATTCACACCATCAATAAACCCTCAGAATGATCCACGAACTCCACATCTGGCAACATTCAAACTGACCAAAACGTAGCACATAAGCCAGGTCTAATCAGCACCCAGTGTGGAAGCACAACCAGCTTTTGTTACTGCTGTATAAATCGCAGCCCTAATGAGAGTGGTAATCTGGCAGCTTGTGCGCTTTATAAAGATTGATAGTCCGCCTGGCTTCCCCTGACTACCAAGTGATTAAAACGAGACTGTAGCGTGCCAAAAACCCCATCCTGTGAAATTCCCCCAACACTTAACTAGGTCATCCCCAAAGACACCTAAAGCCGTGTGTGTTTTCACACTCTAAATTGGCTCAAGACTCGCACTGAGAGACAAATGCCAGCATCTTAACTCATTTGCAGGTGCACTTGAGGTGTCCTCTAGAACTGCAAGTAGAACATGGTTACAGCTGCGGTTCTTTGATTACAACCTCATGCTATTTTAAAATCTAGGGCCAGCATTCATCCGGGCGTCAAAATGAATCGAACGTTCATTTGAATTCTAAAGTTACATAGGATTTGGGTACATTTTCAAGGTCACTGACCCAGGCCTCTAAACGAGAACTGGCTCTATTGGAGTGACAGTAACTCATGAGATTACATCGAAATGACAGAGGATCTCAACATCTTGGGAATAGACTGACTCAGGCTCATTAAGTCTTTCCCATATCGTCTGTCTGCCGTTCAATCTCTCTGGCCGTTAGTTGCAATATCTGTTTGTCTGTCAGTCTACACGTGTATCTCATCTTAATTAAATTGTTTGCCATCAGCCGTACCTTTGGAACAATTCCCCCGAATTGAACACTGGTCCCTGAGAATAAAAGCCAGAACATTGACCATTGTACCAAAGAGTCACTCTCTGGTGAGAGGGCAACATTCTGGTCACACCAGGACCACTATACACTCTCCCCTTCTCACAATGAGGCTCGACCGCGAGCCTCGAAATGGCTTGCAGGACATGCGTCCACAAGTACACTCACATCGGGCGCCATTTGTAACAATTATTCCGGGGCGGGAATTCAACATTGGTCACTGAGACTAAAAGCCAGAACATTGACCATTGTACCAAAGAGTCACTCTCTTGTCAGAAGGCAACATTCTGCTCACACCAGGACCACTACATTACACCTCGACATTATCTATCTGCACTTCCGGCATATAGTTTACTCCTTAACACTCTGTTACTCCACCTTCCACAATCCATCAACACTGAACCATCTTTGTTCTACCTTGCAGTCAGCTGTACTAGCAACTAAACTCTTCAATCAAGTCTACAATCCATGTTATTCTCCAAATGTTTACATTTCATTCACATGTTTACAAGAAATGTTGCCAAAAAGTTGCCATTATGCCACATGACCTGACATTCCTCAAAAATATAAAAACACAAGACAGCAACCCTCAGCGCCATCCTTAAAATACCACATCTATGTAGCCAACATGTTTGTGTTGCCTGACACCCGTGTCCAAACACATCATCACTAGGGAAGCGAATGCTTACTACTTTTTAGCCAAGTATTTCTTGCTAGCCTACATCTAAACATCTTGTTTTTTCACCTGAGATTTGATATCCTTTTAAAAATCCTCATAGTCGACAAAAATGAGGGAATATATCATCAAAACAAAAAGACACAGAGGTGGAATGGCAAAGGTATCATTCTTCACACCTTCATCTTGCGCATTTCCATCACAGAAATGGTGTAGATTTCTCAGTATGCAGGAGGTTCTAGAAATTCTATCTTACATAAGTTTTCTCATAGTTGACACAAAGCAAATAGCATATATATATAAGAAACAACTGCATGTCCATCACTAATCTAGTATCCAAATATCACTTCTACAACAGAACTTTATTCAGTAATTTTTTTAAGACTTTTCTTCAGACTACCTCAAATCACAGACATTATTTTCATCAGATCGAACTTCCCAGTTCACAATGCAGTCACCATGGAATCCACTTTCTAGTGTAACAATTTGGTACTGGCTCTTATCACAAGACACTACTCCTAATACTGGCCAAGGGCTACGTATATCTTGACACTCGACTTATTTCGATGACTGTAATGTGTGCCCTGGGAAATCACAAGACTGTAATTAGGTCCGAGGCAGCAGCAAGATCATGGTCGTTGGGAGGTGAAGAAATCCCACTAAGCGAAGTTGGATGATTGAAGTTTATGCTGCTGCTGCTGCTGCAGATGCAACCTGTGGACTCTTTCATCCTCCTGATTCCTTCATCATCAGTTTCAGCAGCAGAGACCTTAGATTCTGCTCAAGCAAATATCTCCAGAGCACCAGCAAAAGTCACTCGGGTCAGTCATCTTGATGCTACTGCAACTGCTGCTGCTGCTGCTGAGCTACTGATGATGGGCCCATGATAGCAAAAGATGGGACTGCAGCCCATTTTACACAATCTGCAGTAGTAGAAAGATGGCAAATATGCTGAGATCAGTCATTACAGTGACTTTAATGTTTTTTTTCAAACATTCTGAAACCTGTGGGACTGGACAAGGCACTTAGTTCTTACCAGGCTTTGATACTTAGCTATATGATCTTATCAATTGTTTTTTCTGAATTGCTACATGGCCAAATGTGCCACATGCGATTTCCATGAGAAGGATAAACGCATGGAAAACGCTTGGTTTTTAGCTAATTATTACAGGCAAAAACCATGCGTTTTCCATGCGTTTATTCAAACGCATGGAAAACGCACGTGGCACAATTGGCCATGTACCCTGAATGAATATATTTTATCAATCAATCAAAGATTTCACTCCATAAATTTCATTTCCAGTTGAGCTAACTTTATAGTAATACTTTGTAGCTGCAGACGGGATGCATTTCAACTTAGGAAGAGTGCTCAGAGAGCATATAATCCCAATAGAAACACATTTCAATCATTCTAACCTTGATAAAAAATTCATGAATAGATATACCACAGATATCGCGATATGACAAATTGAGTACATCGCTAAAGGTCTAGCATTTCTAATGGTTCAATCCGGCAATAATGACATAATATGAAACCTAATTAAGATGGTATTACGATACACGTTCCAAGGCTAAACGATTACTGCATGGCCCGTGTAATTCATTCTATTGAATTCTATGGAAAAACAGCTGGGTTTTGTTTCTTTCAAGTGTGTATGAGAATTATGTAGGAGCTGGGTAGGTTCATTAACGAGCATCTTGCATGATCTTTATTGAGAAATTCCTGATGTGTTTCCAAGGAAACGCTGGCAAACCAATCAGGGGCTCTTGATTACAAATTACGATTTATTAATTGCTCTTTTATGTCAGGAGCAATTGAGGAAAAAGATTAATTTGCTTGTTAAACGAGCAGGAACATGCTTGGGTAGAGGAGGGCCTTTCATCACACCACAATGTCCTGTAAAGCCCTCGCACACAAACAGCTTCCTGCAGCTCCCAACAGCTCCTAACAGCTCCTAGCAGCTCTGAACGGCTCCCAAACTCTTTTGCAGAATATTATATCACCAGCTACTCACGCAATTGAGAAACAAAGCCTCAATGTGTTCATGCAAAGCTTAACCAAGGGGAAGCAGCAATTATTCATGTGTATTGATCAATCTCTTCAGACTAGGAGCACACACACGATGGTGGGCCTGCTCCCCATTTCTTTAGCCAGCTTTCTTCCCTTCTTAATTACTCTTATCGATGGCTGTCAAATTAGGAAATTCGCCTTTACCTGCGTCTCGCCATTTGTCAATACAGCCCCGAGGCAAATTGCCAGGGTGGGACACTAGCAGATCAAACTGACTTCAAGCTTATCATGCTTATCAATAGTCTAATAGATATAATTAAGCAGTCAGATTTGATCAGATTAAGGAGGGCCCTTCAGGGTCTGGAGACATTTGCTTAGAATAAAAAAAATAGTCTTTAAGTGAAAAGCAGTTAAAGTAGTTCTACTTTAGGATGGTGAAAGTGCCTGGTAAATTGATAATGATTGACAGTTGCTTATTCACAATGGATCTCATTTGATATCTCTTAAACCTAACCTAATGGTGTATCATATAAGCTTGCTGTGTGTAGAGTACATGATTCTATATATCTCTTCAAGATGACTTCTATTCCAATTAACACTCTCTGAGACTCCCAAGACCCTTGCACGGGACAACAAAAACATACCACATCTTCCTTACATCATCTTCAAGACATAACAACATTAGCTTCATTTAATGTGAGAATCCTTAACAATACAGCTACTGCTACTGCAGCAGCAGCAGCACCTGCATGTTCTTGCACCATCCATTCTCTTTTTCCTTCACCTCCAAGAAGACTGCATTCTCAAGCAACACAGCTGCAATCAATAGCGCAGTCTTTTCCAATAAGGCATTACAGACTGCTAATTGGGATTAGCTCTGGTGTGAGTGTATGGAGGCGAAGACACCTGCTGTGAGGATGTTGTGATAGCCTTGTACTTCTAAAGTGTCAAGACAATCAATGCAATCAGGGGAGGAGTTGTTAGTCTACTCAGGATATAGGGGGTGGTTCACACCAGTTCAAGGCTTTAAAGTCACAGAACATATAGCTACCAAATCGTTCTGCATCAAAAAGACTACACACTCTATTCATAAGGTGCTCTGAATTGCACATACCTTTCTAAAAGTCTTTGAACTGTCAAAATCTATAGAAAAACTTAAATAAATGGCGATACCCATGATCAGTCCTGTCTGAAAGCTTACCATATCCTAGTTCATAAAGCCCTTTAAATCAGAGCAGCTATGAATACAAAATTAAAGTACTTACACAGATGTAACTAAGCCCCTTCAAAAGAAGGAAAGGATCCACAAAATGCCACTTCCAGCATATCTCTTACCCCTTTCTGGATCCGCCTCTGGTGGCACAATTCATGTCACCCCCCACCCACATGCTGCCTCACACGTCGGGCACATAGCATACCCTCCAGTGTGTCACATTTCTTTGTCTCTGAGTGTCTGTCATCCCATTGTGTCCGGGGACTGAGGTGCAACCTGGCACCGTAACAAATCTTCACTAGGGACAACCCCAGCTTATTCCGCAGCCTCCACAATAGTACTGCGAGGGCCCGACAGAGGGGTCTGCTCTGTAAGACCTATTGATGCTCCCCACATTGTCTGATGAGCATGGATCCCTGCCTGCCTTTGATATCCTATAGATTTTCCCCTTAAGCTGACAAAATGCTTGGGGCGCAATATTCCCCTTTTTAGTGGTCGATAAAGCAGGATTCAAAAGGCCTCCCTGTGGCACACCCTGCCCACTTACGATGCATTTCGCTTCGTTTAATGATCATTACTACCAACCTCACACGTTTATGGGGCTTAATATTAGGCTATAATCATAAGTAATTGATAATCTCTTACAATTCCCTTAATAATGCCTTCTGATAACAGGTAATATAATGCTATGCTACGTGTATCTTCTTAAAGAGTTATCTTCACCTTGGAAGGTAGGCATTTCTCAATCGAATACCTTTATAGGTCAACGAGATCAATAAAACCCATAAAGGTCAAAGGGCAATTGGTTTTTCTGCACTTGACTTCATACACAACCAGTGCAACTTACAAGATGTTGCACCAGTACCAACCTGATGACCACTTCACTTGTAAAGAGTACAGCCAAGTACAAATGCATTAGATCACTCGAGATTGCACTTTGCACCTATGGACCTTATGCATTCTCACACGCGCTCTTCACATCATCAAGTGTGAAGTACGTTTCTCTTAACATCCACACCAAACCTTGTCATACTGCCCAAGAATCGTTAGTATCTAGACGACACTAACTACAAAATATTACTGTATACATTACTATATATATATATATATATATATATCACTGCTTGTAAAAATATTGATATTGAAAAATATGATTTACCAGACTGAAGTCAATAATATTTAAAAGAGTAAATAAACAAAATATTTGGACTTACCTGAATCCACGATTACATGAAAAGAAAAGAAAAAATATTTTATTAGTACATATTTCACAACAATTCACATGATTTCATTCATTCAATAATGCAATTCAGTGAATTTACAGAACACGAATTAGCAAGGCAATTCAAAGTTGTAGAACACATTTTGAGGAAATATTAACTTGTATTGCACAACCTACTACAGTGTAAAACACAGCTCTTAATGCTCCCAGAGTTGGCACATCCTGTTGTGTGATGCAGGATGCTGCTGCAGCAACACAGCTCATGGGATGCAGGACAGCATCTCCGCATCCAAAATGTTATCAAATCAGAGAGCAGAGGAAGAGGGCCCATGCATAGGAGTGAATTATGAAGAGACACTGAAGCAAAAGAGTTGCTTAGATGCTAGGTCCTCTGGCTTTCACTTTTATGTTGGCTTGTGTAGTTACAAGTATTTTGGTCAGAATAAATGGGCAATACTATTGAAATGGGTTGTAACTATTAGCATTAATGGATAACAAAGCTTCGATGCAGTATTGCACACACTCCAATCAACATTTACCAGTCATTTTAATGTTAAAAGCTTCCTAATTGTTTTTTACTATTCAGTCACTGTGTTTTTTTACTTTTCTGCAGTTCGTAATCATTGCTTTTTTATTATACTATCTTTTGTATTTTATTGTATATTTTCAAGGAAGTTTAAACAAACAAAAATAAAAAATATAAATTGCATATGGATGCAATTTAGTCTTACTAAAAAAAGCTCTTAAAGGAAACTATTTCCAAACAAAATGTCTGTAAGATTGAGTTACATTATCTAGCCATACACAGCATTCCTATCTTCAATAAGTAGTCAGTTTGACCTTGGAGAAATTAGACCAATTGATTTTCTCCAAGGTTAGACTATCTGACTATCCAAGAATGGCATGTCTGACTACCATTAGTCAATTTCTAAGAGTTAAAAAAAGTTGTAACACATTGATCTGCTGTATTATTCAGTCACACGCTGTGATGATACACATCATACGTCTGTAGTTTGTCAGGGGTGGGGGCCTAGCTCAGTAGTAGCATGCTGAGCTACCAACCACTGGGTCCCAGGTTCAATTCCCGGTTGAGCCTAAGTTTGATGGCTGTTTCATCCTTTATCTCATTGCCATGGTCCCTGCCTGTCCTAGTTAGCCCATTAGGTGCCGAAATACAGGTAGTAAAGCCCTAATCCACCCACCCACATCTTTAGTTTGACTATCAAAGAGATGCACATTTGACTATACACTAAGTCACTTTCCCAGAGTTAAATTTTTTTAAGCACATTAGGAGTACGTGTACAGGTGTATTGACAAATAAGCCAGACTTGTCAATACTGCTTTAAACAGCTGCTCTTGGCTTGGAACCAACCAAACTAGAGAACCAATCAATTGATGAACCAATGAACCAATCCAGTTGTCAACACGGTTCACCAATTAGACTGAAACTGCCTAACAGTTCTGGCTTGTACTTTCACCTTCATGTTTTATTCATTAGGGCTATTCACTGAGAGAGAGAGAGGAGTTAGCGAATCGAGGGTGGTGTAATCTCACTCCGGTGAATATTTCAAGACATGGCACAGGACCAAGTCGAAGTAAGATCTGGTATAGAGTTGTTGCTGCAACCAATCGTTGCTGTTGCCTGCCAATCATTCCTGTTACAAGTGACAAAGTCAGTAATTGTAAATTGAGAAGATTACACCTGTACTTATTACAGAAGTTCTGAGGTAGTTCAGGACATCGATATCTCTGTTGAGCATTAGTTGGCAGCAGTATAGACATTGTTGCAATTGATATATTCCCTAAAGCTCTTCTCTTGATTCTGCAAGCGTATAACTCGGGGCACAACTCCGCGCATGATTCAAAACATCACTCTGCAAGCAACTCCACACTCAACTCTACCCAAAACTCTGTACATAACTCCGCACTCAACTCAGCACATAACTCGGCTGCAACTTCTTACCTTGATCCATGGCATTCTAAGCCATCGATTAACACTTACTATCAAGGTTTGAAAAGTTCCCAAACTACGAGTCGCTTTGTTCTTGCCATTTGCTAGCATTGATTTCCCAAAGTGCCATCTCAGACTAACTCCCAAAAAAATGCCTCTCATTAGTGGCTAGCTAATGCCACGCCAGGTGACGTTTTATGGCAAAATACGGCACAATTACTGCTCCCCATGGCGACTGACTTGGACCTACTCGGGTCAGAGCAGCACCAGAATGGCTATGTGGTCCCTTTCAACTCTACCATTGTCTTACAAAGCAACCTATAGCCTCAAAGTGTGGCTCTTATTCCTTTGGACTTAAATTGCGAAGCCATCTGAAAACTTTGATGGTAAATGTACTCAGAGGCAAGACAAAAACCCCACCCAAGGGGTTGTGAAACCGTTCACATTTCTTCTCTAACTTTAAACGATGACTTCAAATCTCCGTAGAAACAGATCTCTTCACATCAACATTAACACTCTTAAAAATGTTGATATGAACTGAAGGCTCTATAGAAGCTACAAACTGGAATAGTAACCAATCAAGGAGTAATAACAAGCTTAAAAGTGAAGTGTTTAAAATTGGTAACTAAACGAAGTGGGTCTATTTCAGACTGGCATTTCCTTGGCTGGTTGGTAGAAAGATCTATCATGCAGTTGAATTCCAATTTTCAGCACAAAGCAGAGAATTAAGCCCTAGTTGAAGCCAAAAGACCAGAAACTGCAAGGGAGTTGCAACATTCAAGGCCAGCTCCTTTAATATCGACCAGAGGATCTCAAACGTGCACATGGCATTTGAAAAATGTAATTGAAATGCAAGGGATCTGTGGGGTCTCCTGTGGATGAGAAATGCAATACAAATGAAGTAGAAGACATGACACACAAGTAAAGTAGGAGACATTACACACAAATGAAGTAGGAGACATTACACACAAATGAAATAAAGACATGACACACAAATGAAATAAAAGACATTACACACAATCAAGAGATCACAGGCAACCTTGGATGTCTTTGAGGAGATGATGCTGTGGTTAGTTTCCACTAAACAACCTATTGCGAGTTGTTGGAGGAACTTTAGACTTAAAAAGCAACTTAAATCAAGACTGCCAGTTGGGAAGAAACATCGATAAGGCCAAGAAAATGATGAATGGCTATGCAGGTCTGTCAAGGGGGCTAATTGCAGGCTTGCTCAAGCGACATGAAATTTGAAGATAAGCCTGAAAACTGGATGGGATGTTTTAAAGAACAATTAGATGCTTCGACGAGACCACTTGGTGAAATTAACGTCTTTGCACTGGTGGTGTTTACTTGAGTACATCTGCAGAAGAGCAAACCATGTAATTAACTTATTAATCTCATACCAGGCAATTTGTCATCCCATGCTTTTGTTTGCAATTGTTTCACGAGCTGACAAATTGTGGAGTGCCATCCATTTTCTCCCATTTGATTCGAAGCAGAAAGTAAAGAGGCTCTTCAACTACATTCATCAAGTTCTTATCGATAACAAGAGATAAAAAGGGGAAATCCCAGGATCCAAACACTCTACAAGAAATTAGGCTATGAATATTCGATAAGTAAAAGAACTACCAGACAGCTATTATTCATCAGGAATAAAATAGAGTAGAATTAGACCAAGCGTTTATCACAAGAAACTGCCTTCCAAGGAATGGGAACTTCATTGCAGTTTGGCCGATTTGTCGTCTTTTTGTATTCTACAGTAAGTGGCATTCTTTATCAGATGGGTACACAATTGGAAGGGGTTTAGTTGCCCAAATTGCTTTTGCGAGAAACAAAGAGATGCAAAATTACCCCCTTGCCAAGTAATTAAGTACAGTACACACGGAAGGTCAAGAGCTAAGATGTTAAGAATCTTCACAGCCTCTTTAGTCTGCAATTAAACTTCAATGGGTGTTGCCCCCTTCCTTTCTACATCCTTACAAATCCTCTCAAAGCATTTTAGGCAGCCAATGCAGCATATCTCACACTATGAGCTGCTGCAGCAGTGTATATGACAGAGGAAGTTAACTTGTGTCTGGCACGGTGCATTTGGCAGAGCATTAAGTGTCATCCTGGGTTCAATGAAAGCGTCAGAGTCCCCACCCAGATGAGGGATTAAGGGGGTACCGCAGGGGGACTGCAGTTACAGCCATTTCTCTAAACCTCTTAGAAGAAACTTTGATGTGCAGCCAAGCGATGCAGCAGAGCAACAAAAGGATGAGACTGCATCCCATTAAGACTGCTGCTGCTGCTGTTGGTGATGTTGCTACTGCTGCTGTTGAAGCTGTGCAGATGCTCACGCAACCACTGAGTGGGGTGACACCCTTGGGTGCTGTTACCCTCCCCCTGCATCAGGTCAGGGGCAGGTGCAGTCACACAAGCCCCTGTGGTTACCCACAGCAACAGCTGCCTGATGCAACAGCAGGTACAGCTATTGAGCTTTTGGGGCCTTTTATAATACGTTTCACACGCATGTGACTGTAATTGTAGGAGTCTGTTGGCTCTACATGCAAAAGCATTATCGGTCCAAGTGCATTTCAGACTCAATATGTATCATGTGTAAATGCACAGTAAACTGATTTTACCAAGGTTGAGAACATTACAATGTAGACGACTTTATTGTTGTACAATAAAACTGGATCAAATATATTCAAGATTTATTGCAGAACATCATTGGATAATTGTCTGTAAGGCGCTGTGCTGGAGTGTCCCCTACATAATATCTTTAAAAAAGTCTCTGTAAATCTGACTCATAAACATTTCCTTCTGATTCAGTTCTCAGCAACTGACAAAAATGTGATGTAAATCAAATAGTTTCTGGGGGTTAGCATTAATACCCCTTGTGAACGTAACAGCCAATGGCAATGGCCTATAATGCCCTATTGTTATTGTTGTTCTAAAGACTTTTGGGACCGTATGGGGGAAGAGAGAACAGAAGGGGATTTCCCTCAGGAAGCAACAGGACTCCTGGAGAACAATGGCGGGAAAGTGCTGGATTGTAGGAGCAAGTGCAGGGTAATCCCCCTCTAGACCTTAAGGAGAGCAGTGCAGTGGGCCTGCAGGAGCCCCCCTGGGGGGATTGTGATCCATAACAGGCCATTCCTTATGAAATGTTAATCTCACGACTGGGTAGGGGCATTAGCTAGCTCATGTCCCGGGGCCTAAGCATCTCTTAAATATGTTACAGAAGGCCTCAGCAGCAGTAGCAGACGTCCCCCCTTCAAATACATCACAGGCCACCTGCGTCATGACAGCTGCTGCTGCAGTTTGACGGACGACGTCATGCAGACAATGACGCAGTTGACGGCGCCCCGTCCCAGACAAGCAGACGATCGTCCCCACGTGCAATGGCGTCATCTTCCCGCCAAAATACACTTAATTGCAGGGACGCCTCTCTCCTCTCACTTCGCCATCAATTCTCATGAGGTTCAACAATGCAAACATGCCAATTGTCTTTAAAACACAAAACGCAATCCCCCTAATAGTTTTACACACTACAGACTTTACACAATACGTTTCACTTGGGATGGTTATATATAACTAGGCTTTAAAGCAGATAAATTAGCCCTACTGTCTTGGGAGTAGCAAGTCACTAAATCCAGTCAGCACTTACGGGTCTTCTGACACACTTAATGTGTTCATCCGGCATACCCCGCCCCTCTGTTCCAGCTTATTGGATTGCCCAAACATAAGTTAATTACAGCTTCAGTATTTGCCAGTCAATGTGGACGCCTGAAGCTAGAGGACTGTTCCTGAATACTTAAGTTGGGAATTGACCTCCAATTAAAAGAGCAGTCCACCAAAGGCTTTTGGGCATCCTGCATTCTCTTTGATAATACTAATAATCTGTAGTAAGACAAAGCTAACCTACCTACAATATTTAACGTATAATATATGACCATTTAGTAACCACTTTTTGCTATAGTAATAACCTATCCATCTAATAACCTATCTACACCCTCTAAACAATGTATAATATATAATAACTGCGTCTACCATCTTTATGACACCTATCTACAACCTATCTACACTATTTAAATATAGTGTAATATATGGCGAAGTCATGACACCAAGCTAAAATACCTGCAACGTACATGCAACATTTAAACAACGTATAATATATGACAGGAGTTTTTAACCACTCCTGCCATCTTAGTATGTTTGTCAGCTCCCCCTTTTCTTCTATATTTTATCTTCAAAAGGCCTTAACACCATTGTTACCCACCTCACACCCTCCATTCTTTCGCGAGTAAACGCTAAGAGATTAAACTGTAATCATGCAGGACACATAGTAAGACTTAAGGCTTGGAAAACCTTAATCCATAATAATGTTGTATGCATATTAATTTGCAAGTTCCGGTAAAATGTTTAAGAGTTTAATCATGATATCATTAGGTGAGCCAGTCCTTAACTACATGTAGATGACTGGTCAACTCAGTAACTGACTAAATGACTGGTCAACTGACTAAGCAACACCACTATGCTGACTGACTGACTGACTGACTGACTAACAGTAAATACAATATATATTGGCCATAATTGTTTTAACTGCATTATTTTAGGCAATTCATGCCATTTTAACAAATCTTAGAATGTTCATTGAGAATGTATGTGACAGCCTACCATGAAAATATACCCTTGAAATCTTGGGTGTATCTTTGAAAAACAGCTTCAGAATTCTCTAAACACATATTGTTATCTCAAACACTTATTGGTTGAAATGGCGAAGAAGTGTGTGCAGGAGACTTCATGATAAAACTCATATATTTACAGGTGATGTTGGCCCAACCAGTCTAAAAGCTGTCTTAAGGCACCATGTGGGCATCCATCATACTTCACTTGTCATCTTAACAGTTGACACGATCCAGCAACACAAGCTGAAGACTACAGCCAACAAAAATGGGCAAGCAACAAGACAAATTGCCGTTTGACATGTAGTCAAGCTGCATTTTCTTTCTTTTATTCATTTTTTTTGGCTCCTTTCTTTACTTTTTATCATGCTACCTGCCCCATTTTTGCAGCACTGAGAAAAACAATCTTTTGTACACAGTATATGCTAATATTATCCATATACCCTAGTTGGCTGGGGCAAGTTGGAGGTTTGAAGAGGGGGGGGGGGGTATGCACTGTGCATTCACAAAAGACGTGCTGAAAACTAACTATAGAGAATCAACCCCCTTCTGACACCCCCCTAAAAAGGCAAAACTTAAGAAAAGGACAAAAAGTTACCAGAAAAAAGACGGAAAAAAGAGGGGCCCTTCTGAGGCCACACAGTAGTCATAGGATGACGCCCCCTTTCCTGTATATACCACTGAAGTGACAGTGAGAAACAGTCTGTTCTTTTCACGGTGCCATATAATCTTGGTGACTCCTCTATGAGCAATACATTGCACAATTTCAGCAGTGCACTGATTAATAACAATAGAACTTAACTTCAAAGGAACGTCACGCTATCTGCCTTATAAAACAAGACATCTTTCTCGAGGTGGAAAAAAAGGTGCTAAAAACTGGCTCAACAACTACTAAATGAGTCATACATATAAAAAGAAGTTAAATTCAACAAAAAAAACCTCTCATGCAAACTTGAAAAGAGGTCATTATTTTGATAGATGACGGTTGGGAAAACATTGCATCGGTCTAGTTTGTATGAAGCAGAGGGCTAGATAATAATATATTGTCAAAGTAAAAAGAAAAAGATGAAAAAATAATACAGAAAAGTAACAAAAAATACATTCAAACGGCAATTAGGCCGTTTCATATCCTGTGTCAGTTTTCACTGAATAAACTACACGCTCACTGGGGCGAAGCTCCCATCTCAAAACGAACAAATTAAGAAATATTTCCATGACATAGACAGTAAAACACAATACGAAACGCAGTTTTCTGCTAAATCCACAACAAGACATGCAGTTTTTGACAAAATCCAAATACATGTTTCCCATGATATGGTGTAATAAATAACAATTTGCGATTAATTCCTAAAGATGATGCATTATAACAATTAAGCTAAGAGCATATATTTTTTGGTATGAATCTCAAGCCATATCTGCCATTATTATTTCATAATTATGAATTACGGTGTCTTAAAGCATTGTGTTCTCCATTTAATAGACAAACCAGCTATACATCAATGTCAGCACAGCAACCTTTATAAAATTCCTCTTATCCCGAAGATATGATATGCTCAAAAACAAGAAAAAGTACCAGCAGCCCCCATTGGGAACAGACAAAGCCCAGAGCAGGGCAAACCAAGGCATGTATAATAGAATAGCCTTAAATCATTAAATATGAGTTATTAATATGACTTCATAGCACCCATCATATCTACTCAGACCAGTGTCTCCAACACCACCCAGCCACTTGACTGAAAACGATATGTCTTCATACAAGCACCATAAAGCAGACAAGAATTCTCTTGCATGATGATACATCAATCTGTTATTGCTGTTTCTGCCTTGTGTGTTTTCTGTCATTTTATGTTATTCTTTGTCTTTGCTTATTAATGTGGGAAAACCAGGTATGGAAATGTTATCTCTGTGTGTATGGTTACATTAAGAGAGAATATTGAAAATGATGTAAGAATAAAAGACATAGACAGTAGCTGAGGTGTTTTTGCGTTTGCTGATCATGTTGCATCTTAAAAATACAAGCAACATGACATATTTTTCTTGGAATTCATATGAGAATTCATATAAAAGTAGAAACATCATCAAATTTCTCATAAACAAAGGTGTGGTGATTGTTATCATGTTTGATTAAATCAATGATGCCTGAACAAAACTTAAGTGAAATGACAACACAATGCAATCCAACAACAAAACTGATACTTGGTTATTGTGACAACAATTGTCTTATCCGTTTTGGCTTTCACTCATTGTTAAAATGAAGAATTAGTATTGAATGATGAAATCTATTTTTGCTAATACAAGATGAACATAGAACTCCATAAAGCATTCTTCATTTATTGACATAAGCATTTGATGATGCAGAAATATAAACATCATTCACAAAATGTTGAGCAAAGAAGTCTGTCTCCTTGTAGACTGTCTTATCTAATAGCCTAGCATGTCACTTGGGTGTCTACCATGTCAATTACTTTTGCTGTATATCATGTGACACCAATTTACCCCAGTCACGTGTCTGTAACTGAATTTCAAACTACTGACGGGCTGCTGGAGTCTACAGGTCGGTGAGCAGGCATTCAGATCTTATGTCTATATAAAGAATATATTTTTTCTTTCTTCTATTTCTTTTTCAATGCCAGCACTTTTTACAGACCAAAATCTACCATCCATATGTCAAGGGAGAGAATGTAAACTGAAGATGAATTGACACAGTATATTCTAATGACCGATTTAAGCAGCAAAGCATGGCTTTCAAATGTATGTGGCCCACACACAAACAAACTCTTTAAGTCTCCACATCGCAATAGTATTTTCTCCTATTTCCATGCGTATGGCTGTCAGCTGATGACCTGCAAATCAAGCCTGTTTAATCCAATGGATTCATCAGGCAATTTACATAACATTACAGTCCTGAACAAACTCCATTCATTCATATACAAGGGAAAGCATTTAGCCCAGAGCATCGCCCACCATTCTGAGTGTGTACTCAACAATATAGAGGGACTGCTGCAATCCACTAATTCAGAACACAGACACATTTGCCTGATGCTACACAGCCCTAAAAGCATTCAAACTCATTAGCATGTCAGCCAGTCTAAAGAGCTAAACTACCCACCCACTATTATACACATAGTGAGGCTGTCTATAAAATTGTCTTCATGAGTATCAATACTGAAATATATTTCAATTTGTAGTCAAGATGGACTGTCATGTCAGAAGTATCTAGTAGATACCTCTGGGGTAAGTTGGTGTCACATGATATACAGCAAAAGTAATTGCTACTATCTACAGTCAATACATTGGCACAGCATCTACAGCATCTACAGTCAGTCGGTCACATTGGCAGAGTGTATCAAAAACTACAAAATCCACTTTAATCAAAGCATCAGATTGTCTATTGTGACAGATTTAAAAGACATCACATTGGCCTATAATCCTACTTCTTGTATACATGTATGATGCTTTGCACTACATTCATTTCTAATTTGTGGTCTCATCTCTTTTAATCTGTCAGATTAAATGAATTCTGACTTTAATATGAGTTTCAAATTGTGCCAAAATAGGCATTTTACTATCATTTTTTCGATGAATGTAATACCTGTTACACTCATAATATTTCCTGTCCAATGCAGCAATATAACCCATCCTTCTATACTCATCCATTGTCTGCCATACCCCAGTCTACCCCATTGTCCTTTATTACATACTATCAGAACCCATTAATCTCAGCCTGTTGCGCTGTCAACCTGTCCCCCTTCCCACAAGGGTCTGATAAACCACATCCGGGACTGTATCGCTCTTCTACTTCCGGTATGCACGTACGCCACCTGGGAGGGGTAAAGGACATCCAAGATGGCTGCTGCTGCTGCTGGGGGCAGCAACAAGATGGCGGCAGGGGGTCAGCGATTGAGTGATGAATGAAGCAGTGTTTCATAAGAAGATAAGGTGTCTTCATGCAGCGTCCCCTCAGCAACAGGCAACTGCCTCAGGCAAAAAAAAGGACTTCCTTTGGAGTATAGGAGATTGGCTGTTACATTACTTTAAGAGGTTAGTCACTGCATTGCCTGCTTGTTGCTTGTAAACAGCCATGATGATCACTCAAAGATGCTCTTGCTCATCTTGATAATTGATACAGCTGTCTATGAGGGCAGCAGAGCATGACAGCTCTGGATGCAATGGCTGCCATTATTGCTACAAGGTTGGTTGACCATCCAGCAACCTTTTATGGTCATTTCCTTTCTCTCTTCGATCCGCGAATGTTACTCGGCTCCGACAGTTTCCTTTGATATCGCCATAATGAAACGTCCATGTCGAAAGCCGCGGCCGAAGCGTCTGGGTGGATAGAAAGGGCAAGAAAAGAGAGGACAATAAAGAATGAGAGGACAAAAAGGGGCAACAGATAGAAGGGGTACTGATTTCCTCAAAGAAAGGGAAGGGTAGAAGTATCGGAGTGGATCCGTGGGGGTAACGAATGAAACTCTTCAAGCGGGTGGTAGTGTACATTGGGTGGTCTGCACAGGGGGTTGTATGTATCAGAGCACGAGGGGTGCAATTGCAGACATTGAGTGATCCCCTGCAATAACACAACCTCTGATACGCCTGTATGTGCATTCCATGATGCCATTATCATCCCAATATTGTGGTTTTGCTTTGCTTCCCTTTGAAGTAAATACACTTGAGGAAACGTACCATTATCACATATAGCCCTCCTGGCTTCAAGTGAAAGTGAGTAGCCAAGTGAAAGACAACTCCAACAAAATTGACAACACCCGCCCCGGTGTAATCCAATCTGATTTTACTGGAAAGGAATGCTGTCATATCTGAGAGATCTTTACGCCGCCATAACAGCCAGTTATGGTAATATGAGGTTGGCAGATATGGTAATATGAGGTTCGCTGGGCGTTAGCTCAAAAAGTCATCATACCACTGCGGATGGCAGTGTTGGTGGATGTAAAAGTTTGAAGTCCCTGCAGAACTTTGTGATTTCTTGGTGATATGGGGTAATACCAAGATGACATGAGATAAATTAGCTAATACAGTTTTGGTTCAGATGGAAACAGGCTATTCAGAGTGGGTACATGACTAAATATAGCAGCAAAAACAAGGAATTCAACATAATAACATTTACATGATTAAACAAAATAATGTGTCCGATTGATGGGTTGGCAACATAAGTCATGATACTGTGAGGCCTTAGGGGATACTACAAAAGAATGAGACAACCTATTCAGCATTGATGTTGTCGATCACTCCACATGAATCTTTGGCTTCGGGCTATATACGTCTCAATTACAGATGAAACCTTTTTATATTCCATTCATTTTCTACTAACAATGCTGGGTGGTTTTGTGGAAGTATTGCAGCAAAAGTGTAAAGTTAAGGATGTAAGATTTGCAGTAGACGTGAAACTGATGTCTTAGCACCAATACAAAGAAATAGAGAGAAAACATCGAGAGAAAGGTGAAACATAAAAAGCATGAGGCAACAAGGACTGAAAGGGGAGCTCGTGGAAAGAATAATCGGGTATAAGGAGAGAGAGTAAAAAGAGGATGAAAGAGCAAAGAGAGATGAAATGGAGACGTGAAAGGAATATAAAGAGAGGCCAAAATATACTTGGGAGCACTGAGCAAAACTGAATAGGGGAGGATGGACTGGGAGTGATATCTAAGTATGTGCACTTGAAAGGACAAAACAAGAGATAATGACGGGATGAAAGTGCACAGGAGCTTGCACTTTATGAAATAGAACTAAGTGCAAGTGACACTATAAAGGCAGTTAGAGAAGCAGTAATATTAACAATGGGACTTAAAGAGTAAAGAGTGAGCTATATTCATCTGGTATATGTGGAGCTAAAGATGCCCCAGCTTAACTAACATTACAGTAACTGCTGTGGACAACAGACAAGGGCAATTTGTCTCTCAGCAATTACTTTATGAATGGTGGTGAGCATCACCTGAGCCGCATCATCATGTGCTGTTAGCAGCAGTAGCAGCAGCAGCAGCATGAGCAAATGACCTCTGGCCACAACCAAGAGAACAGCTGGGGACAGTCCAAAGGGGACAGTAATGCCACAAAATGAATGAAGTCATCATCTCAAGAGAAGGATGAAGTCACCATTACAAAAGCAGATGGTCTCAGCAGAAGTCTCATAAATATCAATTGCTGATGATTTGGAAGTACAAGCAAAGAATGCAATATTCATTCCTCTGTGTCTTCTTAAGAGGAAGATGAAATTTCATGGCTGTAATACAGCAATTCTTTTTGCCACAATGACATTTGTATTAGGCAATGCATGTTCTGTCAAGTACATTGCAAACTGTCAGCCAGCGATTGTTACATTGTTAATTGGAGACAATGCGGATGTCCTTCATGTGTGCAACAATACACATGAGAATTGGAGTCAAGCAAGGCGCAACTCCCTTCCATTGCTTCCAACCAACCCACATGGCCCTTTTTGTGTAGATCAAGACGTGCTGGTTTGAATGGAAAGACCCATGACTTCCAAAACGCTAGCGGGTGGGCCATTTGAGCTTTTCACCAGCTCCTTCCCCTGCACAAGTTGACGGAAAAGCCTGCATTAGTTCTGAATGAGTACACGGAAAATTGCAGGAAGATGTAACGCCCGAAAGACACAGTGTATGCAATGGAGTTTCTGCCCAAAGGACCTAGCCCAAAGACCCCATTAGTAGGTAGGAAACAAGGGAAATCAGCCTTGTCTCTTCAGGCCCATAGCTCAACCTGCAGCTGCTATCACTGGCTGAGGCTTAAATGATTTACTTTCTTCTGTAAAGCCAGTGTCAAGGCTGGGGGCCACCTCGGGAGCATGAAACTGCATTCCAAACTGCAAATTGACACCCAGGAGACTCCTCTTCCATACAATGATTTAAACTTCAGCTCACTTCTCTACTCACTAAATCATCTGATTTAAAACTAAACAGCTTAAAGTTCTACATAAATTGCTCTCCTCTAAAACCCTGTCTCACTAGCCTGCTAGATGAATTCAAGCATATTCATTTCACAAAACACGTGCAAGTACCCCGGGGCACCAAAAGATCTGTTGACGACTTTTGGCGTTTCTTTCCTATGTGTTTAACGATGCATCACAATACATAACCATCATAGGTCAATTACCTTTGTAATAATGTTCATAATTACAAATTACAAGTACCTACATTTTCCTGTTTTTTGTTTTCTTCGCATCAAGGTACTAATTGACATCTTCAAATGCAAGACTGGCACTAAAGACTTAAAATAAGTTACCATACTTAACAAATAATAAAGCAATAACAAAATACAAAACAAGCCCAGATATATCTCGGTTTGATAATACTATTATCACAATTGTAGGTGAATCTCCTAGTGCTGTGGGTGGTTATCGAGACGCTCCCCATTCCTACCGGTTGATCCATTCTTATACAATTATGGTAATTCCTTATTCAATCAACTTACCCCATTCTACTGTAGCTATGTCAATATAGCTCTTGTAGGCATTGTAGAGCCACAAGTGGAGTGTAAAACTTACAAGGGGCAGCTGTATGACCATTGATTTTTTGGGCTCTTCATTCCAATGCAATAAAACATGAAGAGGCGAAACGAAGGTAGATCTGACACACGTCAGGCAGAGTAATGGGTGACATGAGAAGCAAATACATATTTCATAACGCCCTCATATAAGTCCTAGGAGAGAAAATACAACACGAGACACCAAAGAGAGCTGGCAGGGATCGCCATGAACCTCATGAAAGTCCCATAGGTCGAGATCATGACCAATGTGATCTCCGCAGGAATACGGAGTTTCACTTAGGCCGGTTTGGCCAGAGGACGATTCTGTTGGTGTCATTTTTTTTTAGGTCAGCTAAGCTCACGAAATGGGTTTTTCCAACATTGTTTATATGGAAAGCTTATTGAAATCTTGAAATATTCACACATAATCATATTGAACGACAGTGCATGGCCAAATGTGTCACGCGCATTTTCCATGCCTTTGGATAAACGCATAGAAAATGGTTTTCGTCCAATTATATTTCGGCGAAAACCATGTGTATATCCAAATGCATGGAAAATGCACGTTGCACATTTGGCCGTGTAATTAATGCAAAATTTTGTTTTCACAACTTTAACAAACTATAGTAACCCAAAAACCTGACTACAATATTTGTTTAAGATTGCTAATATTTTCATCAATAACTACTTTCACAATTTCAATAATATATGTGTGTATGTGCGTGTTTGTAAAATACTGAAGTGCATATTGTTTGTTACAAATTATTGATTTATTTTTAATTTGTTATCTATTTATATATTGCCACAAAATGAAAACCAAGGGAAATATGAAAGATAAGGTGAATCTTTATTTTACATATTTACTAATAATGACCTGGAGTTTCTAATGACCTCAATGAATGTGTTAAATTTACTGCAAAAGCTGAAATAGACATAAGATCCTCCCTTATGGTGCTCCCTTGATTGTATGGTGCTACTTTAACTGTCGATGATTTTAACTTATGTTTTTTATGCATTTTTTTTCACTTTGTATACTGTCTCTCATAACTCTCTATAGAATGTTTTTTTTTTAATTTCTGCCTTTTATGTGTGCTTTTATTATTGTATACAACAAAGTGAAACACAAATAAATAAATTACTACTACTACTACTACTGACTACTAAACTCAGCTTACAACATTTATTTTCAAACATTTCACCTCTCCACCCATAACCGATGATAGCAAACAGAGTAACTGTTCAAACAACCTTTAAAAAAACATCAGCAATCTCAACCCTTCTAGCATAACATAGCACAACAATACTTGGATATCCCAGAGTTACTGGGTTGTGTCATTGTGGCCCTTCACATGAAACGTAACTTATCATTCAAGATTTTGTCATGCCCTGGTGACTAGGTAAGTTACTCAGGTAACTCATATGACCTTGTCTTGTCACAAAGTCACAGTTTGTTATGATTTGAAATGGGTCCTGTTGTCTTGAGTGTATGTGATTTTTTTTGTGAGTTTGTATGAATGAATGATCAATAATGAATGGTCACAAGATGAATTATATGTTTGCATGATGAAATAAAGTATCTTTATCCAATCTTATATCTAATCTATCTAATTTAATCTTGTCTTATCTTCTCTAATCTTGTCTTATTTTCTCTGTTCTTTATTGTGGATTTCTCCAAAAATACAGTGAGAAAACCGTTTAATGATAATGTTATTGTTCTTTTCAATCTTTAGGGCATTTAGTAACAATGAACATGTCAAGAAATGCCCCAAGAAATAGGACAGATTCTTGCATGGACTGTGACATTGCCAGCTTGTCTGTGCAAGTTTATATTGTATATTACTGAACATTTTCGTGCTGTTGTATATGGTTGTGGATTATCTATTTCTTTGCATTGGAATCCTTTTATTCAAAGCTATTCCATTCTCCTGAATTTTTAGCACCTCTTGTATTTTTAACGCTATACAAAAAAAAAACCTGATTCAGCATGACTCCATGAGTCAATATATATTCAACAAGTCCCAAGCTCAAGCAAATGCAGATACATGTGCATATAATGCTACCACATATGCAAGTTTTGGCTTGATACAAAATCCCCCTCAGTAAACAAGTGTAACAGAGCTACTGCACCCTTAGATAACATAGATACATGAACAATCTAGACTGGCAACATGGCCACCAGAAAGCCTTGAGTATTGGTATTTGAGGCACGCATGCCACATTATGAAGCACTTGCATAGAGTAAGTTGGACGCATGGCTTGGCTGGAAAGGTGCCAAAAAATGGCCCCCAGTGTTTACAAAGCGTCATGGTCAGTGCAGATGCACAGTGTGTGTACCCAACTTCAAACAGAAACACATTAGAGCAAAGTTGGAATAACTCCCCAACAATGCAGATCCAGTTACTACAAGTCCTCTGCTCAAGAAGCCACTCAAGATGGGACCGGTTTGTCCGGAGTACAATGCAAATACATATTTTTAAAATGGTCCCAATAAATAAATATATCAGAGGTTTGGTGAGAACACTGGAGTACGGTCGTGTGAATATCAGAATCTGAGATATCTGAGATATCTGAATAAGCATGAAATGTACTGAAGGGGTTTTGTAAGCTCTGTCATAAAGATTTCCCATCAAAAGATGGTCTTCATAATACTTGTACCCTGTCAGTACATTGTGATCAAAATGACTGGTGACAGATCCAAGGCCTACTTTGTATAACATGTTATTTAAGTGGCTTCATAAAATGGCTTCATAAAATGTCTATCGATGACTACTTAGGATATAGTGTCACCCGTACAACAATGGCTATATCCACAAGGTGGTCCCACAATCATGTGGTTCCATGCTGGGGCAGTAAAATTATATATGTAAATAAAATGTAGTCTGTCATTACTCACTTCACAATTACCCTTAACAGACCTGTTGAAGCATACGTCTTTCTCAACACCCCGAGGGAAATTCAGCAGAGAAGCCAGTTCCTCCAGGTCAGGGATTTAACCCAGGGATTAAACCCAGGGATTTAACCCAGTACCTTCTGATCTGAATGTATAAGCTCTACACAGTGTGTCATCACCTCATAGCCCAGCGACCTAATTATGTACATGTTTTGCTCGTTTACTCATCTAAAGTAAATCAATTAATTTCGCTTATAGTCTCTAGGCTGGCTTATGGTATTAAAGGTCTAGCAATGAAATTATGCAATTCTTGTTCTGACACACAGGCAATTCAGAGAAATTGCCTAAACTAAAAAAATATGAATCCATTTCTCTTTGTATTTTTAAGAGAAGATATACTCAGCCTATCAGCAACATAGTTTAACCAATCGTTTTGTTTAACTAGGTAAACTAGCAAAGAATGTCCATAATTAGGTCGCTGGGCTGTTCGGTGACACCACACTATCTAACCACTGGTCCAAGGCACCCAATCTTGATGTTCTTTGAAGCCAATCCACCCAGATTTCAAAGACAAACAACCCCAAAATTGGACCAAATGCGATTCACTTTTTACCAAAAACACTGCACAAAGTTCCCAGTAATCTCATAGTCTCCTTACAAAGCCTATTCACGCGCACAAGGTGCACAATGAGATTTGAGAGGACATGATTTGATAAAATTAGTGACGGCACCATTGATCTCATCATGATCTGATTATGCAGGCAAAAGCCTGTCAGGTCATATTGCTTTCAGATACTGCACTGTGCTGCATGTAGTTCTCCTGGGTTCATACATTGTATTCACGACTCTAGAGCATGTGATACGCCTAATACTATTCAGTGTTACTCACTGCATTTTACTTGGTAATAACGACAGAAGCAAGTCAGATAATCAGTTGATTGGTCATATAATTTGCATGCAAGACTTGTCACCTGGAAATGCCTACATAAGATTAAACCAAACTAATCTCTCTAGGTATAATTTGGATAATGATTTCAAATGACAGGTATTACCTATCCGTCACATAACCCACTTATCTATCATTTGCACCTTGGTTTGGCAATACAATACAGCAACAAAATGAATATATAAGAAACCATGTTCTGTTTTAGATGTTATGCCATTTTGAGACGGTAAACATTTTCTTCTAATATTAGTATCAACGTTAATGCAAAAATAAGTAAATAAATATAAGTGCAGAAATCACAGTACACTTGCATTTAGACACCACACCCATTTTGTGAAGAATGGCCAAAGATTGGTTGCAATTGCACAATTAGCACTCTGGTGGTCCCTAGGTGTTAGACATTTTGTTCATTTTCTTTAGCTCTGCATAGATGTATAATACGTCAGACTGGGAGGCAGCTCAAATAGCCGTTTAACACCAGCCAGGGTGCCCAGCATGAATGTCAAAATCTGAAAGTAGCAAACGTTTGCAGCAGCTCCCATCAGTGTGAAGAGAGTGTAAATAATATGAAAGCTCTTTACTTTGCACTGCATAATACTAAAGACTCGACAACATTGCATAGACAGAAAGAGAGAGAGAGAGAGAGAAACCTTGAACCTGATCATCCCATAGTGAGAGCACAGACACAATAAGTAGATTACTTAGTGTGTTATTTCTTTGCATTCAAGGATCTACTTTAAACACTATGCCTTTTTTCACAACAAACATTACTGTGTGTTTTTCTCCACAATGTCCTCTATGCATGATAATTCAAGTAAATGAGAAGTTTGAAGTCAGCATCATATCACAGTTGACAGAGTACTGTGCAGTTAAAATGTCATCCCACAAATGGAAATTCATTAATCAGACACAAGTATACCTTGAAGTTTCATACACAAAACATAGAACTTGAATTACTCGGTTTGCTTCAAACAAACTTTCTGCACTATGAGAATTTAGCAAATATTGTGCGAATCCGCTTTTCGTGCATTGGCTGTTATCTGTCAAAACTATTGAGCAACTGACAAACCTGATTTGTTTGCAGTTTCTGACAAATTTTAAATTTGGTTGAGGGTTTTTTATGAGAGACAGCCCCCAACTGCCAGACTAAACAATTCCAGGCATCCGTTTTGAGTGATGATTTAGAAAAACGTTTTTTGTTTTCAGTTATTTAAACCAGGTGAAATTGTTAGGCTGTAACTCAAAGTTTTAACAGGCAAAAGGTCAGAGAATTATCTATATAATGTTTCAACCAAGCTTGGAACAAATGGTCTCAAATTTTCAAGGAAGCATTTGTAAAATATTGTCCACATGCAACTGGTGTGAAGCATCGTCAACTTGTATGTAATCTACCATATACCAGAGTTGGTTGAGATTGTGTGGTAACCAACAAGGGGTCATTCACCAGCTACCAGAGACAGATGTTATGATGAGATGGCTTAGCACTAAGTTAGCAGCATAACCATGTTATACTTTTAGCTTATTGGTGGGGTCCTTTACCTTCAGACAAGCTGGCTGGCTATGAGGAGAAAAAGTAACAAAGCCTACCGCAGGGGGCACTACGACCGTAGCATATGAAAAGACAATATGATGACGTCACTACACTATTGTTACAAAGATGACATCACAGAATAGATGACGTCATCAAACAATACTTATCTGCTATGGTGACAGTGACTCTAGTGGTACTTTTTCTCCCCATTGGCCGAACCACAAGACCACCCAGGTGCAGATGACCTTGTGGTGTCTACTTGGTTGCCTCATGGAAGGATAATCACTCAGAAGTCGATGGGGATTATTCCACATGAAAAACGACTCTGGCTTGACTAGTCACTGGTTAGGTATTGAAAGATAACACAGATGGCTGATAGATGCTAAGCTAACACTTCACACTCTGACACACATAGCTGAGTTTGCCAATGTAAGCTTGGAAACTCATCAGGTAGCTCACAGTCAGACAAAACGAAAAAACCTGGCGAGGACCGGGACGCCAAGTCCTTTCTCCGAGGTGACAAAGTCAGAAAGTTTGTTGGGAGGACCTCATCGCTCACTTAGAACGCACGACCTGCGAACAATGCGGACACTGTCCGAAGCCCTTGACCAATTGTCCTGCTATGGAAATGCAAGGGAAGGAAGAAAATGGACGGATGAACAAGTCACTCAACACGTGGCTGGAATGCTCATTGCTGGAGGAGACTGCGGCTGCTTACTGATGGCCAAAGGGTCACTGGGCCTTCCTCACCACTGCAATAAGGCCAGCAATAAGGCCAGCCAAAGGTTCTACATATGACCTTGTACTTGACCTTGAGGCTACTAGTAGGCAGCTAGACCCTTCTGAAAACATCACAGAGTAAGACAAGAATTGCAAGAGCCACTGTATGTCAACCTAAAGCCAATTCAAAGTTGCAGGAATATTGTAATCACTTCAGAAGTTTCAGGATAGACCATGTACTAAAAGCAACATTTCCATGTCAAATGGGACCAATAAAGCCACGTATACATCCATTAGTAAAGATCTGAAAGTCAGAATAAGTGCAGCATCTGCAGGCCCAGCAACAGCAGTGCAAGAACAGATGGACTTTCTTAGAAGTTGACGGTCTGGCAGAGTTGAAAGGGCATCAGTTATCTGAGAAGGCTCACTGCCTCAGCAGTCAGTCAGGTGATCATTTGGTTACACATCAGGACAGCAGAGATATGGCTGTAGTCAGTGAATTGTCACTTATCTTGTAGGTCAACAGACTATCAGGGGAGGTAATTGTAATTGCCCCCACCCTGCTTACCCAGCAAAAGTAAACTTGATGATAAGACCATGTGAAAAATAGGCAGCACCGAGCAGTACGAATTAAAAAAGAAGAAGAAGAAAAAAAAGTAATATTTTAAGCAGCATTTGGGAATTGTCACTATCTTATAGGTCACCAGACTATCACAGAAAGTAATTTTTGTCTTAGACTAAGTAATTGTCCCAGAACTGTTTTTCTGGAAAAAAGTAAACTTAATAAATAAGACCATAATAAATGCAGCAATATCAGGAAAACAATTAGTCTTAGGCAGCAGTTTTACTGAAAAAGTCAGCAGTCCCCAGATTGCCTGTTGACAGCCAAAAGAGCAATGGTCAACTTGTGAATGATGACTGAAAATGACCAGTGGGCAGCTGGCCATTTGCTTTAGAGCAGGACACAGAGCATCCTCAGAGGGACAATTTAACACCTCTGCTTGGTCCTTTATGGCCCTCAGTGGTCACAGCACCCTGTCCCCTGCTTGACTCCAAGTGAGACTTCCATTTGCAGGGCCTTGTGGTCCCTAGACATTTAGATGAATACTGCATGAGCAGAGGTCATAAATTGAAGGCGACCTCACTTACTTTATAGACTGGTGCCAAAAGCAAACATTAACTGTGGGTGTAGAGCTAGTGATGTGTGCGAAGCCAAAGCAGTTTGTTACCGATGCTTTTTGTTGTTTTAAAAGTGAAATTTCTAATGCACACAAAAGTTACAGTGTAGGTGAAGAACTTGTGAGATGTGTGAAGCTGAATCAGTTTGCTATATCCTTTTTGTTTGGAAAGTCAAAATACTAATACACAGCACACAAAAGTTACAGTGGGTGAATAACTAGTGATGTCTGTGAAGCTAAATCAGTTTGTTCCTGATGCTTTTTGATCTTTAGAAAGTCGATGTACTAATACACTTCCAAGGTAACCAATATACAGACAACGACTAGTCAAAGGCTAGATATATTTTGCATTCTTTGCTCAGTTACAGAAGAAACAAAGACGTCAACGCAATCAGCAAAGATCTTTGATTCTACTACTGAAGCCAACTCGGATGCATTGAAGGCGCTACTTCGGCATATCTGATGTTTAAACTACAATACACCTCTATCTGCCACAGACTCACAATGGTGCTCATTAAAACAAGCCATGACAACCAGATATTGTGAGGGACTAAGTTGAAGCATTTTGCATGCAATTGACTTCTTGCTGGAACTGCAAATCAACTACAATCCGACTGCCATATCTGATGGTGACAGATGACCGCCAGGCAACCACAGCATTGTTTGGAGGGGACTGACAGTCTGTTAATTTGGAAGCTGTTGAAGAGAATGTTGAAGAGGAGAGGCCATCCATAATGAAGCTGATAGCTGTACATTGCCATCTGTCCTCTTCAGATCTCTCTCTTAATGAGGTCCCTTGCCTGTCAGTGCCTGGACCTTGCAATCCCCCACTCGATTAATAATTCGTCTCACAAAGGACTGGGGACATTGGCTGGTGTGCAGGACTGGTTTAATGTGTCCCTGGGTGCAATTTCTTGGCCTCTGATGAACACACAAATGTCTGTTGTGTCAAATGATAGTCTCCAACCCTCCTGGAGGCACAGGACTGCTGCTGCTGCTGTGGATGATGATGCTGCTGCTGCTCGGGGAGTTGGCGATGTCCCCTCAGACACTTCTCAAATTCAAATCACCCACCAGATACCACTAATTGTTTTAGGGGCAGACAAAAAGACGAAGGGCAGATGAGAGATGGAGAAAAAAAGACAAGAAACTTGGAAAGTGCACAGAGCACAAGATTGGCTCTGCCTCTTTATGACCTGAGTCATTGCTTGGAAGATGAGCTGGTCAGTGCGAGGCTGACCACTGCCCACTCCATCAATTGCTAAGTCCAGTTCCTCTCTTGCAGGCCACGTACAAGCCAGGACTTCCTATGCATTGGGTGCAGTTATCAGCGTGACAGCCGAAACATCTTAGTATTTATTTATACCTTCGACGACTCTTCCAGCATACATGCAATGTCATTACTTCAAAAGACTTCTGCTTTTTTTTGCAAATCTTTCAGAAGAAGTTTCAAGGTTATGCTGCAGCTAAATTCCACATATTAACTACATTAATGCACCGAGCAGGAAATGAAGTCACTCATACAGCCAGAAAATAAGTCAGTGATTTGCCTGTCACGGCAGAACCGTTACGACTATTTGGCTATGGCAAGTATGTAGATGAATGGTGCCAAAAATCTGCCATAGAACATGTATGCATGATCTGTCGAGTTAAAAAAGTGCTTTCATCAATTATAGCAGATGCAGTGTACACGACCAACTCTCGTGCATGCCTCAAACATCATGGGCACTGCATGTGCAGAAATTATGGGATGCACCATGTAATAACCGGAAGTGCTGTTGTCACGTGCCGTTAAGAGCCACCTGCAGGCTGATTAAATAACAAATTGACCACAATTGACTGAAGACTGTTACCCAATGAGAGCGGTCAGTCTACACACAGCTGACCTTCAGCTCCCGATGTGAACAAACACAGACCACTGCAGTTCTTCAGCCTTGAGCTATGGTGACCACTTGTGGTCATTTTGTCTATAAGGCTATTTGAGCAATGGACTGATAGTCTGCAGGCCTCAAAGTCAGTTGATTTTAAAAGCAAATCATTATTGAGATAAAATAGCCATGGTGCGTTCCAGTGGGTATTTGAATGCATCATATTCTGGTAGTGGAAGACGATGAAATATCCTGAGCCAAAGAGCAAGGCTGTAAATTATAAGCTTTAGACACAGTAGAATGGTGACCTAGACATGGACAACAATTTTCTGTGCCCTCAATTGCACCTCAGTAATATTGAATTTACATAACCTTTACACAGAGCAATGTATACACGAATGACATAACACTAACAGGACTGCAATTGATGCACCATATCAAACCATCTGCCTGCCAGGTTCTTGTTGGTACTTGCCAGGTGCGACAAGGTCGCCAGCCTTAATAACTGTCCATTACAGAGAGGGGGCTGACTTTATATCTACAGCCAAAGAAGTACAAAATCAAAGAGAATATGTGATTGGAGCAGATGTGAAAGGTGAATAAAAGTCACCAAAATCAGGGACTTTTATGGAGAGCAGGCTTGGCTCATGGCTTCATGGCTTGCAATCAAACACAATACAGTCACATTAGGAGGGGGCATTTAGCGTTGGTCTGGCTTCCCAGCAACTCTGAAGCATCACTCTTCCTGCATCAGCAGCAGCAGCAGCAGCAGCAGCCACTGAGTAAGCAAATGACCAGGTATTGCTTGCATCAGATGTAATCAAGCAAGGTGCACCATATTATTTGAGTAATAAGGCTCACTGAGTATTGATATCAGCACTGAGGCCCATAAACAAAATGTCCTTTGATCATTGTTGATGTTGGACACAGCTAATGGTCATGCAGTTGTAGCCAATGGCTTACTCAATTGAAGGACATTAGTTTCCAGAGTAGCAACTGCCACAAAGTAAACACATCATTAATGGCTGAATAGGAAGGACAGGTTGGACAGTGGTCAAAAGCGAATGGGCTTCTTTCTATACGACCTTCTTTTATTCTGTTGTCAAGGTCTGCTGTGGTCAGTGAAGGACGACATTGACTGGGAAATATGGCATGGACCTGTTCTGGATTGTAATTAACATTGTACAGTATTTCTGTGGTGGGTGGATTAGGGCTTTAACTCCTGTATTTCTGCACCTGATGGGCTAGTTAGGACAGGCAGGAACCATGGCAATGAGATGATGGATGAAACAGCCATCCAACTTAAGGCTCGACTGGGAATTGAACCCGGGGCTCAATGGTTGGAAGTCCAGTGCGCTACCACTTAGCTAGGACCCAATTCCTCACAGTATGTGAAATATGGAAAGCATAATATACATTGATGATCGCAATTTCATGGAATCTGTAGTAGTTATCGATTTTGGCACTGACAACCTCTCACCTGGGTACAGTTATACAGCATAATAAGACCCACCAAGCGTGATAATGTATTAGTGCATTTACCATCTTCATGTTTCTGATAGTTCGGCTTAGAAGGAATCTTTACACCAATAAGAAGCTTGTTATGCATGGCTGTTGCTAAAATTTTTGGGTCAGGAGAGTTCTACATGGCCAGCTGCAGTTAGTGCTAGTGATGTTGGGTGTGAGGGTGTGAGAGATGGTCTTATTTCGTGCAGAACTACTTAGTGATGGCTGCTGCTGCTGCTGCTGGTAGTTGATGCTGGGACAGAACACTGATGCTCTGCACTTCATCAAAAACATGCCAGCTTAGAACTGGGGTCACAGAGCATATGGAAAGCAGTGAAAGGGTTAATCCCGGGGGAACAACCTTGACACACTGGGCCACCCTGTGTCACCCCAGGACGTCCTAAGCCCCTCCCATTCATCTCAACTTAAGTCAGGGAATTAATCACTCACAAGTCGTGATGGGCTCTAATAACAGTCAACAGGCTATTTATAAGACTGCTTAGGCTGACTGATCATTATACAAACTGCCATATTCTGACGTCCACTCACTTTTTTAGGCCGAATAAAACAAATAAAATAGTTCATAGAATATATCAGAATATATATGCAGCACTTCTGACGAAACCATATCCAGGACGACAAAGGCTTATCAGATGACATGGCAGAAATATAAAACTTTGTAATTCAAGATTCAGTTCAGAATACGGAACTCAAACTAGCCTAGGAAGCACTTCTAATTTCAAACATTATCATATTCCATAATGTGACATTTCATAAGATATAGCGAAGACTTGACTTCGTTGAACAAACTTTTTCTAACTTGGCAGTTAGGCAGTAGATCCAGAAAAAAAGCAATATATGCATTGTGTCAGGTATAGTGACAAAACATAACTCTCTTAAAATTATATATATATTAAAGATAAACATAAGAGCAAGCTAACAGTGCATGTCGTAAAATGCATGGTTAACTTTGATTATCGTAAAAATGCATTAGTTGTCGTAAAACATTGCCTCGGATGACAAATGCTGACAAAAGGCAATGCCATTAAATGGCATTAACACAAACACAAGTAATCTATGAAAACACTTCTTTGAAAAATGAACATAAATCCCATATATTATTTATAAAGGAAATATTAATAGTAAATTGTACTTACAATAGAGCCAGGCACAGCTGGGTTGGGGGTGGGGGGAGTACTGTCAGACATATCGGTGGTTGGGGTAGATGACAATGTGATTGGACGACAGTCGCTCTTCTGTCGTTGAACTTTCGCGCGTTTTCCCGCCGCACCAACTGCCACACACAAGCGATTCCTGGCGGAAATCAATGACATAATTAGTTAACAATTACATTTTTATTAAATAGTTGTTAGTCTCAATTTTGTACATACATATATAGTATTAAATACAATGATATAATTAGCCAGAAAAAAAAAATTATTAATGTTTTTTACATCACTTTTTGGTAGCTAATAAGCACTGATAGATAAATGTGAAAAGTATTACAGATAGTTCCTTTAATCCAACCTGTAGCATTCTGTATTTATCATTGTTGATATATGTGTACAGAAAAATTGCATATTATTATCATCATTGATAGCAAAAATTTTGCACAAAACTAAATTTCTCAACTGGCAAAACATTTTAGATGATTTGCCAACAGAGTGACCATAAACATGCTATGCAGAAATCTTCTGGACATCATTAAAAGCCTAAAACATGAACACTGAACAATGAACATTGAAAAGAACATCCAGCGAAAAAATGACAACAAATAATCTATTGGACATTGCCAAGTGCTGCGTGCATTTAGACGTACACTTGGGGTCTGCAACGACATTTTACATTTCTACATTTCAAGCATGAGAAAACCTACATTGGAAAAATCACAAAAAAAAAAAAAGTAAAAAAAGAAAAATGTCCTGTCTGGCATACGAATGAAAAGATCACGACCATAGGTTCTAAAAAACAACTACAAAGGGAACAAGGATCGAATAATGCATTAAACATGGAAAAATCTGCAAACTAAGACATGCAATTATTGAAATCACAGTGCATGAGACATTTTAGGTGCTGGATAAAAAAAATATGTGAACAAGTTGCAAAGGTAGACGCAATTGTTGGGAGGTCTCTAGAGATATGCAAACACGAAAAACCATAGAAGGTCATGCCAAGTGATTTTTTCACCTTTTCTGTTTTTCATCATAAGGAAACCTCTTCCACTTTAACAGATCTATCTTACTATTATGGCTTTTGCAGTTCGAGTTATAAACTTTTTATCTACACCATCTTACACAATCTCTGCAAACACTTAGCATTAAAAGGGGCATACATTAGTGACACGAGTATACCTAAAATGTTACACAAAAAAGTCAGTGTCTAAAACATCTTACATTTTATAAGCGTCACTTTATGTGTTTGCTTACCAAACATTACAGGAAGGAATAAATGGGACTGCTGAACACATTTGTAACAAATGGACACAAAAATTTGCCTTGCAGTAGATTTAGTGGTATCATCAGGAATTGCCCAGGCACTCTTCGTGAGCTACCCGATCGCACGAGGAGGTGCCTTCTACTCGGGTGTCTAAGCTGCGGCAAGTACAAGACCCCACCCATGGGGTAAATGTTAAACATGGCGTGGACCCCTTATCATCCCATCAGTATGTCTGCCTCTGGCAGCTGGTTATATGAGCTGGCTATAGTTTCAGACCAGTAAAACCGAGACATAGACAATAGACATGCAATATCACTGCCTCGAACCCACGTCTGCTCAACAGTTCCAGCCATTGCTCTCCTATGCCATGATTATTATATCTTAATTGTTAGGGCAGCTTAACCATGACACCTTTATTGAATGATACTCAAATCTGACATGATGGATAATGTACAAAAAACCCTTAAGGAAAAAAAAAAGAGCTTGAAAATTTTCATATTTTCAAAAATACCACATCTTGGGTGAAAGCAAGGATTACCACCCAAAATGCGGGACCCAAACTGGCCCAGTGTCATGCCAGAGGTTAGAATTCTCTATTTAGTAATATGAGAGTTAATTCGATGCTGAACAGTTTACATGTTAGGATCGGGTTACCTGGGAGGGTGTTATGTATGTTCACGGGGGTTGGAATGCATTGTGTATGAGAAGGGGTTATAGCTAAACCCCTAAGTGCACATGTGGGGTTAATCTAGGGGTAAAAGGGAGGATCATTGGGGAAAACAAATAAACTGCATATTGTGACTAGTGTTAATCAAACAAATTACCCCCCCCCCTCTCCCCATAATCACATGACACCATAATATTCAGAAGTGTAATTTGGTTAGGAATGATCCTGTTAATGAAATTAAATGAGCCATAGCGGTATCTGTTGAGAATGCATTCATGTCATTATTTACTATTACCTAACTGCAATTAATCGTTATGAAAATTAATGCAAGGTTCAATTTATGCATAATAACGCTCATTAAGACCATTCACAGACGAAATTATTCTTCCTGAATGCATATTGGGCATTGTTATTCTGTTTAAAGACCAAATTTGGTGCATGGCTTTTATCGTTAAATATTGTTTTAGAATTCCAAAACTCTCCTGCTGTTGCTTCTGATAGATAATTTGGCCACCAAGTCAGCCATGTGAAATTCCCAACAACTCCCCCCCCCCCCCCCCTGCAAGCCAAAACTTTAGCCACTTTTCTTATTGAATTAGTTTGTCATTAATGCCATTACACATTCTCCGAGGCACAAGATAATAGCAAGAGGGAGTAAAAATGCCCAGGAAACTCCCCTAGGCAACAGGTAAGAAAATGTTGGAAAATTGGGGAAAAATAGAATTAGAAAAGAAAAGCCCCCAAAAGATTTGCTTCAACAACAGCAGCGGCAGACGGAATCTCACTTCTATTATTAATCACAGCTGCAGGAATGAACAGACAATAAGGGAACTAACTCTGAGGCAACTCGAATTGATAAAACAGACATTTCAAAAGAAGATCGAAAGAATTCCAGACGTATCAAAAAGACCCTCCTGCTGGTTGCATGTTTTTATTTGTAGCACCCTCCCGAAATACTAGTTTCGTCTTTTAAACCAGTTACTAGCACATTTTAGAATTTACAGTTCAACACAATTTTATGTCATTTGGAGTCATTACAGATTATATTACAATTATTCTGCCGTCCTTTTGTTATCTCGAGATTTATTTCATGTGCTTTAGTTTTAATAAAATATTGAAATTAAATTTAAAAAATTCATAAGGTTTTTATAAACCTGACAGTGCATCAATTTTAGGTGAATAATAAAAATCAATTTCATGTATCATTGTGCTGCATATATGCTATTATTGCATTTACACTATAATTATTCAGTTTTAGGTATGTATAATTATTTACATTTCTTTGCTATTCATGCATTCATCATATGGGATAATTTGAACTGGGAGCCTCAAAATGGATAGACATCTGGTTATCATGGCAAAAATGGCATAAACATGGCTGCATTGTGACGCAGCTCCATAGGAATTGGTCGCATGAGACAGAGCCCTGGTATTTTGCTATAAAACTGCAGCTGAAAATGTTTGAAAGGCCAATAAACTAGATGGAATATGGCAGAAATGTTATTTGCAGCAGAAACCCTGGTGAGCTATTGATGAGCTGCGTTGAATGAGGCTTAACAATCAGACGAGGGCCACAGGAGCAGGGCTTGCTAAAAATGCCCCCATTTGCCCTATGGAACCCTCTGAACGACAAGGGCATGAGGACTTCAGAAAAGGGCAACAGGGGCCCTAGAGCCCTCCTAGCAACGGCCCATTACCTGCCAACGAGGCGGAGGATAGATCGGTCCCGACCGCCGCAACAAGCGACATACGATGCCCAATTCATCAGGGCAGAGGTCGGCCAGGGCTAGAGGGCAATGACCTCTGATAAAGCAAGCCTCACACACTCTTTCTTTCGGCGAAGAAAAAGAAAGAAAGAGATCACAAACAGCTCCAGAAAGACACAGTAGAAGCTTGGTCCAAGGTATAGAAGGCACGAAAATATGAAAGGCACAGAGATAACCAAGAAAGAAAGGATTAGACAAAACAGTAAAAACTGAGAGATATGGGGAGAAAAATGGCAGACGATAACTTGCAAGGGAAAGAAAAAACAAAGAACACGAAAAACAGTCGAACAGAACAGATTATGAACCAGATCTATGTACCAAGGGGAGAAAAATAAAGAGACAAAACATAGAAAAGGGGAAAAATACAGATATACACAAAGCATATATAGAAAAAGACCGACGGACAGAGTGTGCCTGAGCTGAAAAGAGCGCACTCCCAGATCGTCTGCTTGTGTGCGTATACCGGAAATGGTTTGTTTGGGCGCGCATGCGCACGGCTGGCTCTTTGATCAAGTGGGATCCGTTGAATGGGATCCAATCAAACTAATGCAGCTCTGGGAGTTTCGGCCGGTCACAGAAAACGTCCATCTAATCAGCGGGGAGGGGCCAGGTTCAAGCACCTACATGTGCTCTATATGTGCTTGTTGTTACTGTTCTTTGGTAGGTTCGGTGGCCGCCTATAGCAACCAACTGAAAACAAAGCTGTAAGCCTGTAACCATCATGGTGGGCCAAACATCTCCGATTCTCTTTGGTTCTTTGGAACATAGATTGTTTGCACGTGGCATGTCAACAGCAATTGCACGCGCTACTCTCCATGTCCGGAGGAAGTTTTGATCAGCTCGAGCGTCCCTAGCAACAGCCTTAGCAACGCTGTCAATCTGTTATCCATCTTTCACTTTCACACGTGCTTCTAGTTCGTCAGTGTTTATGGCCAGCTACTCACGAATATTGCACCCTACAGCTTTCATTTATCTGTCATTAATGTTTTGTCACTCTTCTTGTCTTACTGGACCAATTTAACACCCCTTTTCTTCGAACCCATACCACGTTCTCAGGCATTCTTTTCATAATGTGTTCTGCCAGCATTATGGGCCCTGACTCCTTCTCTCAGTGTTCATAATAATGATGTACCTCAGAATTTTTTTTTGTTGCAATTAACCGATTAAGTTTTAGGACTACCGACTATGAGAATAACAAACAGTCTAGTGAAACTTATAAGCCATTAGGCATATTTACTACCTCGTTTGATTTGTTGGTTTGTTTTAATTACTGCTGTTAATTATTAAGCAAGAAAAACGTAGCATTTGCACTTTGGAGGGAGATCACTAACATTTTCGTTGGTTACATATACCTCTAAGAACAATAAAAGGTATCATGGTGTGGTATAAATTATATTAAATGAAGTGTTTACTGTAAAGGAAAGTAATAGGAATCTAAGAGATCCATCAATATTGTTTGTACCAAGATTTAATAGGATCCAATATGGTAAAAAGACTTCCGTATTATGGCTCTCACTTATGGATATATTGCCTAATGAATTGAAAAGAAATGTAGATTTATTAAGTTTTAAAAAGCTGTTACACACATGGGAGGGGCCTGAGTGCTCCTGTAGTATTTGCGAACTGATTGTTTTAATTTGTCTTACTTGTTGTTTTATTATTGTTTTAGTATTGTTTTAGTCACATAATAGCCTTTGTGCTAGTGTTTATTGTTTTTTTATTGCGACTCTAAATAAATATTATTATTATTATTATATTATACTAAGCAAGACTGACGGTCGTACAGGTTTATACATTAAATTTGTTACATATCTCCCTTCTTTTATCAATTCTTCTCTTTATATCTTATATTACATCCCTACATGTGCACACACAATTTACTCCCATTACTTATTAATACTTTCCTTGCATATATGTCTTAATTGCTTTGTGTATATGGTGCATATTTCTTTACTTACAAACCAATTGTTCCTTCGTTTGTTTGGTGCATTCCTATTTATCCTGCCTCACAACAACCTGGAAGCGAGCCAACCTCTCTTGTTTCTTTATCTCTCTTCTGTTATCTCTTCTGCAACTCCCAGGTCATTTTGTTCACCTATCAGCTTCAGATAAGTTCGTTACCTGCCCAAGCTTTTCTATTGGTGCAACTTATAATGTGAAGGATTTATACTGAACCTAATGTGTTCCAGGTGTTTCGATTATTTTGGAGGTTGTGCAGTACATGGGCCCCACACTCACTTAGTGGCTAACATTAAGTAAAAAGATATGTAATGTGGCTCAAAACACTCAATTCTGATATCATCCATATGTTACGCTCCTATGGAGTAACTTTGCAGTGTGTATAACTATAATACGTTATATAAAAGTGTTTAAGATTTGGAAGAACAAAAAGTTGCACATGAGATTTTAAACCTCTAATTCCAAAGCCACGTGTTTCAAAAATATTATTAAAACAGTAATGGATCAATCTCCACACAGAATTTAGATTAATATTTACAATTTTCAACAGTTTAAGGCAGATTACGTTACCACAAATAACATTTAAACGGAGCAAAGACGATTTGCTTAAAAAACGAAATAAATCGAGTTATTGCAATTTGGGGGTGAATTATTTAATGGACGATCTTTGATTTGGAACTTTTTCTAATGGCCAAATTGCAGGGAGGAATCAAGACCATTATGAGCTTGGGACAGGATTATGCCCCATCTTGGGTGGGGTTTTTTCCTAGAAGCCCTATCAGTTTGCAGCTCATTTGCCTGTTAATTAAGGGCAAAACGTTGCAGACATGGGGGTACCTCAGGGAGGCGGTTGTCACATCCACTGTCAACCCCTGTCACACCTTAGCAACCCTATTACTGAGGTCATGGGGCTTCACACCCTCCTCAGAGGTCAAATGTGACTAAGACAGGTGATCCCTCATACTGTTTAATAGCACAATTTTGCATTTTCCACAACATATATCATGTATATATCCTCCCTACCCACCTCAAGGAGGCGACTGGAGGGTGGGACAGAGGGTGCAGGATCATCTCAGCATGATTCTATTTCCATAGAACCCTTTCACGTTTATTTACCGAGACATGCAACAATATTTGCTTAGCAAACTTTAAAACATTAGCGTTTTACGTTTGATGTTGAGCTAGTAAACTGAAGAAAGTGTACCTCAGGGGGCAACTTTTTATCCAGCTCATTTTTCCGTAGCTCCGGGGCACTTAAAGTTATGGCTTACAATTGTAGGCAAATAAACATGTTGAAGCCATTTCCCCTTCAAACAAACTTCACAAACTTCAACTCTGATTCATACAATAAGCCTTTTAATAGATTTGTAGGCATTCACGTAAATGGTAATAATTCAAAGCGTCCTAAAAATAAAAAAAGGTAATGGCACAAGGTAGCTATCGAAAAGTAGATACGTTATAAACCCTGATTCTGAGGGCATAAAACGTATATCCTAGGCTGAACAAAGGATTAAATGTGCAATCCTTTAAAGTATCTAGATCGTTTTTTTTATGTCATCTCTCTTTTGAAAACATCGAAGATATTTTTATGGGTTCCCCTGCATGGAAATTCCAGAATCATAGCTGCATAAAAAGCTTAATATGTCTCAAAATATCACTATTTGGAATCTAGATTATCTGAGGGATTCGTGCAAAAGCAGCAGGGAGGCTGGCTCTACGCTAGGACGGGGAGGGACGACATGCCATTCTTAAGTATGGGCTTTCAATATTACTGCATCAAGGTTTGATACATCACTTGTACTATGGAGCAAATGTGTAGCGTTAGAATTATGGCAAACATGTCAAAAATACATCACGTTCAGGTAAAAATTGTGAATTGTTAATCAGATATGTTACATATCATAATATGTTGTCACTTTAAGTTTAAGTTTAATTTCACCAAACGGAAATTCCAATCTTAGGTATGGGCATCCAATAATACTGCATGAAGGTTTAACACACCACTTAAATATAGACAATAGAGTGCATGGGTATATTGTAAGAGCAAATATGTCCAAAGTACAACTAATTAACATGGAAATACTTGGGGGGGGGGGGGTTTTTTTTTCCAAAAATCAGATATGCTAGATCTGTTGTCACATTTATTTTAACCCTAATGGAAATTTCAATCAAAACAGACAATTTTCCTTGCCAAATAATCAAACCTTTTAACACACGTCACGTAACACATAAAACACAGGACATGCACATGACACAAGTTCATTAAAATTTCCTCAAACACTATCAGGTAACATGTGAATGAAGTGAAATTGAATTTACAGAAGTGCAATTCTCAAAATGACATGCTCGTGTAAGATGCCTTGTTTAGGTGAGGAACAATATGCAAACGTCATTAAAGCGCAAATCTACAGACAATTCCAAAGGCATGATGCAATCAAAACATGCTGGATGAATGGGGTATGATTACGTTCATCAAAAACTTAAATTAGGCAAACAATGGGAAATGAACCTCAAACATAGGGGAGACATTCCTGGGCACAAGTATGGGCAAAATTAAATAAAAAACTGAATCAAAAATGAAAGTGGTATGCATCAATTGAGTACAAAGGAAATGTAGACAAGACCAAAATACCTAATTTTGAGTAATTCATATAATCTGGGGTAATATGACCTAAGTAATACACGACACGAAACACGTGATATGCATGCATTGGACACAAAGGTTATGAAAAACTACAATGCAAAGGTCAAAGGTCAAGGTCACACACACACAATCCAAGGTCATGCATTTTCTTTACCTTCTGTGAGAGTTGATACTTTAAACGCGGATAGAATCGTATGCTAAAGAGAAGAAAAAACATAGTAGCTTATATTAGTCAATAAGAGAAAAAATACAGACATTATCGCAAACTCTAAGGTGCAAAACATGTCAAATTCCTGCATATAAAACAGTGCACCAGGTCAATTGAAAACAAAACATCTTTTTTTCTTCACCATTCCCAGAAAAGCAATCACACTGGCCATCTCCAAATTCCAACAAACGTTGACAATGAAAAAAAGAAAAAAGATAAAAAAAAGACCGAATGAAGTGCAAAGTTTGCCAGTTGCACTCATTGAGAACAGCCTGAGGGAAAAGCACCCAGCAAATATTGATCGAGACTTCCTATATTGATTGTATATTGATTGAAGAAGAGCAGTATACAATGTATTGAGTGCAAATACGACAGTATAAGGTCAGTCCAGTCTATAGGTGTAAGAAAGAGATCTGTATCTACAGCACCTAAAGTTACACTGTACATTAAATCTGTTCAAGTTGCAATTTACACATACAGTTAGTTTCATTAAAAAATGGTCTTTCAAATTGAAACTAGAAAAAGCTGTCATAGCTGGCTACTCAAACCCCGATCTAAGGCTAAATATTCATGATATATTAGATTAATTTCTTACATTTACCAAAGTTTATATTTATCTGGTGATAGATGTAAGCCGATTATTAGCCACAGCCAGGTACAGGTCGCTACAGACAGCTAGAGTCAACCGTATTTTATGAAAATAATTGTATGTTAATGCTTTTGATAGAATGCAAGCCAGTCAATATCAGTCGGTCACTCTAAACAAAGAGTTGTGAAAATGACTAGAGGGCAGTCCTATGCTCAAAAGTCCAGGGATCGAAATAAGTCAAGAACGATTGTTCAGGTTACGTGGAGGTTACCATTAACATTCAATTTTTTTCCACCTCAGTAAGTGTACAGACTACCGTTTGCAACAAAATTCGTCAATTTTTTTCCCAACACAGTTGCCACTTGGGTAGTTACCACATCAATATTTATGGTAACTGGAAAGCGGGTTACCATCATTGAACCTTATTTCAATCCCTGCAAAATGTAGGTAGTCAAATTGACTACAGTACTATGTATGCTTCCACTGGTCAAAAGGTTGACACGAGTTTACACATAAGGCCAATCTAGCCCAGGCCTGTAAACGAGACTAGCCTCATCCTGCATGCAGTCCCTTGTCTCCATGTCTAACAAAGATATGTATCTGTGGATCTATAAGCACCATAGCCAGTGCATATGGCGTTATAAATATATCTAGCAACCTTTGAGAGGTGGTCTGCAGCTCTTATTTTTTGTCGCCATTTTTGCCTTTTTTCCTACAGTACCTACCCAAGCAAAGGCCAACCTCTTTAGTTAAGCTAAACACATCCCTTGGTGGTCTCCCCCTCCCAGGCCCTTCAAGCTGCGATGCACTATTGTTTAATCACATTCACGTTTCCTCATGAGTTTCAGTTTAGGATAGCAAAGTCAATATTAGCAAGAGCAGACAAGAGGTGTAGTATATCTGGCCTTCAATAGGCCAGTCATGCTAGTTTTTTTTTTTTTTTTTAAAGCCATCGGGCCATTCCCGGGGCTACAAGCAAAGACATATTTGCAAAGGGTATTTTTTCATACCCCTTTCCCCCCCCTAAGATTACTCAATTGTACGTCCTTATACCCCCTGCCATTCTATTTAAATCTCTTCCATTTAATAATACCCTTCCTAAGCAAACTATGCATTAGATGCCATGAAAATTGAAATGCATTTTTCGAGTACCCGTATATTAAACACAACCGGTTTGGCAAAAAATTACATTTCATAGAAAAAAAATCACACCATAAAATTGCCTTTGGCTTTTTTTTACTCAAAACTTTCCACTTGATCTACTTTGCTTTTTCTAAGTATAATGAATCTGCAGGAATGTAAATATACAAGGGCTGCAGACATGAAGGAAAATCTCTAAAGTAAACACAATACAAACTCATTTGATCCGAGCCATGGGCAATTGCCCTTTGAATCAAAGCATGGGATGTTTAGCCAGCTATATGTAAATGTAATGCATGATGTTACAATGCAGACTAACGAGCTTGTAATTGTTGAAAAAAGAAAGAGAAAATGAGATGGATGCAGATGCTACATAAGACAGGAGATAGATCATAGACATGAGACAAATAAAAGAAGACTGATGATAAGACAGATGGAGGACAGAAACTTGCAGAAAGACAGACTGAAAGACAACAAGTTGCAGAAATATAAGCAGAATATAATGGAACCCCACCTGAAGGCCACCCTCTCTATAAACACCACCTCACAATTAAGACCACCAATATTCGTTTTCTGCAATGTATATGAGCCATTTTGCCAGTGCACTTGATAAGGTGAATGGAAACTTGGCCAATTAGACTACTAATTAGTATTGTATGTAATATTCTGATTGTTTCAACATATATAGTGGTTGAATAAGGTGTTGCACACCAGATAAATAATGATTTAAAAATTTTGTTTCATATCAAAAGTTTAATACAATTACAACACAATGTATTAGAGTACAATACCTTATTTCAACCACTATAGTTTACCACGTAAGACCACCATATCATTAAGACTACAAATTATACACTATATACGGTCGTGCTACTATATATCCCAAACACAGGCCTAACTGGCACATACCTAGAAGTTGCATACACAGAATGATAATTAATAAATGATAAGATAGATGCATCAATGTCAATAGAGGAATAGGATGGCAGAGATAGGTGAGCATTATATACTGAGCTGTGGAAAGGATAGCAATCTAACGCTGTTGCTCATATAAGCAGATATATTAAACCAGGGCAGAATACTGCAACTTCCTATGAGGCAAGCACGTGGCTCTGGGGTTTTCTTTCTCTCTCAGCCAAAGACATAGCAGCGGCTTAGTAAAAAGGCCAACTGTCAGGGCCCAACAAAAAGGCGGAAGAATACGTGTGAAGGAGCGCGTCATAAGGCGACGTGTCCGGACTACTTTCAGAGGAGCCTTCCAAGTGCCAATATCCTTGCGCGGCTGGTGGGCAATCTCATGACAAAACAATGCATCAGAAGAAAGCAGGCCACCAAGAAATGCTGCGGCTGCAAAGGCATCCTCATCTGAGCTGCTCTCACTGCCTAGCACCCAAAGAAGCCATGGATTCTGCAGCCCAATCTTTCTTTTAGCTATTTATCAACCCCAGACTGCTGCAGGCTAACACCCTCAGAGCATAACCGGGAAAAAGGGCCCCCACAACTAAGAACAAGGGGCCCAAACATCTTTTGTAGTTCTTCTTATTAGTTTCTTGTGTGGTCCCATGCCTTCGTACTGTCTGCAGGCAAACTTGCTTTTGTCAAATTCTCCCTGCATTCCTTCATTTGCAAACCTAAACAAAGCCTCCCTCCCCTTCCCTACCACCTTCCAATTCCATTCACAGATTTCAGAGGAAAACCAATTCGTCTACTGTCTGTCTGCGAAGACGTCTGGCAGCTAGATGGCACCTTGTGTAGTAACCTCAACTATTCACAGGAATTTCGATTAGTGTTGAATTAGTACCTGGCCTTCTGTTTTCAATCACAAACATTTTTAAATTGTAAAAAAAACTAAGACCAACCCTGTTGATCTGTAAACTGATTACACACACATTACCTATAACTATAAACTCAGACTTAACAGTCAGAATCAGTTAGTCTTCAAAGCTTTTTAGTATATAACGGGTCTATACTATTTCTTGTTTCTTTGTACTGGATAGACAGCAGAGGAGACAGAAATACTTTCTTGAAATGTCAGTGGTGAAAGTCAACTGAAGCAATGAGGTGCATCTTTCTGCAAGTTTAACTCTGGGTGGGTGCACTTTTTTCTTAGCCCCACCTCATCTGTGTGTTTTGGCTACTAATCTATGAAGTATATATCGGTGCCCTGAACACAAAACTAGGCATTTGCTCTCAATTTCTCATAAAAAGAATATTCAAAACACTGTTTCCCCTGTGGTATTCACTGTGATAGATATTCTCAGTTAAGAAAATCTTTCCCATCTTCCCACTTTGCCTAATTTATCCATACAAAACGAATACGCTTTTATACGTTATTATGAATGTCCAGCTATAGCTAAATAGTTCATTACAAGTACTGTATTTACTCTAATAAACGCCCCCTCTCCCCAACTTAAATAGAGGCCCACCTCAAATAGAAGCCCAGGGTCTCTACCCTCCCAAAAAATAAAGGTCTCCCTCAAATAGCAGCCCCCTCTATCGCAACCAGTCCAGTTTATTTATTTACATCCTTTCACGGACGGGCTTTTACGTCCATGATCCTGTCAACTGAGCTCCAGTCAAAGAATTTGAGGTTTTCCAGAGGTAATTTAGTAAGATTTTTGCTTTAATTGGGTGTCCTTCATTGCCCCTAAAACAATAGAGGCCCACCCCGAATAGAGGCCCACCTCAAATACAGGCCCTGCTGAGATGCTCTCCAAAACAAATTGAAGGGAGGGCTTCTATTAGAGTAAATACGGTATGTCTGACAGTAGCAGATTGTTATTTAGAATCTCACAATTAAGACCACTCCAGGAAATAGTCTTACTGTGGTCTTAGCTCTGGGACACCATTACAGTTTAAGGCCCATAATGAAATGGCCTCAAAATAGTCTTAAATGTGGGGTTCTATTGTAGGCTTACATAAAACCAGTCATAAAAATACCATACCACGTCCATACCATCACATCAGCAGTGTCATTACTCACTAGGTACCCCGATTCTTTCCAGACTGCATTATTTTGACAACACAACCCACAGTGGTGTCAGGCCCTCTTGAAGCCATCATAGAAAGCAGAACTTTATGGGACTGTGTTGACATTATGGTGAAATATGGGGGAAGACTACCAAGGACCCGAGCTCTAACACTCGCCTGATGACAGACTGAGGCAACCAGAGCTGCTGTATTACCCACTGGCATACCCACTGGCACGGCCTAAGATACCCCAGATGCATGCTTTCTCCAAGGCATGTCTACACTATACATGTATGTATCATGTTTATACAACCTGTTGCTGGTGTACATATCATTAGCATCAATTGTTTGTTTTTATAATGCATGTAGATATGTTCGCTTCCAGCACATAGTATTATCAACACTGTCATTCAAAATAAACTGAAGGAACATGATGGACTCAAATTTCTACATGCTTGCTGTGTTAACTTTAAGAGTTATCAACTTACACAGTATTATGTAAAATACTAAATACAGTGAAAGCCCGTTTATTGCCCATCTCACACCTTACATAACTGTGACCATAGTTTCGTCAAAATTTGACCTCCTTAAAGGCTTAACCTAGTAAAGATCACCTCATTATTAAAGTCGACATATCTTACAACATAAGTGTAGTTAGTAAAGTTCTATTGCCTACAAATTTAGTACCGAATGTATACATAATATAATTTCTTTTGTCTTTAAATTCATTGTTCTGTCCTTAAATTGCTACAAACAATACCTTAATTATTGTTTCTCTACATTCAATAGTTGAGAAATTCAGTCAATGCATTCCCATAGAATGTGATTCTTAAGTCACTCTCCGCAATTCATAAGCACTGGGACTATTTAATCTGGAGATTATGAGAATATTGAGAGACCTGGCAAGTATTGATTTAGTCAGCAGCACTCTTATTTATCAAATGACAATGTTCATCTACAATTCACATACAGCATTTCCAGGAAGTCTTTTATCCCAGGAAGGATCTAAGGATGTGGATCACATCTATGAAATGTTGATCAGCTTAATTCTTGGTGCTAATGTCCTATTTTATGTTCGGATTAGGTTGTCATTATGCTAATGCCCTTGGAGAGACAATTTTATGTATCTTGCTTAATTGCAATGAACATGCGATACCTGTACATGTGTTGCCCTAAGCAACATGTAAGTTTCATAATTAACATTGATTATTTTCTCCATTCACCTTGAGAAAAACATAATTATAAGACCCATTACCAACATGTTTTTCATATATAATTAAATCATATATATCAATTGTAGAACCTATTAATATTCCATTATCCAGAATTCAATGATAAAATTACAGGTTAATTACGTCATTTAATTAAAAACATCCATATTACCTTACTTCCATTCCGTAATATTAATTTTATAACTCGACTGCATTTTATTTGCATTTTGCATATTAAGGACATAAAGGTGCCACAAAGCCACCAAGAGGAGGCAAAACAACATATTACACAATGCATTTACAATGAAGTGTATATATCACCATTCATACATTGATAAGCATGAATTTCAGCCAGTACTGTGGTTTAATATTGTACCATACACAACAGGTCTCAGATTCATTCACTGTGCGCACTGGACTGAATCGTCTCAAATTACTATATCAATCAGTGTGAATTCCAAACTTGATTCAAAACGAATACATTGCCTAGTATATGCCCACATCTATGTGTTATAAACGAGACTCGATATGGCAATATCTGTGCAGGACAATGGCTATTTCTGACCACTGGGTGTCCACTATACTTAAAGTGACCACTGCCCACTGTCAAGTTCTAGGGACATGTCCTACGCCCAGCGGCTAACCTTTGATCTTGGGTGCTTCTATAGAAAGTCAGAGCCCCTCAAGCTAATGTATAGCACACAGCATATATACATTCCAAGACTGTGAAAGATGACCCATAATCTGTGTCGAGCATGTCACTTAACATGTGCTACATGCATATATCATCTTCTTCATGTAAGGACATGCAATTCATGGACTAATACACTAATGTCAGGATAGGTGGTTAGATAATGAAAACATGTCATTATCATAACCTTGTATAACATAAAAGTACTTCTGGTAATGACTTCTATTCGTGCTAACAAGTTGAATTTGTGTTTTTAGATTTTATGATAAGAAAAAGAAGTCCTTATGGATGTTAGTGGGTAATAATTAAACCTAAATGGTACATTTTATCATTAATAAATATATGGAGTAATGACTTCTATTCGTGTCAACATATTTATTTTTCATTAAAGTTCCAGTAAAAACAGTTTTTTAATCGTGATCATTCATCTGAAGTCTGTTTCCTAATTATATGTTTGCAGTTATCTGTTGGTCATAATCTACTTATTTCTTGTTAATAATATCTGAACGTGAAACTTCTACTCCTTCAGAAGGGAATATTATCTTCATAATTGTCTCCATAATTGGTCTACAACAGTCCAAATACACTACTTTTAAAGCCTTTAATACTCCCTAAGGTACACAATTTATTTCAAACTTTTAAGTAATTTCATTTTCCTTTATGACATAATCCTTACCCTAAGTAATTTGGTAATTTTACTACATTTTGGTTGCAGCTTTTAGTGCATTTACCGTAATTGCCAAACTAAAGCTAGTCCAAACTGCATTACACTGTGGACTCAGTTGTACACAACTACAAATTCTCACAATACACGGTTATTACACACAATACAGACAATTAATGCTGTGGCAATTAACTCAGCCCTGGTGTACGGAATCTCAGCTTACTGTGGAATGAATGAGAGACAAAATTGCGGAGGAAATTCCATCCATTTCACAGTGCTACAGCGGAAATTGCTATTGTTAATTGACTGGTCAGAAAATAATTTGCTTTTGTAACAGGCTACTATAATAGCCACTGGACACTGGGCTCCAGGCCATACAACCGCCATGATTTCATCGTCCCTATTAGTTTGCTCAAATTGCATAATAACAATGTAATTACCATAAGAATTGGAACAAAAGTGTGACCATTCTCTGACTGTTTTGTGACTAATCGCTACCGTTGTCCATACCTGCTTTTCCGTAGCACACAATGACAATAGGACGACTTAAGGGCAAAAGACGATTACGCCACAGGAAATTACAAATGCAACGCTGACAATCTGACTTACTTCCGCCACTGCAGACTTGTTGCAATCACTGACATCACAGTGACCCTTGATAACTACAGTGACCCTTGATAACTACAGTGACACTAAACAGTGACACTGCACAGTGACGGACTTCATGCTATATCAGTTACCTGATCTAAGTTATCTTCCAAAGGAGAATTACACAATCGATTGGATTCTTGGTAAAGAAAAATTACATGTAACTTTCCTTTAATGGGTACATGGCCAAACGTGCTACATATGCGTTTTCCATGAGCAGGATAAACGCATGGAAAATGAATGGTTTTTAGCTAATTATAATGAGGCAAAAACCATGTGTTTTCCATGCGCTTATCCAAATGTATTGGAAAACGCACGTGGCACAATTGGCCATGTAGATAGTGAATTCTGGACAGGTTACATATCAAGATTAAAGCAAGAAAAGGCATCCGAAAATTATGAGACATGTGGAAGTGGAAAAAATGTGGATTAAATATCATTATACAGATACAAATCACTCGAACAGATGATCTGTCAAGTATAGCTTATGGTACAACAAATTTATCTAACTGGAAATCCTGAATAAAATCCAACACAAGTCCCCTACCAAATTTCTAGACGTAATATGAAGTCATATTAAAACACAACCAAAGAAATAAATAAAGTGAGCTCTTTGTCTGCCTTAAACCCGTTGACTAGAGACAGCAATCTTGGCTGGAATATTGTGGATTAATTTAACTTCAATATATCATTCAGTTGTGGCATGCTGATGTGAAGGTAATCCATTATTTCTGTCATTGTCAATAAGGAGCACTCAAGGCTTTGTCACGTGACATATCGTTGCTATGGCAACTCTCTGGACAGGGCATAAGGAGGACTTGTAGCCATGGTAACGATTTAGTGACCGTATGTACTCTGGACCTTTGACTGTAGCTTTTTTAAGGTAATTTTCTTAGAAAAGAAAATTCCAGAGAAAATTGCTGGCCCGAGACCGGAAGATAGAAATTCAAGACACAGACCGGAAGCTAGCTTCTCCAATCTGAGAGAAAAAGCAAGTGCTGCAAGCTGCGCAAGATTACGTTCGTGGGAAAAGAAGTGAAAAAGAAAGGAAAGCAATTTCCTGTCAAAAGACAACATGAGACAAAAGTTCGAGAAAAATCAATTTTTCGGCTTGACTTGAGATTTCATAGTCATCAAAACCCCATTCCACATAATTCTTCTAGATTTTTTGTTCTTTTCGTTCCAGCAGACGAACCTTTCAGTCGTGCGCGGAGTCATGGCTGTTGCAGTGTTGCTGGAGCACGTAGTCATGCTATATCAACTGAATGACATGATGGCGAACTTATTAGCGGAAGGCAGCCACAATCTCATTCTTATTCATTAGTAGAGACAACTAATTCCCATTACTGTCACTGATAATTTTCCGGAGCAAACAGCGAACATTTCCAATCACGATAAAGTGACATGGCCCAACAAATGTGGTGCGTGTTAGGACGGCCATGGCAGCTCCTAGCATGTGCTTCTTCAAAGCCAACGTTTTATTGATACAATGATCAATTTTGCAATTTTTATATAATATTTCAATACTACCAATGTCATGACTTAAATCATATTACCGATAAATCATAAAATTCAGTTGCTCAATAACTGATAAATATCTATACTGCAAATAAATGGGTGTTAATTATGATCATGTTAAAGCTCCTCAAATCAAATACAGAGCCCTGTATTATCATGGTATTATTTACAATGTTAACTTTTTGCATCCTCGCAAGCCAAGTGCTGTCAGGGTGACTTGAAGCATTGGGAATTAACGTATTTTTCTGACAAATTGTTTAAGCACAGCAATATTCCAATTCCAATTTCTACGTCCAGTATAATTTCAATTTACATCGATTTCTTGCAAATGACTCAAACGATAGAATGTTTGGGACTCATGATAAAATATTTGGAATACTGTTAGACAACTAGCAGACGTCTTTTCTGTAGAATGTACAAGAGACATTTTAATTGAAAGACATAGCAACGGTTTATCGCAGTGATCAAGAGCAGATAAACATAGTTCCCAAGAGCTCACTCACCCCCTCCCAGCTGTTTTGGACATGTGGCCAACAGATCAACTGGCCCACTCACTGACCGGGGGTAATTACCCCAAATTAATGCTGACGAGGGGTGTTGATGAACGACCCAGGTCCATGGGGTTGCTTCGCCTGTTTACTGATCTATTGGGGTTTCTGCAATTACCCCAGGGCGAAATGACCTATACCATACCCGAAACATACAGCACATACCACAACATATGGCTATCTGAAGTCTATCTAAATCTATACTGAACTTATCTACCCCGATATCTCTGATATCAAATTGAAAGCAGGTCTGTTGTTATTATTGTGAAATGAAGCGTTAACATTTATCTTCATTGCTGAATTGGTAGATTGCAATCTCAGTACAAACACAACGAGAGAATCTGAGACCTCACAAGAATTCGCTTTGATGGCAGAGTCCTATTTGAGGAATGTCTTGGAATAAACTTGGTTTTGATTGACAAATTGGGATTTCAAATGTGAATTTGGTTTATTCAACATAAACATATCTATTTAGTTGTACTACATATTTAAGTGATGCATACCAGTAAACTTCCATCTTTTCTGGGCAGATTATTAGTAATTTATTACTATTATTTAACAGTCATTCGTCTTGGGTATATCTGATACATATTTATATGATGAATCATACATAGTCCAGTCAATTTCAATAGTTCCCCTAACTAATTTTCCCAATTCCTAAACTATTTTATCTTTTTGGGATAACATTACACAATCTGTACCAAAGTATTTTTTAACAAAAAACACAAATGGTCTATAAGAAATGGCATATAACTTATAAATGAAAGCAACTTATTAGCTGCAAACACTGCAAGTTGTATCTTCCACAGCTAGTTTTATGTCAACTAACATGGCCAAAACTTTGTTGTAAACTTCATGGTTGTAGAATTCAGTTAAATATCCATCACTCCAAGTGGACCTGTGCCAACAACAATACTGATGCGTAGAAGGGCTTCTATATTTACCCTCTAAACAAAACACTGATTCGCTTGGATGGGCTTAACCCATGCCACCCTATTTTTTGTCATACTCAGCTTCAAGATGCTGTGACAAGCAATGAATTATGGGAATCAAGTTTGTACAGGCTATCTGTCAGATAACCGCCTCCCCCCAACAGCCCCCATATGTGCTGGTAAAATATATTAGCTTGCTATGGAATTCCATGCTCAACTTGCTGAAGACATATACAATCTATTCAGGCTGCAAGTTTTGGGTAACTAATTGGTCTATTTTAACGAAAGACTTAGAATATAGGCATGCTTCGAAGTTAATGTTCTAAGCGATAAATGTGAAATAAAAATTTGATAAAACTAAAATATTTGTTAATTTAAAACTTCCTATATGCATGTGAAAAGATGGAAAGACACTACGTTTTCGTGTTGGGATTGTCTTATAACAATTCTTTCCGAGGAAGTTTTAAATTCGTGACTAAAAGCCACTCCTTAAGACTTGCACTGATAGGTTTTGCTCCTATACAATATGATGAGAGTAAAAATACAGTGCACTATACAAACATAGCATTTATATATGTATATATATATATATATATATATATATATATATATATATAAACGTAATATTGTAACAGTGAAGAAAAGCTACATTTTCTTCACCAATTCCTGGTATTAACAATGGTTAATAATTTAATATATTTGCTGGTGTAAATCAGGAACAAATCACAGGTAACAGTGGCAGCCAAAGTCTAAATGTTATTTATAAACATGCCCAACTGTTTTTATGGTAGTTCTGGTTATCATATGATTTTGTTGTTTATAATAGGACACAACTAAAACAAATACACAGTATTAAAAACAGTGATAGCAAAAAGTCTAAGTGTTATAAGCAAGAACCACTTCTCATCTGTTTATTGTTAAAAGTATAGTCTTTTTCTTTTATAAAGGGTTGCCTGAAGGAGAAATCAAATTCCTTACATATATCTCTTTTTCATATACATTTGCACCAAGTCAGATACATTTACATCAATGTTATAACCTACATATGAGCAAATCCCAACCCAGCAACTGCAGCACGTATCCTGCAGCAAGGGGTCTAAGAGCAAGGGAGGAAAGTCAAGTAGTGTCTTGGGCCCTTGTAATGGCTGTAATCAGAGTGTATTGTATTTGATGGATGGACCCTGTCACTTTGCTATCTACGAACCCTCACCAAGCTAGACTGCTCAGTCCAGCGGGTTACCTCAGCTCATATCTATTCCCCATAAATCCCCCATGTATGTTATGGGCCTTTTAGCTAAGGGGAGTCAATTGACACCTTTGAAGATAGACACTTGTGTGTACATACTACTGACAGATCTATGTGGAGCCAATACCAAAGTACTATGTACAGTATGTAATGTTGTCATGTTACTGAATAAAGCTGACTGCATGTCTTCTCTGATCTGATGATGAATAATATATACACATTTAACTTCTTTGTATTCTTTGGTATATAGTAGGCTTTGTGTCATAGGATTTTTATGTTCAGCAGCATTCATTAATGATACATTTACACAAGATTTTCATAATATTATTTAGCAACATGGATTTACCTTTCGCCATAAATATTGAGAAATATCTTGAAGTCACATTAAAAGCTATTAGCCTACATATACATTTACTTTCATGTGGAATCAGATTCCGTTCTTTCCACAGGATGTGTAGTTATATCTTGGAAAAATTAGAACTAGTTTCTCCAAGGTTATATACAACTTTTAATAAATGGTCGTTTGGCTGTTGCCTTGGATAATATAAAACATAGCTCACGATAAGGTTTACAAATACAACCTTCTACAAATTTCCAGTCAATTATGGCATGTCAAAGGCAAAATAATCAGTCCACATTCAGGTTTGAGATGGCCTAAAAAGCTGCTTGAAACCAGAAACTCATACAGGAAGCATCGAGTAAAGCCTCCACCGACAACAGGAACCAATCTATGCAGAGTTTATTGATCCAGTCCCAATTTTCATTAACCAGTATTGTGGAATAGAGCCAGGGAGGAGCTGTCAGTCTGTCAGCTATATCGTAAAACCCAGCTCTTCTCTGTGTTCAATGTAGTTCCAATTGCTATGAAACTAACATGAAAGAGCATTTGGATGATGAATATTAAGTAGATCAACTGCCATTTAATATAATCACCTGAGTCAGGTTAGACGATTTGAGTAAAATGGCATGTTGATTAACTGACTGACTGACTAATGGTTAATTGATTGATTGATTGATTGATAAAATATATCTATTCAGGGCAGTAGTTCAGTTAAATACTGTTTTACAGTTGTCCCTGATGATAATTAACAATAAAATTAAATATACTACAATAAAAAATTCTTATAAATAAATATGAGCATAAATGATTATAAAAACATTATGTGTATCATCTAAATCTTAAATCATTCTACATCTTGTAAACTTTTTTATGACACAAACTATAAATTGAATTCAAAGATTTTCTTTTCCATAGTGACATGCATTAATCAGGCACTCCCTTGCAAGTTGCAATGAAAGAAGTATTTGCAATCGCTTTAAAAATTAGCTATAAAATCTTCCTGCAAAGGTGTTCTGCTTGTAAGACACGAAAGTGAATTTCGTTCTGGCTGCGAGTGGCTGCACCATTTATAGATCTTTGCAAGATGTGTGGAGAACCCAGAAAAGGCTTGAATCAATGCCAAAGCAACGCCTTGGGTCAATAGGAACACAAGTGGCAGGTGATGAATTGAATACATATATCAATAGATCGATAAGAATCAACTGCATCTGTCAAAGACTTACGTGTTACACAACATCACTAACAAATTGGCTTAACCTGACATGGCTGCTTAGCTTGCTCGGTTGCTTGCTTAGCTTTGCTCGTTTATGGTTGTATGGTTGTTGCCTTGAATGGTTGTTCGTTCACAACATCCATGCTGCTAGCTTGACTGAATTAGAATTCAGCATTTCTTTCTATCTATCTATCTATCTATCTATTTGTCTGTCTGTCTATATACATATCTATCTGTCTCTCTCTCTATATATCTATCTACCTATCTATCTATGCTGTGCTAAATGTGGTGACTTTATGCTGCCTCAGCATGGAGTATCAACATGTACATCTAGAAAGTGTACAGACAAATTATGGCTCATCTCCACGTCAATTGCCTTTGCAAATATACCACCAAATTGACTGACCCAATTCTTACATGATATTTCACTATATACTTTAAGAACGTGTGTGACTATAGCACAATTCCATATAACACATAGCCCTATATAAGAACTACCCTAATATAAAGGGCACTGGTCTTGATGAAATAGTAGTCTTATCAGTCAGTTAAATAGTATTAAAATTGATTAATCCATGAAAGGTAATTTCCAATCGAATACAACAAAGTTTTCATTAAAAAAAACAAAACAAAAAAAACTGTCCGTCTTTACTCTTTAGTCAATAGCACTCAATAATTTTTTTTATTGTCGCAAATTGTATACTGCTCATTTTCAATCTTTGATGCCCTTGTAAAACCTCACATCAGCTGTTGGAGATGAAACACACAAGATGCAAAGAAACACAAAAGACAAAAGGAAACTGGATCCAAACATACAAAATAAGAGATCAAACGTGTCCTTCTTGATCAAATGATAGCTGCATGGACAAACAATGGAATTAATTACCAAATTAATAATTAAAAATGTTAAAAGAATTTATATCAGTAATACCTGCACCTAAACAGAACTTAAATTTGTTCACAATTGTTTTTAACAAATAAGCGATATATTATAATAATAAAACAATATCTTGCAAAATGCTTGTTGGTCTTCCAGCGTTACATAATGGATGCCTATATTATCAACGTGGAAAGAACGTCTGGAAATTATCTAATCCTCATGGCATTACAAATGTTGTTTATCACATTAATAAGTGTATATTTCCACCAAATCAACACATCATTATAAAGTATAAAAAAGATAGAAGTAATGAGGCTTACCTGCATATCAGTCCCAGGATAATTAAGATAATAAGAATGGCACCAACGACTGCACAGGCAATGGCCACAGTTTTTTGGTCGATTTTAGAGTTCGTGGCTCCAGCTACAGGGGTGGGGCCGTCAGGGGGAAAAATGGTGTTTGGTGCAATAGGCACTTGGGGTTTTTGTGAGCTGGGTGAGGATATTGTCACAATGACACTTGTGAAAAAAGTGGGTTCAGTAGTCTCCCCTCTTGAACTGCTAGAAGGCAAGTTTGACGTCCATAGGGGCTTAGAAGTTCTTATACTAGTTTCAGGCTCGTATGTGGTTTGGCCAGATGATGATGATCTTGTAGGTGATGATGTGGATGAAGTACTGCTACTCGTACTAGTGCTATAACACTGCATGTCCAGCTCGGACACCCTCTTGCACCTATACTTATTGAACTGAGAAATGTTACCCATCAGAGATGGGGAATAAGTGCAACAAGGCTTCTGCCAGTTCGTGATTTTCATCTCCTCCAACTTCATCCGCAACCATGGTTGTACGCTCAGAGTCCGTCGGAATATCTCCTCGAAGTCCGGAAACTTTGGCGGACACTCCACGGCACAGCGGCATTGGCACACTCCGGCAACCTGCAAAATAAAAAACAATACCATTTAACTGAGGTTGATCTATCATAGATATAAACAGAACAACAAACAGCAAATTGAAAATCCTATGCAATGTTTTTGAGACAGACTTTCAGTTGAAGACAACAAATAGTTAGCAATGAGACCTTCAGAGCACTTGAACGCCCGAAATACTTGTAGCGAAACCTTGTAAATCAATTGGTAATTGGTAAGTCAGGAAAAAACTTCCGGAAGATATTGAACGAATTCCTACCAATCATGGGCATGCCTATGCTACCAATGATGGCTTTTAAGCAGAAAGTAAAAACTCATTTATTCAGAAGTTGCAATGAACAATTTCAAAAAGCGCCATACAATTTTATTTATAAGTTGTGACTGAAAACTAATATTAAACACCAGCAAATGCAGTGCACCTGAACCTTCCTTCAACTTTTTCAAATTAATGTTATAACCGAGGACCCAGTCAAGCCAATAGTCAATATGACAACAGTTTAAGCAGAAATCCAGTTTACTTCATCGATGTAAATCAAATACATGTTTTCTTTTATTCACGAAGTTATGAAGAATCTAAATTAAGGCGTTTTAATTACTGCAGACAATGTTACGCAAGACCTTTAAACAAGCTATTACGCAATATCGATTTGAGTGGCAATCAAGACTGACAACGCGTGTAATTAGCGATCCTTTTAATGCATTTTTTCATCCCTGGATCTCATTTCAATGAAGTTCTAATTGACTACATCTAATAGAAGACGTCAATTTAAAGGTAATTTGCCAGGAGCTGTGACCTTGCAAATATCTTAGAACATTAAAGTTTTCAAGAGTCTGTGATGCGACACTGAATTCAACAATAGATGCCATAAGTGTTAAGTGAGCGGCCACAACTGCTGGTTGTGCATGACAAATTGGAATTTTGGTGGAAATAAATGTTGATCTATTCTATCATATGTTCCAATATCTAGCTAATCTACTCACTGCCGTCTGTTCTAATTGTGAATATCTGACCTGTGGTACCCACCCAATTGGCTGATCTGGCTGACCTGTGGTACCCAATTGGCTGATCTGTTGTTGTGGTACTACTTAATTCATTCAACTTCATTCAAAGCTACAGACAAATTGAAATCGATATTATTTAAACTTGAGCACTGTAAATATGTATATTAGGCCTATATAATAATTTACACAACTGGCTGATTTTGTACGCATAAATGCATGATGTTGACATATGTCAAACTGAGTCATCTGTTGTATATAACACAACTGTTATACATAAATGACAAAATATGTCCAAATAACAGATCCGTTATGATCTGTTTAGCATACCTGGCTGATCATTTGGCAAAACAAGCTGATAGGTTTTTGCATTATACTTTTTTGAGCTTGACAGACACAACATACTGACATAAAATTCTGCAGCCTTACTCTCCTCCCTTTGGCAATATCTCAATTAATCCATCACTTTAAAACTTTCTATTGTGTTTAATCCAATGCTATATATGGTCTGTATCAGTGATTTGCTTTTTCGAAACGTGCCAAATGCATTCAAAAGACTGGCACCTAGCAATCTGGGTGGGTGTATCATTTCGCAGAAGTAGCACACATTGCCAAAATACAGCAGAGAGATTATCTGGCTGTATGGGGAAGGGGCTCTCAAGCTGCAGCAACTATTCTGTATGAAATAGATTGCCATGGATACAAAAAATGGATGTGCAGCTCAGATGGTCGTCCTGGGCAGTAGCCAATGGCAACGGAAATCTCCTTTAAGGCATGAGCTCTTAAATCTACTACTTAATCAATGGAGAATGCCCGGAGATCAGCCAGTCGATTGGTGAGGCTCAGATGAGATAAATGAAAAGATCCTGTTGCGAAATAAAGAAATGAGGAGATATGGGAGAGATAAGGGGTGGATATGAGAAAGACAAGGGGTGATGTGGAGGACGTGGTCAGATAGTACAGATGAAGGGGTAGATAGATGCATAATGTAGATGCAGAGGAAGTCTCTGGGGGAATTAGCTGTTTAAATCTTTGCACTAAAGCATTGACAACTGCAGGAGATCTCTCTTAGATTTGCTCTCTCTCCTCCAGCGAATGCAAGAAGCCGAAAGCCAATGGCCACCCCCTCCCCAGCTCTCTGGCCTCCCAGGAGTCCCCCATCACTGGCAATTTGCTGGCCTCATCCCTTGATAAGCCCTGGCTGCTGATGCATGCCTATCTCCCAGTCCATCTCAGTACTGATAAAGAGAACATCCAGCTACGTTTGCATATCTGAAAGCCCGAGTGTCGCCAGAGCCGTCCGGATCGTCTCGTGAAGCGTCTCATGGCGAGACCAGACTGATTCCAGATTCCGTCAAACTTTTCTTCACAAGATGAAAAGAGGCTGAAAACGCCTCTGAAAACGCCACCAAAAGCAACTCGCCAAGGCTTCTTTTCAAGCCTTCTAAGTCAGTTGTGATTTAAATCCTAAAAGGCATCCAAGAAGTAAAATAATAAGAAACGACATTAATGCATCATCTAACTCGCTTGATACATTTAGAAGGGAAGGATCCTGAACAGATGTGATACTTGAAATGAAATTAATTTTGAATCTTGTTATTCCAGTTGACATTCAACAGTTTCTGTAACTCAAACGTACAGAAGTCTGCTAATTTACGGGTCTCCTCAAATTAATCAAAATATAACTTGCCGATTAAGAAAGGATTCAATGTCTATGCAAAACACCCTTCAAGGGGGCCATCCACTAGCGATAATTTCTGTTTTCTTAGTAAGGTCTCCTTGCATTACACCTTGTATGTAATTTCATGAAAATAGTATAGCCTGAACCAAATATACTTTATGCTAAATTATCTAATCCAAATCCTTTACTGAAAGAACATACTAGTATACAAGTACTCCCATTATAACCCAGCCCACGAGGCAGAAAATTAAAGTGTTCGTGAAAGAACTATCTCAACACACTTACACAAAAGTTTGCTGAAGCTAGGACCATTTAGGCTGAAGTATTGCCATTCTAGCATTTCTTTGGCTGCAGCTCATAGGGATTAACCTACAAGTTATTGGTTGAGTAAGCCAATGCATGGGCTGGGACCTGGTGGACCAGGGTGGACCTCGGTTGCTCTGGGGCCACAGTTTACAGCCATTATCGAGCACTGGAGGCGAGACTTGTTAGTATTCTGGCCAGTCTCTTGCGGCTGTGTACTTGATGGTCCAATCTAAGCCCCCGCCACATCAGACCTATTATTATGCTGCAATTGACATGTGACTTGTCCCGCCATACACAACTTGTGACTATGATCAACTACAAGTATTTGCTGTGGCTGTGGTTGCTGTTGTTTCGAGTACATATGTACTGACAATTGCCAGTCGTTTTTAGACACTAAATTCTGGTGTTTTCTTTTGTTTTATCCGTCACTTGAGGCAAAGAGTTGTAAAATGACAAGAGGTAGTCATAGATAAATATACAATCATGGTACTATGACTATAGTCAATATGACTACCATTTACGTGAGCACCCAATTCACCTATGTACTGCACTGTACTTGACTACCTTTTACTGGTATTCTAGTCATATTGACTATCCTTTGTTCTAATGGAGTGGACAAACAGCCAGTGTGGTCAATCGGTCATCGCTGCGGTGCTTAGTTTTGTTGTTGTGTTGTTATTTGGGACACAAAAGTTGGTGTTGTACGAGAATTAGAAGATTTATAACACAGCATTTGAGAAACAGGTGGGTAAAAAAAAGCTGATTATTATAATGCAAAATATATTTCTTTAAAATGAAAGTAAACGTAAGTGTTCTTATTCCAGACTTCATTGAGAAAGCTTGTAAATACAGATACAGACAAGTATGCATGGGAATGATACAAGACTGTCAATTTAGATGTCGCGGCCAATATTCATTGTATATCGCCATGTCAGAATGAATGCTTCATCATTTGACCATGTTGGCAGTCTATGGCAGACATGCTACCATCGTTTCACTGCACCATCAACAACAATTGTCTGCTCTCCAGTGGCGAAGTACATTTCAGAGGCACTTCCGGTGCTGCAGTTCGCCCACTTCCGCTTCCGGTTTCCTACTGTAACAAACGCTGCAGTGCAGACCAGCAGTGTTTACAAATATAACACCACATAAGCAAGGTGTGTTGAAATGCCATAACTTAGGATGAAATTAGCCAAATTTGGGTAATTGGAGATAGATTAATTTAATATCAGAACATACTATCATAAACATCCTTAAATTATTTCTTTTATTTGTTTCATTAGCTACTCGTGCATCACTTACATTTCATTTTATCATTTTCTAACAACTCAAACCCAATGACACACATATTTTGCCTGTTATCTATTTGTTTTTCCCCTATCATTTCATCAACCCAGGGATCAGTAAATCCCAAAGCACTGATGACAAAATTTGCTAAATGAAAGACCCCATCTCCTCTGCCAGAGCTTTAAAGCAAATTCTCTTCACACTTCCCACCCGTTTATGTATTTAAATAAAGGGATGGAGCACCCATTTCTATTGTGGCGTGGATATTAGGAGACCTTCATTGCTGTATTTCCTGGTGCTTTAGGGTCCCAGGGGGGCTCTGACAGCAACCGCCCTCATTCAACACCCCCCCCCCCCCCCCCTCCCCCCTCCATCATTTTGCATCAATCAATTACGAATGTTACGCTGGGCTTGCACCGGGCTTGTTTGGGCTTAGCGCCCCCATTGTTTTTTGGGTACAGATGCAGGGGCCAAAGTTGCAGCAGCCTGCTTGATCTCTGCAACATCCCTGCTGCTGGCAGGACATCTATCACTGCAGGATCCAACGCTGCAGTTGCAGTCCTGCAGTGCTCTCCCTCCCTGCCTCCCAAATTGTTGCATGCATGGGCCACAGGCCAGACCTGCCATGCTGGGCCAATGTTGTGAGCTCCATTCAAGTGTTCTGTAACACAACACCATAACATTGGCTTCAGTGCAATATACAAGCGCCACTTTACTGGCTAGCATATTGCAGACTACACGACTTCCTACAAAAAAAAACTGTACTACTGTCTAATGGTGTAAAATTATGTGTATTTGTCTATACTGACAGAGCTGCAGAGCTCTGTTATACAATGTTAATAGTGTGTGAGGGACTGCGTAAACACTTCAATTATGTATACATATACTGTCGAATTTAATCATTTTGAACACAAATGCAGATATTTCGTACTGAAAAAACGACGCAGACGATAAATCTGGCCCATTACAATTTTCGGTTTCGAACTCGATACCCAGGTACACGTTCCTACAGGTGAATAACTATCATAAATCAACATATGATAAAGGGAGCCATGCGCTGTTTTGGCGCCAAAACACGAAACAGAAAATCGTCATTGAGATAACACAGCATCATTTCTTAGCCACATCTTGGTTTCATTCCGCGCTCATGGAAGACGACCAATAAGATTAATACGCGTATTAGCAGAATCAATAGGCCTTCTGTTTCAGTGCGCTTGGCTGTAATCAGAGTCATAAATTCGAGGGACTATTTCTTGCAAGCGCCTCAATATCCCTCCGCGACCACGCCTCATTTCCTCTGCTCCACTGAGTCGTATAATCCGCTCAAGATAAGAGTAATCTGGTCGTTTTTGGTCTTCATGAAATTTTAAAATCCAATATTGTCCCCACTTCTTGGGGATTATGTATAATACAAGGTCAATTTGGCAGACGAAGTACCCGACTCACACCAGGTGACTTGGCCCTAATTCCAAAGCCCTTTAAGAGCAAAACATCAAAGGCGAGTTTAAGTATTTCTCGTCTGCTTAAGATGGAGTCACCCTGCACTGTCATACACGAAGATAAAAGAAAGAAAATACAAGAAAAAGGGGTGAGTGTGTGCTATATGTATTCTCTACATCTATATCAGAAAGTTTGATGTTCGGTAGAATGTGAGCCATATACGTACACTTGTTTTGTAACGAAACGAGGCAACTAACATCATGGCTTTTTGAAGGAATGCAAATACACTTGCACCAATGTAATGTAATAATATACTAAATATACCGTAAAGGAGGGTATTATCGACAGGGCGGGTATTTTCGACACTCGCATTAAAATGTTAAATTTTTTTTTATTAACATTTTAATGCGAGTGTCGAAAATACCCGCCCTGTCGATAATACCCTCCTTTACGGTACAAGAAACTACAGAAGAAATAATTTAAGGCCAAGCAATAATTATGCCATCACAAAATCGGCAAGAAAAATCTGAAAGTCACAAGAAAATGATTTACTGTTGAAGCACAGGATAAAAATGCAAAATATATTTTTGCACGAACAAATAATAGATAAAAATAGGTCAAAGAAAACACACAGGGCAGTTTACGGTGACAAAATATTGATTCAGAAAATGACTCACGACAAAAAGAATTGTTTATTTAAACTCGGATAGGAATAAAAAGTTGCCAATTGAAGGGACATTTCCAGGAAAAATGTAAAAGAATTGCATGTGGGATTGCCATGCCCTTAGGTAGAACTAGGTCCACGCAACAAGATAAATTAGGAGCTTTTCTTGCTTGTTGCCTGATTTTCATGCCTGACCCACATAGAATAGGGTGCTAAGCATCAAGCAGGTTGCTCCTTCAAGCAACACTGGCAGCAGCAGCAGCTGGATTTCAAAGACCCTTGAAAGCATCATTAGAAGTGTTTCACTGCAGCCTGCCAACCCTAAAAACCTACCATGACTTAATAGTATGTGAAGTTCACATTGTAAACTGGCTATTTACTGCACATGGAGAGGTATAACATTGTACAACTGTTGAAATTTACAAATCTGACTTGCACTGTTTCAGTAAGTTGGTGGTGCCTAGTATGTGCTGTCTATACTGCGGCATGTAAAAGACCCCACCTATAGGGTGGTAAATGTGAGAAATGGTGTGAACTCCCAAGTGTTAAAATCACATCATTACGTCTGCCTCTTAAATTTTAGCATAAATCTTTCCTTCATCCACAAATTACAAGGTATTGCGAAATATCATGGTTGAACAATACAATGCACATGTACATAGGAAGTACTCAAAATATCTCCACTTCCGCTCAGAAAATTAGGTCAGCGTGCCATCACCTTACTGAAAGGTCATTAACCTTGCGCAAAGCCCCCAACACCTATATTATGAGCCTAAGGGGCTCAGCTTACAGACCTGGCAATGGCTGTCACAACATAACATTAGCTGTAAATCTGATTGGCAGACCATGATAAGATTAACAAGCAATGGATCCATCAGCCTGGCTCTCCTGCCAATCATGATGCCAATCAAATCAAGCCAGATATGAGAATTCATCAGTATGGCAGCCTCAGTGGATTCAAAGGAGAGATACTACATCTACTCTATAGTGGCACACCCTTTGGAGCATCGAAGTTCAGTTGCTGAAAATATTTTGTCAAGTTTTATTGTTGCTTTGACTTTGTACAGTTATACAAGCGGATGATTCGGATGTGTATATTTGCTAAAAGGTGAATTCCAAAGGTGAATTCCAAATAGCATAAGTGACATATCAAATCATATCTGAAATTATGCTGATGAAATTTTGTTTAGAACTTTATTGCTTCCTGACAATCTATTGTTATTATGGCACTGTTACCATATAAATGTCGATATCGTGTCTAGTAAATGCAACAAAAGATGAAGAGGAGGATGAGGAGGCGGCGAAGGAGGGATAGAAAAGAAGAAATGGAGAAAAGGAGAATAGGAAGGAAGAAAGAAAGAAAGAAATCCGGACCAGGAGATATGAGGGATGCATCCCAGCATCAGCACCAGCAGCATCAGTTTGGTTAGCTGGCGAGCTGCTGGATCTTTCAAGTAGCTCTTAAACCGAAACTGATCAGGGCAGAAGTGTCCATTCCTATGGCATCAGCATAAATAAGCCATTTTGCTGGCAGAGGAGAGCTGAGCATATTTACACAGGCCAGCTACTGGGAAAAAAGAAATACTCATACGAGCAATGGGGAGAGGGGGAGCAGGGGGGGGGGGGAGGTGTTGGACACTTCTGAAGCTGCTGCAGCCAGCACAGACAGAAGTGGAGTTACCTCTTGAAAAGCCAGGAAACGGAGGTTTATCAGTGTTGGGATCTGCTGCCAGTTTTGTGGCTGAGTGTTAGGATGTTTCTCACAGTTAAAAAGACAAACGTTAAGCCTAACTTGAACCAGTCTTGCTTTGCATGAAATAGCACTTCATAGCTGCACCGCAATACCGTATGGTACTGCTACTTCACAAAGTTCGACCACAGGGAAAGGGTTATGTCGAAGCATGTATAATACGTCCATGGTTGGAGGAAGCACGCAAGGTATATCAGCACAGAAAATAATATATATTTGTTAAATCCCATCAGGGGTAATTACAATGTACACCGCTTGCATTAGAGCAAATTCATACATAACACAGTAATCGAAGTAGAATAAACACACAAAAGGTACATACGATAAAACAGCTCATATATAGCGGGATGATGGATAGAATAAAGTATGAAATTAAACATAATACAGAGAAATTAATGGTTTGTCTCCAAAACCACAACATTGCACAAACTTAAAATAAAATAAAATAAAATATTCGGATTATTCCTTGCCTCATTAAAACGCCATCAAGTGATGATACTTAGCAGGCCAGGAATTGAAACCAGGGGCAGGCCTACCACTAGTCCGAGGTGTAGCCTACTACAGATCTTAACCACTGAGCCACATATAACACTGCTTGATGGATACCATCTTCAAGCTTGCATCATTCATGTAACATATTGGCTCTTGGCTGAGATGGCAATCAGTGCTCGAATTTCCGTCTTCATAATTTCATCACAGGAGTTCAATAACTGAGGAAACTGCAGCTCGGCCAATCGATAAAGATCAATATCCCACTGGGTGATTGGCAATTGATACACCATATTATATTGGTTGGAAATGGCGTCAAACGAGAACCTCAGAACTTGGATCAGTTCCTCACGAGTTTTCACACAATGTAACTAGCACATATATCATGAACATATTTCCATGTGACATCATGACATCATGTCTGAACATTGCCTTCTATTATTTCAATACTACTGGTTTGAAGCATTGCCAGCTTACATGACAAGCTGCAGGCAGAAGTAATGATTAACTGGCTTGGAGCTCACACCATGTTACACATCTACCTCATAAGTGGGGTCTTTTACTTGCCTCAAGCATAGATACAGTACAAGATATCAGTTGGTTATGCCTGCGACAAAAATTGCAGCTTAATTGGTACAAATGTATACAGCATGTTTTCACATAGATCATTAAAGAAGACAATAAACAAATAGGGACATGCCTATTATATCAAGTTTGCAAGAGCAAATTAAACTTTCACTTTTCCAACACATCTATTGGAGGTGAGTAGCCTAATCAATCTTTCACACAATTTTTTTAATCAAACTTATATCTCACATTTCTACTTTCTCATATATTTAAAATATAACCAGATACAAGACAAACCACTAATTAAGCTTTTCTAAAATTTCAAACCACCTCAGTTTAACTAGACATAAAAAGTGTTAATGAAATTTGATACAGTGCACAATTTTCTACTCATTCAAATACTGCAGTGTTTTTGAAGGGGATAAAATGTTTGCTGAAGGATAAAATGACAAATTACACTTTAAACAGATTATATTCACATGATTCATGGGCCCATGAAAAATACATAATAAAATTTCATAGGAAAAATTGCTTACAATACCTAGATCAAGTTTCATTTAAATTCAGAAGTCTATCTTAGTTTAGCGAAGTATTTAAAGTCAAACTTAGTGCTTTCCTATAGTCATTCAAAAGCCAAGACAAGAAAAAAGGCCCCTCTATACATAATGTACGTGTTCAGAATTATTATTGTTTGAACAAATATCAAGTCTAGTAGAGCACAAAAGCAAGACATGAACATCGAGTTTGCAATCTCAAAAGTCCTTTGTACAAGATGATTTTTTCTATTAATATCAAGATGATTTTTTTTCTATTAATATCAAGATAATTTTCTTATTAATATCATTTTCTTAACAAAGTGTCAGACAGCAGACAGATAATAGATGTGGAACCTAGATAGACACTGTTGGCCCACACAGACAGGCATGCACTGACTAGAAAGACAGTATTACACATTGCTTGCCAATATATTATCATGGAGGTATATACACAATTCTACAACAGTGGTTCGAAAAAGATCCTGTTTAAAACAGAAATGTTGAAATGTACCAAGCTAACCATATATTGTTCAACAAAATCCTATAAGTAATATGAAATAAATGAAGTTCTGAGTATCATGCTAGTGGGCATTATTCAACTGTTTTAAAAAGTGATTTCAGGATTATAAAGAATTTTTTAATCTCAGGCAGTTGTTTTATATACCTTATTTTGCCTGATTACAAGCCATGGCCTCAGTTATTTTACAAATAAGACCAGTATTTTCTCCCTCTAAACAATGCTCCTATTAAATCAACAGAAATGAACAGAATATTTGGACGGAATAAGGATTTCAGAGAACTCACTTAACTCTAACTTATATTGTCAAAATACGTACAGCACCACTGAATACATCCGATAAGCACTATTTTAAACTATTACATATATTGAAAACAACAGCGAGGTGTAATTTCACGAATTTTCAACTAACAAGCTGCTCAGAAATACGTAGTTTATCATTTTTATACAGTATAGCCAATCAAGAAGCCAAGAAGCTAAGCCAAGAAGTTTTAGCTAGTCCAGCAGAGAGCAGCAAGCTGGGTAGCTGGGCAGGAGGCAGCAATAGAAGAGCAATGAGTGACAAGGTCAGGGCGAATATCTTCACTGACAATCTCCCGGCGTATCAATCAGGAATTCATACAGCCATTGCAAATATTCAGACTCAGCCAGAACTCAATAAACTGGATTTTCCACATCAAGGGACTCTTTAATAGGCCGCGCAGGAATCCCCACATGACATCCACCGTGCTAGGTCTGCTTGGGGGACAGCAAGTTTCCTGATTTTTGCTACTGCTATGCAGAATCATTGGTGAAAGGTTTTTTTCAGTAAACTGGTATATGGTAGATTTCAAGATATTTTGAGACAAATTTGTGATCATTTGTTGCGTCTCTGTATAAAGCTAGCACAACCATATCAATGATAAAATGTCAACGATATTTAATAATCTTGAATTAAAATCAAAAACATGCTTGACCTGCGTGTTTATACTAAATGTAGAAGTGCTATGAGTTGAATAACCCTACCGTTTAATTTTAACTTAATCCCAAATATACGAAGTTTAAGTAATTGGGCAGGGATCTCGCCCAACTTTGAAAATGATTAGCCACGGTTTGATAGATTGTACAGTAAATAGTCATCTGGAAATTAGCCACAAATGATAAAGTACAAAATAAGATTAGCCACATGGCTATTGGATTAGCATAATGCTACGTGGTTAATATATATCATGCTAGAGAGAACCCTGATTGGGATGGGACTACCTTTCTTTAACAAAAATCTTTTTTAACTCTTTACACAAACTCTCAAGCTACAACCACTAGTATATATTCTAAATAAACAATATTTTCCTTTTCACAGGAGCAGACTTCAACTCATAGCACCTCTGTAGACATTCAATATAAACACGCGGGTCAAGCATGTTGTTGCAACAGCATAGCCACAACACATGGTAGTCCATGCCTATCAGCTGAGATATAATCGTGTTTTCACTAGGACTCATGTACACCTTGTATACAGTGTGTACACACAGACACAGGAGCCAGCAACATGATAAGAGGCAAGAGGCAGCAAGAGTAGTCCGAAAAATTCTGACCCGTCTGATAGTTCGACTGCTCAATGTTACATGGCCAAATGTGCCACGTGCGTTTTCCATGCGTTTGGATATATGCATGGAAAATGCATGGTTTTTGCCTCATTATAATTAGGCGTTTTCCATGCGTTTATCCTTCGCATGGAAGACACACATGGCACATTTGGCCATGTAGAGTTTGGATATGCATTAAAAATTGATAGTTGTGATTGTTTGCTTATCTCTGCATTGCCAACATGGGGGGCTCTTTGTTACTGAAAATCGTTCATTCATTTGTTCCTTCGTAAGTAAATAAGAAAGTCAATATCATTTAAGTAAGTAATAAAATTTGCTGAAGTCTCACCGTGTTTAGTTTAAAACAATTAAGAACATGTAAAACCATGCCACTCATATATGTTATGAGAGACTTCAAAATGTTCTAGAAATATCAATGGAACAATAATCAACTGAGTTCGAAAATGGTTTTCTAGATTGTCTGCTATATTTTCTGGTCATACTATGTAGCAAGGAAAATATCCTGCTTGAGTATTATTTTTCCTCTTGATTCAGATTCAGACATATTTCCTCTACAATCAGAAAACAACGAAAAGCATCCATAGCCAAACGAAACCGGCCAGACAATAGACTTGGTTACTTCTTAATTCTTGCAGTGTCACTGCTGCAGCATGTATAGAGACTGGCCCTGCTTCTGCATCTTTAGCATCGTAGGTTGGGATGCTGGGAGGCTGTATCAGCTGCAGACCACCAACGATGCCCTAGATTGCAGTATTCTTTTGCCCCTGTTTGAAACACAGTAACACATTGATTGTGGAAGCAAGAAAGGGTCCTGCTGTCCAGCAATCTCATTGGAAGGGCAAACACAAGAGGAGCCCAACTAGCATCAGGCTAGGGTGGGGGTAAAACTAGGGGGATGTTTGTCTGCAGATTGGCCTGACACTGGCAGACACCCCCTACTGCAAACAATGTTACTGACCACAGGACTCCCGAGGTCATTCCAAGGTCACTCCAGGTAAGTTTGGCTTCTCTAGTGACCTTGACCTCTACAGTAGGAGTGCATACAACACACAAGAGCTCCCTTCATACGTGGAGCATGATAAGTCCAATTCACTAACATGCCATCTATATGAAGGATCCAAGCTGCCTTAAGATGAGTATAATCATTAAGTTAGTGCACTTTAGGACACGGCTAAGTGTCATGCAGCTAAAGAACTGCATGATCAAACTGAAGGATCACGATTGGATCTAATCCTGGTTACCTTAGGGGTCAAACCAACCATGAAATAGCCTAGAAATAACCTCGGCAGACCATTAATGCCTTTAAGTCAGTTACTCAATTTACATAAAACTCCATGGTACAGTCACTCAGTGTGTAATAACCAAGTACCATTTACTTCCTACAAAACCTCATTTCCCCAATACAAGTTTCATGTATAACCATCTGTGCACCTAATTAAAGCAAACCCCAGTTACATGTGTATCAGTTTGTTTAGAGGGTCCCTCGCTGCAAACAAACGTACAAACTGACCTGGTCTAAGGACACGAGGAAATGTCCTGACAGATGCATCTGAGTAAACTGACCATTCCAATGAGTCTGATTGGATGCTCTGAGTAACTCAACAAAGGAGGAGGAGAGGAGAGAAGCACAACTCTTAAACACACAAACATAATTTCACTGCAGGCAGTTACAGAAAAAAAAAACTAGCAAAACAACCTAAAGTTTCCTTTTTATTCCTAGTCTACATTCAAACGAAGTTAATTTTTTATTGAAAATTTTAATGTACTCTCGAGTCACAAAAAAGTCAGAAGCATAAAATGAGCTTAAAACAAACTTAGAGGGAGCAACAATGAAGCAGTGTCCTGTTTGGAAAAAGGCCAGGTGAGCAGAGGACAAAAAAAAAATCAGAAAAACAGTATTCAACTCCATAATTTTAACTCTTTACTCCTTTGAAATTTCACAATTTCGAGAGGTAATTTCGTACGCACCATTTTGATGTATACCTTGTGCCCTGGGGTTCAAGAAAAAGAGCCATAATGTATTATTTACACTGGCAGACTCAAATTAAGATGTCTGGCTAGGCTGTCTAGGCTGAAACCTCAGAAAATACATGCACAGATTGATATACAAGACAGCTATTGCCTTGTCTTGTCCAAACATAATATCTCCTTATAACACATTAAACATGTAATCAGGCATGACATCCTTGGACCTCTGTATATATACATTGTATGTCAACATAATGGTACCACGCAAACACTCTGCTAATAATGAGTCATGTCTTGGTCAAGCATTACATGATACTTTTACCTGTACAAGGAAGGTATTTTCACCCCTAGTATAGCTTTTTTTCTTTCTTTTTTTTTAATCAAAGAAGCTCTAATATACCAAGAACCTCCAGAAGTTAGGAAGTAATAACTAGATATAGTGCTTGCCAATCACGACATTTAATTAACTACAATACCACCCACCTTGAGTGGTGGCTCCATGTTGAGACCACCTCACTATTAACACCAGCTCGTTATTAAAATCAACAACTCTAGGGCCAAACTACACTTCTGTATTTTACCTCGTTATTAAGACCACCTCACCATTAAGGCTAAACCTGCATGGCTAGCTAGTTTAAGTTTTGCACCAAGGGTGGTCTTAATAGCAAGGTCCCTTCACATAGGTACATAATACTACATATCATTGCCAACGACAAAACTGCCAGTAACATTGTGTGCCAGTAATTTCACGCCAGTTCATACAATTTTCCAGATTTTCCAGAAGCAGTTGCAATATAACAACAGTAACAACATAACGGCTATAACCCACTTCTTGTCATTTCTACCCATTGGATCTTTACTAAGTAGACATTCTCAAGATATAGCATGCTCAAGGGATGTCATGCAATATGCCCCAATAACATATCCCTGACATGAGCAAGACAGCATGTAACTACACTATTATAGCAAAGGCCCTAAAAAGTTTTATCATACATGTATTTGGGTTTTATAGGAGGTATCTAGAGTGGCATTAAAATAATTAAAAAAACATTGTTTGTGGGTAGTAGAACATGTACCAGTCTGGTCTTAAGAGACTTCTGAGTCCATTATTTTCTCCATTAAAAGCCGGGTCTAAAATAGAGGCTGGTTTCGTTGAGATGGAATGATATCTTTTAATAATACATATCTGACATTCAGGTAAAAAGTCTGTATCTGAATCAAAAAGGTCCCAGGTTTCTAATTATCAAAATATGCATGGTAGTTCACAGTGTATGCATGTACTGTATACCCATTGCATTTGACATTTTAAAGAGCCTTAACATTTAAGTATTTAAAGGGTATCTATCATACAGCTAGTATGCCATGCCTGCAGTAGTGCAATAAATACTAGCATTTCCAGAGAACATTCGGCCATGGGCGATAAAAAGGCTCATTTACAAACCAGCATGTGGTTCAAATGTTCAAACAACTTCAGAAACGACCTTGTAACTTTGCCTAGTCATTTTTAAGAAATACAAACAAGGGTTACTGATGCTGGTGATACAGTGCATCAAAAACACAGATAAATCATTGATGTCAGCATCTCGGCTTGCCTAGCTGGGTGATGCGGATTAACCTATGTTTGGGCAACTGTGTGGTGAACATGCCAAAGCATTCTGGGGTAATTATGAGCAAGGGGTAGTCACGATAAAAGGCCATGAATTATTCAATACCAACTGTAAATGGCTGTTGGAAATGCATCAATTGGGGGGAGGGGGGGGGGGGGTGTTCATCCTATGCAAATATGTGGTTGTATCAAAGTGGCCCCACACATTGAAAACTTCAAAGCTGCGTTAAGTAATTATCAAATACATCAACAATGGATTTGCATCACTAGTTCCTGGAAGTATTTGCGAAAATACCGTTTAAATACGACTTAAGTGTCACAATGAGGCTAATTCTGAATGTCTAATCACAAACGTAATTCAACCCTTCTAATGTTTGAATGCTTCACAGGTCCTTAAAAGGTGAAGGGTATTACGTGATGTTAGCTATTGTTACATAATTTTGAAATAAACCAGTTTCAAATCTTTGCTATTAAAAGGTCAACTGAATGAATTGCCACCAAGGCAAAGCACTTTTTCTCAGTCAAATAAAATATTTCATATTTTTCTAAACCAGGCAAAATTGTATACACTATTTAACACCTAGGCTTTAAACATACAATGTAGAATTACCAAAAGCAGATTCATTATAGATACAACATTTATATATTAAGAAATATGAAAGTACCATGTATTTTCTCACTCCATATTCTGATGCAGCTATAATTGGACACATGACTTAGGAATAGAAATTAGCAGGACATTACTTTCTGATACTATTAATCCCACACGTACAGTATATAAGAAATTGATATTGGCACAATTAAGTTTCATTTATAATAAATGAAACTTAATTTGTGCCTATATCAATTTCTTGCAGAACTCTTTGGTCGTCCATAATGACTCATTTCCTGATTTCCTGGACAGTCAGCAAGTATCAGCCAAGTGTCAATTTCCAGTCATAGTCACAATATCACACAATAGTAATAGTACACCGGAACTGTCATAGTATGAGGAAACAATAAATGCTATCCTATTACCATGGCAACCAAGCGGACAGAGGTCACTAAAACTGTAAAAATGTGAGACCCTAGTGTCAAAATAGGGTGAAATAGCATGGGGTAGGGTAAAAGCACTGGCCTTAAGAGGGCATTTGCCAGACGAGTTTGGATTCTTAGATCGTTCACTGAAGCATGTAGCATAAAGATATATATATATATGTGCTCCCCGCACTGACATGCCCATGACAATTTTCAACAATTCTAAAGGTGACCAAGCCAGCGTGACAGAATAGTAACGCATTCACACAAGTTCCATACAATTCTAGATCTGGAAATAAAGCCTTTTGAATAAAACACTGCGTGTACTACTCAGAGTCTGGGTGGCCAGCATCAATTTCCTAAAATGAACAGACTAAAAATACTCTTTGAGCATTACTAATAGGAGTAAATATTACTAAATAACAAGGGAAAGAAACATTACAAAGTTACCATAAAACAATTACAAGAGAAAAATGGCACCATTTGTGTAGTTTATGACGTAATTCTACGTAATCAAAGAGTCACCCTGCGCCATCTCGTATGAGCATTCTGTAGACCACAGCTGTACAAAATGTTTTACGTGTTCTTTGTAAGACTTTGATTATATGATTGGTTGATTACATATGTTTTTTTTGGAAAATTACCAGACCCAAAGGTCTTTTTCTGTTGGCTGGCTGTTCAGAATACCTGGCTGCAATTTTCTACAGGTATGCCTCATATGCCACTTACAAATTATTACAGTGTATATATAAATAATGAAACTGCAAGTAAAAAACACCAAGGGTTACAATAAGAAATGGCAATATAAATGCATTGTACATTTCTCCATTAGACTAAAGCATACTGGGGGCACCAGAGGCATTATTGCCACACAGCAGATGTGTTATAGGGCATTAACCGTGTGACGAAAGGTCATTATCCATATACTGCTCTCCCATGATGCTAAGCAAAGGTCAAAATTGACCTTTGACGGTGTTCGACAGGGCCATTGACGCCAGGGGACCACTCAATGGGGAAAGGTCCTGCCTGAAACATGGAAAGGGCCTGTAATGGGAGGCCCTTGGCACGTAGCAGGAGAAAGCCCCAGGCTGACCTATTTAATGACCTCGTGTTAGGCCACGTCAGGGCCTGTCAGGACCCAGAGAGGGCTTTTTATGGACCCAGCCTGTCCCCTCAATGAATGTCAGGACACATAAAAAAACTGCCTCATATATGGAATGCTAAAATGCCAAGATGCTGGAAATATAAATGAGTAATATTTAAAAATGAATAGAATATTGTACATAATTTTACATAATTCAGCTTAGGTGCTCTTTTGTTCAATACCTTGGTCAGCATGCTTTGAAAGCTAGAATTGCATTCATATAATACATTGTATCAGCGAACATTATATAGTTAACATTTATATATATGTCATTTACAATATCATCGATGATGAAGGTTCATATTCTGGCAACAAAATTGATTAATATTACAACACTGCATAGGGCGCTTTGACCATGCAAGCCTCGATAGCAACAAGTAGGCCTATATATAAATTTATATATAAAGTGTTCACAACATTGCAATCTCATTAATCATTAACGTGCGAGAAAAAGCCTTCTTAAGGAATCAGAAGTTCCTTGAACAATGTTAAAATATGCAAGCTTCTGCATTGCATCTGCAGTGACTCGTACAATAGCCAATCTCAGCATATATGACATTAGGTAGCCAAGGGTAGCCAGAGCATCTAGTTAAATCAACCGGAAGGACATAGGTCTTAGACTTCCGGCTGGGGAGGCAGGGGAGGCAGCAATGTCTTGGCCAATGAGTCTGAGCCATACAACCACGCTCATACTATGTCTCTGGTAGATTTATACCTCCATAGTCATAAAGGAAGGAAGGCATGCTGTATATTTACTACGCTATGTTCATAACTGCATTTATGAGTTGTATTAATATAATATATATCATACTTTTGCACTTAAATTCGTACAGAAATTGAGATGGGACTAATTAATTTAAAGTAGACTGTAAATTAATTAGTTATCCTTGTGTGAACAGAGTTGAAGGTCAACTAATTACCAAAACCTGTTTACCAAGTAAATAAATAAAATAAACATGAATGTTATTTTATAATATATATTTATGTTTGATTGAATAACTTCGATTATACGTTAGTTTATCAACTGTTACATGTACAGTAAAGTGTGTAGTCTAAAATATCGAGTGGAACTCATAGAAGTGCCCATATGAAAAAGTTACCAAAACCTCTCCACATTGGCCTGATTAGAAGTCTGGGTGTTTTTTGTAAATATTATTATTAGCATTAGGAAGAGGTCATGTCCTTTCTTTTGAGCATGGAGCCACCAGAACGTTCTGGTGGCTCCATGTTTTGAGATAGCTGGGTAACCTAGTAGTTATGACATTGGCCAGCTCTGATGAAAGTTATGGGTTCAGGTCTCAGTAGCTCCACTCACCAAACAATTGGTTGTGTGCCTTTATTCAAGTAGATAGGCCTACAGTATACCACTACTATTGGTAAAAGGAAAACAGACGCTAACTTAGTAGTAAGTCAAAACTTGTCACCATCTATCAGTCAGTCGCATGACCATATTGAATCAACAGATGAGCTCTGCAGCATCCTTCCTGTCACAGGGCTGCATGCATCACAACTTAGAAGCTGGACAAGTGCAGTAGATCCCTCTGCAGGCCCCAGTCTTCCTTGACACCTACGGGGCAGATTGACACATTTCCACTGCACCCAAAAAGGTCATACAGCTTATTGCTGTGATAAGGATCTAACGCCTTGACCTACACATGGAAATGTAAACATACATAATAGGCAAAGTTAGGAAGAATCTCAATTAACAGCTCTCGGCTTCGGAATGTAATCTGGGTGTTTCCAAATTAATATGCAGGCTATTTCAGTATTATAGGTAGCTGAGTGCTAACATTCAAATACCATTTAAAAATATATGAAAATATATTAAAATGTTTAGTAATGTGCAGGCTATTTCTGTATTATAGGCAGCTGAGTGCTGAAATTCAAATACCATTTAAAAATATGAAAATGTTGAGCAGGGGGGGGGGGGGGTTTAAAGGAAATTTGTTGTGTACCTATCTAAGTCAAACTTCAAAATATCAACTACAAACTTGCCAAATAAATTTTCAAGCACATCTGGTTACTATTTGCAATCAAATACAGTCCATGATGTCATACTGTGGAATGAGAAATCCTTTTTAATCTGATATGACAAATTCCCAGATGCAGTGATTCCAGGATCATTTAACAATCTACGCCTACCATTTAGTGCAAACACAACAGGGAGTACATCTATTATTAAAGATTAATGGACCGGGGGCCATAGGTCCTTGTGCACTTCGCTTGGAGCCATATTATCGCTCATTAAGTCTATCTGGCATCACTGTGGCTCCCTCTGAAGGGCCATTAAAGACCTAGAGCAGGCAATGGCCGCCATAATGACTGGTGTCTTCTCCAACTTGTACATATTTAATGAGAGAGAAACACATTATGGCAAAAACTGCAGCCAGAAAGACTGTAATGGTTTGTTAAACACGTCAATTATATCGATGGAATAATCCTCGGTTTTCTTTTAACTTATACATCAACAGTTGTCTAGCTGGCTTGGTGTTTTATTTTATTTAAAGATTTTTTTTTTCCTCTCAGCTCTGTGTGTTTCGTGTATAGTCTACCAATTCCAATTAATTCAAGCATATTGTCATTTCATTCCATCCGCTATTGCTAAATTATGAATGCATCAATATCATGGGACATCCAACTTTTCCAAATCGTGAATAATGAAAATTGACTGCTGTCAACATGCTGTGTGACATGTGTCATAATTGATGAAGAGTCCCAGAGAATATCTCTCCTCTTGGCAGCCATTCAACTCAACAAATGCTCAAAGGGATGTAACAAAGCAGCCGAACTGATGCCAGGCCTTGCCAGTCTTCCAAATGACTAGGTAGATGTCCTAATTGTTGGGAATATGTCTATTTTACGATCTAGATTTAAGATTAATGTTGTTCCAGTTTTGGACTACTTAACAATAGAAGAACTATTCTGTGTTCTGTTGAATTCAAATACACACTAGTGTGTATTAATCTTTTTTTGGATAGAGGGAAAGGCCATTGTAACGTAATATAGCTCCTGGGCTGTTCGAGAAAATGCAGTAGCCTATATATGGCCAACAGTTCACAATTAGTGTGTCTATGTCTGTCTATACCTGTGTCTGTCACCCCAATAATTTACAAATAATTATATGTGTCTGTCTATACCCGTCTGTCAATCCTTTTGCCTTATTTTCTATTTCTGTCTTTTATTCTTTCCTTTGAACATGTAATCAATCAGCCAAAAAGAAACTATTTTCATCATGTTATTTTTCATTTGCCGTGTGCCTAATCAATTATAAGGGGAAAAAATTCATTTTATTTTCGGTGAATTGTTGGAAGGTGTTAAGATCTGATTAACAATCAATGCCATTGCAGTAGGCTATCTCGTGAGAAATCAAGCTCATTCTGCAAGATCTATTGTCCTTTTATTGCAACAAGTTACAACAAGGAAACAATTGATCAATCTCGACATCACGTGATCACGACACCCTCTGTACATTCGTGACGTCACAATCGGGGCCTTTCCTTCCATTTAGTCGTACTGAGATTCAACAGGCAGAACAATGGGGGTCAAAAAGTTAGAGCCTCTTTCTGGCTTCCCCTGATTACAATCCCTCTGATGAATCACGACCACGTGACACGCACGTGACCCATGCTAATCACATGACATGGCAGCATGTATGTCTCCAAGAATCACATGGCTCACTGACTATAGGGCTCCAATTTCCAAGACAGGGGATTAGGCCTACTACAGTGAACATAATTAATCTGGGTACATGTCTATCTTAGCCATAGCGGAATAGGTCTGTCTGTCTATATATATGTCTTTTTAATTTGTATTAAGTTCCTTTAATTTTTTTTTTAATGAAAAAAAAAAAACAGGCAAATATCTATGAGCATATTGTAAGCAAGTCTCCAAATTTAAAGTGTAACTAATCTATCAACCTTAAACTAGTAGAATATATCATTCAAGTCAATTCTAAATTTCCACTAACTTCCTACTGAATAGGTCACACCCCCCAACCTGGGGCTACGGGGGTGGACAAAATGCCCTTTCTCTGAGGGTATTTCCAGGTCAGAAAGGGTAGGGTACAGGTGATCATGTGTAGAAATACCAATTGAACAGCCTCCAGCCACTGATCAATTTCTCTGCTGACGGGTTAACAGCCATGTAGCAATTGCCATCTTAATGGGAAACGTCTTCAAATAACACCTAGGTAGCTCTTTGAGACTGCTCCCGACACTCAATAACTTCATTGTCAATAGCAGAAGTGATTGACAATAGCCACAATACAGTTAAGTTGTCTAGGAACTCCATTTGTCTGTCTAGTTGTCTATACATTACAGAGAAACTAGCTGAAAGTTCCGCAAAGAAAATGTAGTAGAGGACTGGATACAAAGAGTCTCAAATCACAGCCAAACCTGCGTTAGCGGTCATATAAGGGAATTTAGAAATAGCTCTGGAAGTTGAGAACAGGTGACAGATTAAATAAACGGTAAACTAGGTCTATTATTGATTATCTATACAACGAAAATTTAATTTCGGCGTTTAAACGGTCGCTTACAGCGGGTGGCCGTTTAAATGGTCGCTATGACAGGTTTTACTGTATTTATATTTATGGAATTAATTATATCTATCTATCTACACTGATCTATCTATCTTTCTATCTATCTATCTGTGCAAAGTAATTGTTAATTACATAATCCAATCAAAACTAACAAAAGACCTTTTGGGTCTGTATTCGTTCTTGCATAACATCAACAATTCTCTCCAAACAAAAGCTGACAGCCTAGCATTATGTAAGAGAAGACATAACAATGATTTCATTTGTCAGGCTATTTTCGTAAGTCTAAACAATCGTATGTTTTGTCTTTTGTATAGAATGGAAATAATGTTTTACTTCTAATTACATAACCCACGTCTGGAGAATTGATTGGATTCACTAATTATATAAGAGACATATATATATATATATACTTTTCCTGCCTTATTCAAATAGATAAATTAAACTAGATCTATAAACTTGAGACATCAATTACTCCTTCAAATTCTTATATAAATATATATCTAGAGACTTCAAAAGAAATTTCCTGATACTGTGATTTAAAAACACGACTTGGTATTCGTGTATTTTTTATCATTAATGACTTTTAAGAAACTTCGTAAAAATAAAATTCTACACTCCTTCAAAATTGAAGTCTGTTCCGCGTGAGTGATTAAAGTTTCATGATGGAGGAATTGTACGAACCGATGACTCAGTGTGTAAAAAGTCACACACACAAGAAAATCATGAATGCATTCACTCAAGTGTAAATTGATAGCCAGAGAAAGAGGACATCTGAAGGATTTTAAGCAGATATCAGGTTGGCTAGGGGGGCGTGACTTGTCAACCTGGGGCCAGTTAGACCCCCCCCCCCCTCCCCATCTGGGAAAATGTCGCTTTATTTTGAACACAAAAAGGGTTTCAACAGGTAATCCCCTGTGGAAGGGCTATTGTATTACAGTCGTGATTAATTCGTACAATATCCCTATTTAAAGAGTTGCGACAATTACAGACCTGTAGAGCTTCTAAAGTAGCCCGGCAACGTGGACAAATTAGGCCGATATGTCCAATTATAGTGATGCAACAGGTGATTTCTCATCTGCCGTGGTCCGGTTTATAATCAATATACGATGGTAGGTGGATTGGGGCTTTATGTCCTGTATTTCTGCACCTATTGGGCTAATTAGGGCAGACAGGGACAATGACAATGAGATGAAACAACCATCCAACTTAGGCTCGACCAGGAATCTAACCCGGGACCCGATACCCAGCGCGCTACCACTGAGCTAAGCCCCCACCCTCTAATCAATAAATGGTGTGTTTTTAATGTTATAATTTGTAGAATAGGAGTAGTGCCCATGAAATCTTTGGCAAAAGAACAAAAAAAATTCGTTATTTCATGTGAACAATGACCATAACTGGAAGATATTGTATTTGGAATAAATTTCTACCATTAAAATTCTTTGAATTTAAAGCCTTTTGAATAATTATATAAAACACTCCATATATATTATTGTGTATAGAAAGCTACACCAAATCAAGCAAAGGTAAATCTACACAAAACTCTCACTGGAGCCACTGTAATCTCTCCCATGCCATAGAAATTGACGGAGAAAGCCAGCTGAGAGATTAAAGCCAGCAATGATTGAGAAGTCTGCAGTCTGCTATTTGTGGATAGCAGGTACTAACCCCTACAAGAGGGGGCGGGGGTACTTGACTTCAAGAACTATAAAGAATGACAAATGGTCAATTACCCTTTGTTTTGTTTATTGCCATTCATAAAAGTTTACTGCAATTTTAATATCCGGTGCAGCCGACATTATATAAATAATGCATTATTTGAACATCGTACAAAAATGTAATTTCAGGGGTCTTTGATGGGAAAAATGGACATAGATAAATGTGAAGTGGGTTTAATCAGTGACTCCATGGTTTAATCCCCTGTCTTGGAAATTGGAGCCCTATAGTCAGTGGCCTACAAAGAATTAACACAGCACGAATCCCTTTTTTTTTTTTTACTAAACGGAGTTTGCTAAATACATGTACAAATTTCATGTACACCAGTAAACCGAATGCTCCCTGAAAACAAAGTTCCCTCTTGACAGCTTAAAATAATTTATAGCTATCGTGTAACGAATAGCATTCAGATAACAAAAAGTTGCTATATATCCTGTAAAAATGTAGCATCCTGGTCTGAGCTAGATAATCTGAAGTGAACATTTCTACCTGGTGAGTTTCCTGGCAAAAAGGAAAGAGGAACATCCTATTACTCTGTTAATACAACCTTGAAGCAACATTAATGCAACGTTAGAGTTGCAACATTACAGCAACCCGAGACTTCATCTGCAAGTTTGTTAAACTGCAGGGGGGTTGTTGGCGGTAGCATTCTTGAGTGATGCGGTGATGCTGCAGTTGCAGAGGAAAATATCATGAACTCTTGCAGCCCAACCTGCAGCTGTAAAAGCAGTTATTTCACGTGATACAAATATTATCTATGTAGTGTAACTACTGTGCCATGTTATCTTTATGAATTTCTTCACCATAAAGTGACTGTGACCTGTACATGGTGTTAATAAATAAAAAGGCTTATAAATAAATGGAACTGATGAACTTTGCTTAAATACATATAAGCCAAGTTGCAGCGGGCCTCATAATAACTTGTTCTAGCCAAGGTCCTTGTTTCAACTAAACAATAGCCAATTCAGGAACTAATATCTATAGGCCTAACTTAAGATTAAATATGGAATATTAAGTTTATTTCAATGGATAATCAAGCTCAGAATGTCACAAATTACTTTGATGTCAGGTTGATCACACTACCTGGGGGAAAAAAATCAACAAGGAGGCGTGGCCAAGCATAACATATTGTACTGATTACGCAATTACGGTAACATGTGAACGCCATGGACATCAAAGAACTGTGATGGAACAAGAAGGAATGTGGATTGCATCTCTGCCGTGAAATAATTGTGCAAATTAGGCGAAATTATTCTTGGATCACTTCAAAAACACTTTTAAAACAAAGAAAATGAAACGCATCAAGAGAAAATTTAAACAATGTGTAATTATCAAAAGAAGCCATAAGCTGGCTGTGAATGAATACTAATGGTTATTAATTACATTTAAAACGTAATTACATGATCTGAATGAGAAAATAATGAGCATTTTCAAATTCAATCAAATTCTGTCTGGACTTTTTGCATCTAAAATGACAGACCATTACCATGATACTATACTTTTTTTTCTTTTTGAGAAAGTACAGAACCCTCTTTAAAAGTCATCAGCATTCAACAGCTACCAAGTTAAATCAAACTTTCCCTGTTGAAAGGGTGATTACTTTGACTCTTCCATTATTCATAAGTTTCTTTTGACGATCCCGGACACAGATACAAAACTGACTGAAAGAATACAAAAGGCCGTTACGGTCCAGTGACCCCCTCCCATCCGTGTCAGCTGTCTCAGAGGCCAACTAAAGTTGTCTTTAACTCAAAGTAGGTGTGTGACAGAACTGCAGTTTGCTCACCTTTGATAAATGTCCCAGCAGAAACACTAGTACAATTCCAAGGTACTCCTTGCCAGGTAACCTCCAATGCCGGTGGTACGGCATGTTGAGAGTTGCTACACTTGGTAAATCCAGGTAAATTTTAGAAGTTAGGAGAGCCTGATGTAAAGGTAGGCATTTTATGCCGTGACGTCCCGTACAACGCTGTCCTGAGCACAGCGTGTGAAGTAGAGCGCTTCAACCGACGCACTCTTAAACCATGACAGGCTCCCTTTGCATCAAGTTGCACTCTGCTTTTAGGTTGCAAAACCTTGTTCCATCTTACTTATCCTTGATTGAGAGGCGGTCTTTTCATGTCTCGCGCTCTTGCACTGCCAAATGCCTGCACAACACAAACCTCCGTGCTCCGTCGCGCCGTCAAATCGATATGTTTACCTCCCAACGTGGATCATGCAGCAGCACCCCCAACGGGGTCAACTGGAACTGAGCTCTTATCTGATTGGTCCAAAACTAAACCGGAAATAAGCCGAAAGTATCCCTGGCAAGGCGAGGAGATCGATGTGTAAGTGAACTGCTATGGAAATTACGTCGTTTGTAAGACACTGTTTGTCGGTGTGAATGAAAAAATGTTACAAGTCATAGTTTATGTTAGACAAGAAGTTGTTGTCTGGCGAGAAGCCTTGACAGTTGGTTTGTGTTTTTGGACATACTTGTTCTTGGCTATGTGGTTTGTTGCGGGTTTGTTTACATTATTTGGTGTCACATGGCTCTGAACAAGTAACAACAGAAGCCAGGTGGAGGGATAATCAACCACATAGTTTGTTCTTTGGTCCTTTGAAGTATCAGGGCTAACTATGTGAACTAAGAGCAGATCTCTATGAGACATCTGTCATGTATATGAAAACATGGCTCAAATAATAGTCAATTGTACACAATAGTGCACTGTATGACATTCGTGGGCAAACGTTGATTTCGCAGCTCTTAAAAATGTTGCTATGATATTCATGATTATTCGTTAGTTGCCTTACTTGGATATTTATATTTGCCAGATTTTATTGTGATCTGTTCCTCCGGATTCCATAAACACAATCATTTGATATACAGAGTCGGACTGACGACAGGTTCCGACTTCCAACAACTGTCTTTTAACGTCTGGCAATTTGTGTTGAACAATATGAAATGTGTGATTCACATCACCGCTAAATTGTTGATCCCATTATTGCATAACCAGTCACAAACCCAAAGTATAATGATTCAATTGCAACTTGTGACAGACAGAAGTTGTGGAGCATGAAAGTACTCATTTGACAGTGTACAATGGTGTAGCAGAGTACTAAATCAACAATCAAGCTTAAATTACTGACACATGTAAAGTATAATTATGGCAAGGATGAGCTTTTGATGGAAATGCAATTGTAGTGCACATCACAAAGTTCTATGAACCGGATAACATTGCTAACAAGTTTGTTTCATTTATAATCAGCTGATTACACTAAATAACAAAATACTGTATCATAATAGCTGCAACAAGGGGGTTATTTTTCAATCTTGTAAGTCAGTATTGTACAATAATTTTGAGAGCTGACTTGTCATTTGTATGTATTATAAATGCATCAAATTATCAACTGTCCCAATGCATAAGCACTCAAGTGCATCATAGGGCGTCACCTGGTGGGCCCAGCAGCTGCACCCCTTCATGAGTTCCAGGTGAGGGTCTTGCTCATTTGGGGCAAATTGTTGTCAGACTGGGACTGTGTTATACTTGGTAAACTAACCGTGTGAGCACAGCTGTTGCCTTGGGGATAATTTGTGTTGTGAAATAACAAAGAAACTTCATTATTTCGGTTTTGTCATCCCCAGTTACAGTTCATATTGACACAACCTGAAAGTCACCTTGTTAATTAGGTGACTGAAGTGTATTCATGGGTCTTTCCATACACTTGTTGAAGACTCTGCTCAGGAACTTAAATAATCTGTTGAAAGGTAAACCCCTTTAGTTACTTCTTGCTGCTAAAGTTAAGCTCGTAAGGGATGTAAGGTCAATGTACACATTCAAATTCATGAACATTATTTGATTGCAATAATTCAAAATCTATTCTTCCATTCATATGATAAATGGATAATTAAAAATTATGAAGAATAGATAATATTATTCGGAGGTTAATTGTTATTCCTAAAGATGAACAGTCAGATTGTAAAGTACACTGATGCCATCAGATGAAAATCCATGGTTTATTATTGTCTATTTATTGGTATTTGTTGCAACTTGCAATTATTGTAGTTAACTGAAGCAAGGTCTTTTAATATTGTGGCAGACACATCAATTTCGATTATTAAATTTTGCATGAGAAGACTGAACATAGATGACATTAGGTGTTGGTAGACAAATTCACACTCTAATGCTGTGTGAGAGCCGTGAGCCCAAGCTCACCAAATAGAATCCTTATCCCTGCCGAGGGGTCAGATTATCTGTCCATCTGTTGTCAGATTATTTTGAAATATTGATGGATTTAGATGGAAATGCATAATGTGCTGGGTAGTGCCATGGGGGCATTTGTTGAATTTCAAGGGGATCAAGATGATGATGCAAGGTAGGAAGTGCGGTTCAATGATGTAACGCGCAGCTTGGAAAATTCATAAAGATGGTTCGTTTGTATTGATAGTTCTATACATTGCTTATTGAGCTCCTGTGGCTGGTCCATTTCATGCACTTATTTATATGCCATCACAGACACTCATTGAACTGCTGCTGTCTCATTTGTATAGTGGAAGAGAAGGCATTAAATTACTATGTCAAACCACATTCTTAAATTGTTTTTCATTTTCATTCTCATCTCAAACTGCAGCTTTCCAGTGCAGTGGCCCATGGATGCACAGGAAAGGGCGGCACGGACCTGAGAGAAAGCACTTGGGACTAGTGAAAAGTCTCTGCAACTGATTTCTCAAACGAACGTGTACAATTTCTCTTGATATGTTTGACAACAATTGCCTTTGAAGCTATGAAAATTTTGAGTGTCATGCTTCATAGGATTAGACCCATGTAATTAACAGTCTTTTCACTGAGCAGCCCTGAATTCAGCAAAAACATAAGTTTTTCCTCTTCTTATTCATTTTGCCTTTCAGATATAGTAGGTCATAACTAACTGATTCCTTAGATATCATTTTCTCAGGGAAATACCAGAAATAAAGTGAGTGATAACATGTCAAATAAACATTAAAATTCACTAAAAATACCTCTTCTAGGATGCACTTTGCTTAAGCCAATCAGAGTCAAGGGCGGGAACTTTTTCAGCCCATAGGATTGCAGTATTCTGTCGTAGCCACCTGGTGGAAATACAGAGAACCGTTCGTGAAAATGGGCTGTTGTCCTAATAACGAGGATTCAATAACCACCAAGTCCCCCCTCCCCCCCCCCCCCCACCCCATCCTTCTGAAAACTCTGTGCATTAGTGGTCTGACACCAGTGTCTTGTACATTACTCACAGAGGTGATCATTACCCCCGGAGTTGGCCAAAGACTCTCCGAGACATAGTTAGTACTTAACAATATGGATCACAAGCCTTCATAAAACAGCCAGGTCGAAAGCTAAATAGTCTCGTTATTTTCCTGCGAAACTTTCTTGCATGACGCTAAAAGGCGTGTTGGACATAGCGGGCCCGGGGTGCCCAGGAAACTGAGCCAAGAATGGCAATTTTGATGATGGATGCAGATGGAAGGCTGGGTCTTGTTGCCATCCCTCCCTCCTCCAATCTTACTGCTCTTCCTTTTTGCTACTCATGCCAAAAAAGAGCATCCTTCTTCATGTGCCATACATCACTTCACTGCTTAATTGCATTCCTCTCAACCATTTATGGCTGTACATTGGGAAGTGCATTGTGGTGGCCTGTGGTCATCCTCATTACTTTAATCTCTTAGGCTGTAATGAAAATTTAATATAATGGTTTAGAACTAGCCATATCAGATGGTATGTTATACAATGGCTGATGAAATTTCTTTATTGGGAAAACTTATACCGTAAACTTTGCCAATTTTTGCACCACTCGGAACCAAAGTTGACACAACACTTAAATTAAATTGCTTGTTTGTTCGATTTAGAAGTTTGCGTGAATTTTTAAACTTTGCCTAACTTGAATGAAATCATATGGTGCATTATAATTTGACCTTGGCAAGAACTTGAACAAATTCATATGTGCATTATAATTTGACCTTGGCAAGGTTAACTGTAACAGCCATATATATAGATATCAAAGACCTTGAGTGTACATAAATCCATGAAAACACTTAGTTTTGCTGCTTACAATATTATGGTTATTTAATTCATGTGCAATATTACATAAACATACATTTCTTTTGATTGAATTGAATTCGGTGTTCTGGTGCAGCCAACATCATAATTGACATTACTACAGTATTAAGGATGTGCCTCAGTTCTGTTGTCCTTATTGGCTATTTTGGGGTCTCTTAAGAGGTCAACTATCTTCCTGTTGTGACAGTGATGGCCAAGGGTCAAAGGAAGTAGTCTCCTGGCAGGAAGGAAATGCTTATAAATAATGTTGCTGTTGCTTCGTCGCTGTTGGCCTCTTAATAAGTTAAGCAATTGATCTGTCCATGTCTAAAATTGACCCAAGCCAAATGTTACTGAAGCAGCAAGGACAATATATCATGGTTTTCTTGAAGTAGTAAACCTTTTAGTGTTTATTGAATGATTGGACATTTTTATTGGTGGACATTTTTATTGGTGGTGTTTGGGTGACTCCTTGCTATACACCTAAATTGACCTAATGGAGTGAATGTTATGTAAATGAATGCATTTCATAATGCGGTATTCCAGCTAAGATTTGACGCAGGGGGGGGGGGGGGGGGTGTCTCCCCAACTTAGAGATAACATTCTGACAAAATAATTGACATAGAACCAAGATTTTCTGTGATATGTTAGAGAAGATCATTTCTGTTAGTATGTGGATGTGAACATTTTACAGTGTTCCAGCTAGGTCATTTGAGCATGGCGCTGCGCCATGTCCAAATGACCTATATGAACTCAGTCTATGATCACAGCCGTCCATTCATGTCTGTTTTTCTTGAAACATCATTATTTGACCTCAAAAAGTTCCATACTTTCTCTAAATTGCTATTTCTTCTGGTGATATTTTGTCTGTTTTTAATGTATTGTCTACTTTCCATTCCCTTTGTCGTGAACAATTGCTTTTCTTCTGTTTATTGAATGATAGGACATTTTTATTGGTGGTGTTAGGGTGACTCCTTGCTATACACCTAATTTGACCTAATGGACTGAATGTTATCACAATTTTCCCTGATTTTGATGTTTGTTACGGTTCAATTTCATGTAAAAATAACTTCCAAGATTCTTATTTGGAAAGTAAATTTTAAAACAACTTATTCTAATTCAAATAGCCCACCTTCATTATCTTGAATTAGGCAGTTTCCACTTCTGCAATGATTGATAAATTGAATTTGTAAGTAATTCACATTTGAATGTTTTGTTAACTTTGGTTAATGTGATGCAAAAATTCAAAATAGGCACATTTGACGAGTTCAACATTTGTTCAAGGTTTACTTTGTTGGAGCATCAAACCTCATATTATTGTGACCTTAATAATGGTGCTAGCTGGAGGTAAATTACTTTTTAAAGTTTTTTTTCAAACCTAACTCTACAGTTTTTTTTATGTTGCCCTAGAGAATATTTATCAGTATTTTATGAGGGCATCTATCGAGTATTTCTTCAGAAATTGAATTCCCACCAATTTAAATGGACTAATCTGCTCGTCTCTCAGCTTTAGAGCAAGAGACGAGAACATTGTCAAGGTTTACTGTAGCCCCTGGGACCCATGCGCAGGGGTTTTCAGGGCTAGGTGTTTTACTGTTGTAACTTTTAGAGGCCAAAAGACGGAGGGAGGGATAAGAACTTTGTGTCATTATTAACAACATCCGATCTACCATTCATTACTCAGATTCAGCATGGTTCAGGCGAGAGACGGATCTGGCCCGGGATCAGAGAGCTCCAGAGCATTAACACTATCAATCTTCATTAGCACATAAGACTGCATCATTATCCTGACGGAGGGTCCGTTGTGTCTTTGCCGCAGCCAATGCTTTACTCTTGTCACATCGTCTTTGGAATTCTGCGAAATAGCTTCATTAGTGCTCTTATTAGCGAAGCCTGTCTTTTTCACCTCATCTAAACATGTCCCGCTCTGTCTCCATTGTGTAATTTTGTGTGCATTGTTTCAGATTTTTGTGGCCATCACTAAAAGTATTTAATCCAATCTTGAAGAAACAGACCTCTTTTTCTAGTGATGTGGGCACAATTAGGCCTGACTCAGTTTCTTAGAATTTAAACCTACCAAGAAGGTTAAAAGTTCATTTAGTAGGATTATCTTGATTATCAACAAGGTAAAGGTTAATTGTTGGATGTTTCATGTTGATTCAAAATGAACACCTCACAAAGAACCTTCGATTGGGTGCAGTACAATTGTACAAAGGGCATATATGATCATTGATGGCCACATACATGTGATCATCATTTGAATGATAAAATTTGATCCTATAACAATTTGATATCATAATGTTGATATTGCCAGCATAGCAGTGTCTTATCTTGCCTATATATACTCTCTGTCTATGTAAAGCGAGAAATAGCTCCGGGTGTTACTCAGGACTAGTAATACCTTTGTGGATTACACATTTAGTGCCTGCAAAATATTTTGCCTTATTTGAACTACTCGAAATCTGTACCACTGACAGGTAGGAATAAGCTGTTTTCATATAACTTGACTAATACTAAAAATAATTATTGTATATTTCATATTAATATATATCATCTTGTATTGATTCATGTGGTATTATACAGACATACAAGTTAAAACTTGGGACGTGTCCAAACTACACTGCAGTCAAAAGAAATTGGTTAGTAAAGTAGGTATTTGCATCTCAAATGACTTAATTTGTGAGACATTTTGTTGTATGTTGCAAAGGAGCAAGAACTTTGTTGTCTAGCTAACCTAAGGAGCCACCTCTTGAATGAAAAAAATCTGGTATATTTTAATTCTGGAGTCAATCTGGACTATAATACAGGTCTGACCAAGGGTCTGGAACAACCACTATGTACATAGCTTATCACCACAGCACCGACGATTGAAACTTTTGAGAGGTTTTGGGGTCTTTATATGATGTGTAAATGACAGTTGTAAATATATAAGTATATTAAACCCACTTGTCTGCTTATGTTTCTACCCCGAATGTCATAATCTCCTTATCATTCTTGTTCTAACTTGGGCCAAATGAAAAGTTTCTATCGTCGATGCTTTGGCAATAAGCACTGTTGATAGAGATGTATTTATATACAGGATATATGGCTTTGATATTGACAATCCTATACAGTACCTACATGTAGTAACAACTTTTTGTCTATCATTTATAACATAGATTTTATGTATAATATGAAATATCAAAGAAAAAGGATTGAAAGAAGAGTATGGATTGTGTTTGGCCCAAACTTGTAATGAAAACTTATTTACTTAACATGTACATCTTATTAATCTTCTAAATATCTTCTTGTTTGATTGAATGGCTGTCAATTAGTACTCATATTGCTTCATATCTCATTTAATACTTGGATTTTTGCCCACTTGTATTTCATTTTTAGCTCATCAATCATAAAAGACACATGTTTACGAAGTTTATTGGCTCTGATGTTGGAAGCTTCGTAAGTTTCTGTGCCAATAAATTCTTCATGAGATTGGATGATATTTAGTACATTAATCAACTTTGCCTAATGCTCAGTTTCATTTGCTTGAACTCGCATAAATCCTCAATTGATTTAACATTCTCATCACTCAAGGAATGGAGATAAAAATTGACCTTGGGATTAATATTTGATGGTAGAAATGAAATTTAATAGATTTCTGGGAGTGAGACATAACATGATTGCATTAACTGCATGGCTGTGATGTTGTTGAGTACAGCAAATGCATGCTCTAAATCAATAGATGGAATGGAAATGGAATTGAATGCTTAATTTTGTTATTCGTTGTGTGACCTTGAGGGAATGGTAGAGAGAAAAAAACTTGATGGGATTTTTTCGGATGACCTTGGAAAAAGGCATCGCAGAACTGATGGTCTGATGCAACAACTAAGTGGTGACCTTGAGTCGTGGATGAAAGGAAAAAAGATTGCGGAGAAAAAATGTTGATTCAGTTTTTCCTCACGGTCGACTTATCGTTGATGAATCGTCAGTGATGCTGAGGTCAAGGCTAGCGAATATATTCATCTTCATCATTTCCATATTTCCTGCTAATAATGTTGGTATCGTGGCAATGAATGTTCAGCAATGCCTTACCTTGCCCCCTTTGCTCCCTTTCCCACCAAAACCCAGTGTATGATGCAGAGTATGGCAATATAAGTTGATCAGTCCCTCATTGTTGAGCCTGGGGCTTCATCACTCAAGGTTGGACTGCATTGATGATTGGCTTAGGTTCAAAGGGAATAAGGCTCCCTCTGGAACCAGTAATTCCCTCAAACGCAGAAACGCGAAGCTTTCAGAAATTTAAAATCAATGAAAGAAGCTGCCAAGGCCAAATTTGATGACTCTTGTCCGCGCACAGCTTTGCTGTTGTGGCTCCATTGCCTCTTGCCTCCCATTTCAGTCTTTCTTTTTCAGCTGCCCTGTAATTTCAGCTGCAATTGCTCTGCAAGTGTGATGGTTTATTCGGTGCAACTTTTGAGTAACGACGCAGTTGTACGGTTTTTTATCTTCTCTTTTCGTTGCTCTTTTTTTATGTCGTCGACTTAAAATGCAGCAGCCGCATCAAGATTTAAACAGATGCTGAGGACTTAAGGATGACATGTTATGGGATGTTGCACCTGTGGCACAGATTTTCTCTTTATCTCCGACCTTCAGTTTTGGTAGCTAATGGGCTTAGAGGCAGAATAAATGATTACATATTCCTGCGCATGAAAAGTACCTTTTTAGTGAAACAGCATTGGTGTGACAATGGCCAATGCTTCAAGGTGCTTAAGTGATGATGCTGTGACCTTGGTCTAGTTCTCTCTGTGACCTTGGAAGAGTGCAGGGCCTTTGGAACCATTTGTTTCTAACCATGCAAATACGAGTTGGGGGTTGAAAACTTTCATTTCTGTGCACTCTTAACAAAATACTTAATAACTTTAAATGTATTTATCAGCTAGTCTTTGTCTTTATTCTCTAGGAGCAGGCTTAGTTTAGATGGAGTATCATCTTCATGTGATAAGAGAAGATGTTACTCCATCTAAGCTTAGTTGCAAAAGAATAGAACTAAAGTTGTCACTTGGTTGGTTGGTCATTGGAGGACCAGACTGATAGAATATGAAATGTCATAATAATCTTTGTGTTGTAAGATGAATAATATATTTATCAGATATGTTTCTGTTGTATTTGGCAAAGCCTAGTTCTTGGATGAGCTGCAGGATATAACCTGCCTCTTTCAAATATGCAAGCTTCTTCATCAGTGATTCAGTCTACACTGGAAAGTTTGGTGAATGTAGAAAGGACTTATGAAAAGTTTTAGAAAGTATTGCATGCCAGCCATGTGCCTTTAATTATAAGTTGTACTTCATAATTCACATTTCTCAACAATGGGCAATTTCTTTTATTTTCCAGAGAAACGAGCCTTGCATGACTCGGCAAGATGTTGGATGGTGAGCCGCTGTCTACCTTGGTGAGATTCTACATCTACGCTCTTCATGGATTTGCTACTGAAGTTGCCTTCACGGCTGGGTGGGAGTTTGTTGTCAATCTCAACTGGAAGTTCCCAGGCAACACCAGCATGTGGAGCTTCCTAATATATGGATTGTCATGTCTTGTCATGGAACGAATGTACTTGTATCTGAAGCCCAAAGGTGTGCCATTGCTTCTGCGGGGGCTGATCTACACGCTATGGACGTACATTTGGGAGTTCTCTTGCGGATTCGTTTTAAAACAGTTTGACGCTTGTCCTTGGGATTACACTCCCTTTGAAGGGGACTACATGGGACTGATTACACTTGAATATCTTCCCGCATGGTTTTTCGGCAACATTATGTTTGATCTCTTTCTCCTTAAGTTTACTCGGAAACTCATGATGGCAAATACTCAGCCCCTGGCGAATGGAGATCTCAAGCAGAAAGACAATTGAGTTTTATATTATAGCGATTTCATTGACTTGGAAACCAATCTCTGAGACTTGGAAGCTAAATTCCAGATGTCATGTGAACCCAGAACTCCCATTGGCCACATCAGTCCCTCAACCAATGAGAATCCTGGATTCACATGATGTCATCTGGATTTTAACTTCCAAGTCTCTGAGATTAGTTTCCAAGTCAACACATAGTGTATGTTGTATTGCATTGTATGGTTTAGTTATTGTGCTCATCATTTGCCAAACCTGCGTTTACAAGTTTTTGTTTACAAACATGTACTGGTTCTTCCAATCTTGTATTCAAGATGCCTCTAGATGAGTAATAATGACAAGGGTATTTAGTTTTATACATCAACCAAATGGTGACTTCAGGGGGGCCTTCAAAATACCAGGTGGTCTCCTACTTTCATTAGGCCCTACTAACACTTCTTGTATAATATGCATGCTAAAGCAGGCCCATAGCCAGCCGCTAGCATTGGGTGGGTCTGTATTATAAAGTGGACCTTCGATACAAATTTTTAAAATAGCATTCCATGATGTGGACCAATGTGTGGAAATGGACCGAGTTGGGTGGGTTACGGGCCCGTAAAGGTGTTATATGTTATATTTCTCAACATTATTTTATTGCAAATTGAGGATATTCAACTTACACTTTTACAAAATTAATTTGAGACATAATATATGTTTTAAGAACTTTACTATATTGATATAATTACTTCTTACTTTGAATTATGTCCTACGGTACTACGGGTAGTTCTGGGTTAAACTGACCTGACAATTATCAGTTGCAGGAGTACAGCAGGATGCAATTTGGTGGTGCCTTTATTCACACACTTTTGGGGGTTTGTGAGTTTTTGCGGACCAATTGAGGTTCTGTAACTCAGGATGACAATCCAACTTTTGAAGGCCTAGTCTCTCAAGAAACTTTAGTTGAAGTTAATTTTGAATGAGTTTTTTAGTATGATCGACTTGAAGTCAAGAGTGCTGGAATTATGAATTGACGGCATCTGTTTGACAACAAAACTTGATCTGGATGTTAGCTTGGTGTTGTCTTATTTTATAATTCAATGGATGTCCGACTTTAGTATTCTGAAGATTAATTTTTTAATGTGCATTATATTCTTCTTCAGTGCTACATTATTATAGATTATTATTTATATTGTAGATTTTTACTTGTGTTAAAACTTATAGATCTATATGTACTTGTTAAATATGTTGTTCTATGTACCAGCACATTTCAATGCAATTGATATTTTCATTAAAGCAATCTGATACTACTATCTTGTTTGAAATATATTGTCACAGTTTATTATTGAAGGTTGTGACTCATTTAAAAAGTTACAAACAAATATACGCTGCAATGAAAAATTAATGTGATTACAAACAGACATGTATAAAAAACGTATTTATGAAACACTCTAATTCACAGATTGTGATATGTACAGATTTGAGTCCATGAAGTAATGGTAGTCTGAGTTTTGGATATAGGCCTAGTAGTGTTGAGCTCCTGTATCAGCTGGGAGCACATTCCACATCCCCATCTTTAGCAGCTTTCATCTTCTTAAATTCTTGCGAAATTTCTTTCTCCATTTGTAGAATTTCAACAGGTTTTTTGTACTGAAATTGACAACAGTGATAGCTTAGCACCAGAGGACAGGGGGATCATCACATGATTGCATTGATCATCCAAAATATGAGGGATATATATCCCCCCATCTAGGAGTATCCATGCCCCTGCAACAACCCATGGGTAGGCATTAGGACAGTGACATGAAATATATTAATGATGCAATCGCACTTACTATATTAATTTACAGAAAAAAATTGTCTTGAATCTGGAAATGTTACAAGTTACAACTGATTCAATACATGAACCAGAAAAATTACTACAAATTATATACTGAGAAACTGAATGGTTGATAATCACGATGTGTGACTTATTAAAAGAAAAGAGTAACTTTTCAAGGCTGCACTAGAAATAGGACAACAATGCATTAGTTCATTAATGCCAACTTACCGTTACGATTAGAGTATTGTTGGCATGTGCAATACCGATATTCTGAGATGCCAGTGGCAGCCCTGCTCTGTCCATGTCTGGAATACTAAACTTCTTGTAATACCTGTGATAAAATAAGAAAAACTATTAATAAGTATCAAAGAAAATAGAAAACTTTTGAAAAATATTTTCGTATAATTATTTTGAAAACTTGATTATTACTTCTTATTTGTAGTCTTAATAATGATGACTCTATTTTCTGCATCCACACTGACATCATATACCTCGAGAGGATATGGCAAATTTCTTACTCTCCACTGGAATGCATCAGCTGTGTCAGATCTCACAAATACCGGCTGAAAATGGAAATAACAGTGTTTAATTCATGAGTGAAATGCAGGAAACTATGACAAAAGTTCGGATGAATCTCTTTTCTGCAATACAGTACAGATCGAGGCAACCGAAAACAATCAAACTAAATAGTGGATAAGACTAACTTAAATTACAATCACATCAGCAAAACATTTGAATTAAATTTCTTGGAGTAATCAGTGAAGTCTTACATTAGTAGAACTCTCCCTTAGCCCTGAAATCTCTACATTTGGAGGTGGTGCAAGTTGCTCTCCGATCTCATACTCCCAGTCGATTTGACCACCCAGTGTTCCCTTTCGTCTCCATTTCCGTACTGAAAAGACAAATACCAAAATGTATGTGTTTACACTCTACGTGAACATTGTATTTAAATGAAGCAGACTAATGACCTGGAATGTTAAAAGACTTAACTCACCTATGAGCAAATTTGCGCGGATGTCATATTCTTCAACTAACTCTGAGCCATCTTCCATAGTGCAGTGTACTTTCCTTCGACCTGACATAAAAGAAAAAAAAAACATTGCTTATTGCAAGCCTGGGCACACAATGTGACACATGCCAAGAACCTATAGTGAGTGGTGAGATTGACACGGCCACTATGAAATAGTTTACTAAAACTTAGGTGGCCAGAGCCCTCACTAGCTTCAGCTGAACCACCCAGTCAAGAAGTGAGCTCATGTCATGGTCACTGTGACCTCACCAGACACTCAATGTCACTCATCGTGTGATGTCACACATGACAACATAACAGTGAAATCGTGATGAGGTCATGTGGTGATCTCACTACTGTGAGTTCAGTGTGAGCTAACTGAGTTCAGCTGTATGACCCACCACAGATGGTGTTGCATGAACATTGAGATTACAGACCAGCTAATAACAGAAACTATAAATATAACTGCTGCTTCATTGCATGTCTCCTTTTTGTGTGGGTAACCAGAGTTCAATTCTTACTTCTTTTACTTTTAGAACTTTTTTTAATATCAAATAACTCATGCCAAAAATAGGTTGATCTTTTTAATTTTATACCACTTCTATAAGTAACTGTCATTACTTAATGACTGATGCAGCACCCGTAGTTTTTGTAGGATTTGATAAAAGTGGCTATTGTAGTTTAGATGTGACTGGCTGGTGTAGTGGGGTGTAGGACTGTTAGGCTTAGGTTAGCTAGGTAGGACTGGTAGGTAGGTTGTTGGTTCAAACCAAGCTTGAGGGGAGCATGAATGAAGGGTGTTCTTTGAGTTTTTTTGTTAATTCATCATTAGTTGTAACAAAGTTACACAGCTTAATTGCTCAGAGCTACCATGAGATGGGATTGTTGAAACATAGGATTACACATGATCAGCTCACAGTAAGCTCACAGAGAGGTGAGGTGAGTTCACCGTGAGTTCCCTGGGCAGCAGTTTTAGCTCACAGTGACCTTACCTGGTGAGCTCTCCATGAGAGTTAATTGACCTCACAGTGAGCTCAAATTCTTGACTGGGCATGGTTGTCCCTTCCCCAGAAGGTTGGCCCCAAAGCAGAAGCTGGTACTTCAAATATCAAATCTAGGATACTGAATCTGCAGTGTCCAGCTACCCCCATTCTCCTTAGCAACAACATATACAACAACACAGCATTGACACAAATACAAAAACACAGCATTGACACAATGACAGTACGTGTGACTGTGTGACACTTGCTGTCAGTTGCTGACAGGCCACAAATCAAGTTCCTGTTCGAGCTAGTACAGTTTTAAGTGTTAAAGTAACAACAGCTAATTACCATCTTGAACAAGACTAGTCTTTTTGGCAGCACGTAGCAATTCCAACCAACTGCCATGTTTTGCCGGCGTCGCCATGTTGCTGTAATAACTTCAATGAACGATTGAGGGCGCCAGCTGCCGACGGGGGACAATAAGCGCCATCTCTAGAAAAATTTATGAACAAAATGTATGTTTTCTTTCCGAGGCATTTTGGCCAGAAAGATGAAAAAAATAAAATATATAATAATAAATAACACACACATTAATCATTAATATTAATTTTTAACATAATATGAAAATTTTCACGTACCATGTTTACGATTTCTCATGTTGTCATTGCCTCGCACTCAAGAGGAAAATGGCCGGGGTTCTGAAGAAGGTCAGAGGGTTTTGCAATGTTATTTCTTACTATGCCATATTCGTTGTAGAATTTTGTTGTTTCACATGACGCAGTTAGAGGAATTTAGTAAAGACTCAAAGTTGAATGCACCAAAAACACTGATCATTTCAGTTGAAGGGCAGCCACAGCTAACCACAAGTTTAGTCATTATAGTGTGTCAAAACTGTCAAACTCCAATACACAAACTAGAAAACTTGTAATTGGCAAGCCAATTACGGCTATGCCAATTTTAAGCAAAAGTGAGTTTTACAGCATTTTTTATGGGAAGCAATGAATTGCCTTTGCAGTTTACTAGGCATTCAAGTTAATCCAAAAATAACCAGTGGGCCATTTAATTCTGATTATTATTCTCACAAGGCAATGACTGCATGACATTAAGTCATGCAGTGTATGCTATTACTGCTGGTTCAATGAAAGGGACTATACTGAGTCCAAGCAACCCCCACAACTGACCACGTGACGTATGGAAGTCTGGACTCTATATTTGATTTTAAGTGTGACAACGATCTCCATTGTTCAGCGTAACTGTGAATTGGTGGTGTTGGGTGGGTGAGACATTATTGCTAAACATCTGTGAGAGGCCTCAGAAAAATGAGTGCAGGTCACTTATATTAACCATGTGCTTAACAGTCCGTGAGTCCGAGAATACGTAAATTTCACTCGGACTCTCAAAATCTGACTGCAAAGGAGGCCGTCTGACTCCTATAAATTTAAGAGGACGGAGTTTCATAATTGCTTGTTTATATGGCCCGGCAAATAACCTGTTTTGTATGGAGTTGAAATCTATATTTGGAGATGGACTCCTAAAAAATTTTTGTTACAAGTCCGTTTGACTCCCAAAATTTTTAAGCAAATTTCGACCCCTGCTTAATGCTACATCTATACCCTACCCCTTGTCTTTTGTATTATTCAGGCCTGAGCTTAACAGGCGAACAATCGTTTCGTTCTCCTTGAGAACTGAAATGCTGCGAACAAAATTTCGTTCACCTCACCCTATATAGGCTATATTTTACCAAAAATAAATTTTAGGTAACCGACCATGGGTTACCAAGGCACATTTTCAGGTGAACGGTGTGTGGATTACCATATTTTTGCTTACACTCAGGCCTGTTATTGTGTTTGTCTGTCGAGTTAACCAAAAAACCAAGATAGCCATCTTGTAGAACAAAGCCTAAGGTATTTTTAGTACCAATTATGTCTTGGTAACTTCAGTATTAGCTGACAAGACGTCTCAAAGTTAATGTATGTGAAAATTTAGGGCTCTTCAAATTTTTAAAGATCTTTCTTGATAAGGCAACACTTCCATATTTTTATGATGCATACAGGTTTGTCCAAAATACATACCATAATTAGAAGACAATCATGTGAATTCATACATCCTGAGAAAAAAAAAACTAAATAACTTCAAAAAGTGTTGTTTCATTTCAGTAATTTTTCCTGACTTTACTAATGGTCCCATCCTTCTGTGAGTTTCGGCTGCAATGCTCCTTGATATTGCCTATTACGTGGTATAATAGGAAATTCTACCACTGCTAGTTTTCCACCTTTAGGATCATAATCCAAAAAATTCTTACGGATTTCCTCATTTAAAAATACTAAAAATCCAATAAACCAGCAGACTTTAGGCCTATGTAAGAAAGATTTTTGGTAATATTTTCAAGTCCATGGGATAAGCCATTAATATTATGAATTATTTTCATCCGAAAATTATCAATTTGGGAATTTCTGTGACCTTGAGGATTTGTTCAAGGACACTGAAATTGGGACTATGTATACAACTTTTTCAAGCCAATCAGAGAATAGGGTGCAGAGAATAATAAAAATAAGGAGAATAAGTACAAAAACAATAGTCTATGCCAATGGGATTGGAATAGCCTAATAAATTGACTGTCAAATTGCGTCAGTAAATGTATAATTGTAATCACTGCAGTATTATTGTCACCATGAAGTATGCAGTATATACATTCACTTCAGTTAAAATTGTAGTATCTTTGGTTTTGACACAAGTTATCTGACTTGATAATCACTTCAAATTAAGTAACTTTAGGATGCATTTATTGCCAAGCCAATACTCATCTGTATTTTCCCTTTACAGACAACTGGCCTGACAGGGCTTGTGGTGGCAAAGGATGCCCACAAGGTAAGATATTGAATATTTAAGCTAACTAATTCTGCATCTGAATGAGTGAGCCGCAGAATTTGAGTATTGCTGTACGTGGCTTTAATTGTAATGTTAGTTGTCCTTATATATGATTATTTGGAAACAATTGTTAAAGGTAATCTGGTTAGACTGCCATTTTGAAGTGCATGAGTATGCATTAAGATGGACTGTTTGGGGAAACAGGTTAAAAAAAACAACTTTTGATCCCACTTGTGTGAATTTGTTTGGCTAATTCATGATTGTATTACATTTACCAAAGTGTAATAAAAATATCTTTATATTAAACCTTTTATAATGCCTTATATCTTTCCAGACTCTGTCCGTTCTTTACAACAAGATTCTGAAAACACTTCAGAAGATGCCGAGCGAGGCTGCATACAGGAAAAACACCGAACTGATTATCAATGAAAGGCTTTCAATAGTGCAGTCGGTACGTATTGTTTTTGTGTTTTGTAAGACAAAATTTAAAAAAGTACATTGATAATATAACTATGAAAACATAAAGCAATAAAAGCCAGTCACGTCACGGGCAAATTTTGGTAACTTTTCACCTCCATGTTCAAATATTTGTACACCATGTGATTTATATGCCTATAATTATTTCTCGTTTACAGGATAAAAGTATTGGGGGAGTGGAAAAAAAGATAAACTGTGGGCAAATTGAAGAAATCGTACTTCAGGTAATTAACATAGACTGTGATAATAATGAAGAATTTGGCTCCAGAAGACAATCTCAACATTGCAACCAATAATATTATTGATTGTGCTATTTATAACTATATATATATAATCTGATGTATGTCATTTTTCTTTTCCAATATACCTTTTGTATATCAGTCGCAATGTGTCTTGTTGTAATATGCGAGTGGAATTACCCAGTTGCCAACCTAATGTGTGGTTCTAAGAAATTACGAACTCTTGTCGTTTTTCATTCCAGGCTGAACGAGAACTCACCCTGTCCAGACAAATGCTCCAGTGGAAACCTTGGGAACCGCTGATTGAAGACGCACCACAGAACCAGTGGAAGTGGCCCATCTAAATACATTTGTTAAATATTTAATACAATTATTTGTTGAACTTAAGACCTATCAAGTAGCATATTATTGCATTCGAGTGTCAAGTGAATGTTGTTGTAAATAAACAAACCACAATGGACACTTTTAGTATGTTTTATTTGAATTGCAGTAAAGCTTCATAGACATCAATTTTTTACTTCGAGTCACAGGACTGACGTACTGCGGAGTAGTAAAGTTGTACAAATTAAGGCTCATCTTCGGTGATTGCTTCTATGTACACTTTGCACCACTAGTGATAACCGTTCGCCGATGGCTTTTGCCGGTATTTCTTAGGCCTATGCTGTTTAGTCACTGTCACTAATTGAGATTGCCATTTGCATTTTCAACTGGATCACGTCTGGCATCAAATGTATATAGTATCAACAAAAATCCGGTTAGAGCAGCAATAACCCCATCTCCCAGCACTTGGCTAGGAGGGATATCCTTTGTGGCCGATCGGTTAAAGATGCAAGGTAAAGCTGCTCATGAAAGTAATTTGTCTAATAAGAAGTTACTCCAAATGCCTCCTGTCCAGAGTGGAAGAGTCCTTAGTCATTGTGGATTTTATGTATAGTTATTGTTACAGTAAGTCCAGCATTTTGCATTAAATGTGTCATGTTGCAGGATATTGATACAAATGAAAATCATCACTGTACGTTTTCATTATTTCATTAAATGTACTTGTTGAAACTTTTGATAAAAGAGCTTCTGTAAACTTGGTTGATGAGTCTGCATACTGTGGAGTTGGAAACCAGTGATCTTCAGATTTTTGCCATATTTGTGGTAGTAACATATTTATGTCTGTAATAAAAGTTTCCATATTTCCAATGAAATTGTAATTGATAATGCATGGTTGACAAAGGGTGGTGTAGGAGTGCCAGTATTTTGCTAAATTTTTGTTGTGTATGATAAACTTTAAGAACGTCTCAAACTGAATTGTTGCTTGAGAATTGTTGCTGCGCTGAACTTCATTCTTTCGTATAATGGGTGACAATGCTTGAAAGTATTTGCTTTTGGTGTTTTTTTCTGAGAATTTGTCTCGAAACAAAGAGACTAGTCTGTTGATTGGATGCCGCACAAACATTATTTTTATATAATCCTGCAAAAATCTGGTTTGTTCATGCTTCGGGTATATGTGCAAATAATGCAATCCATTTCGAGAGAGGAAACTGTCTTTTCTGACATCAGGGTGCTTCAAAAGTCTCGTTACGTTTATTCCTGAATTCATGCTTAGAAGTTTCAACCGCCAGCTAAATGATGCCACTTTTGGAGTGAGGCACACCAAAAGTTTATTCTTATTGTCAACTAGGATTCTAGTTTTGGACAATTCTTCAATTGTGATTTTGGAGTTGTCATGTTTGCACTGATTCATGACATGCAGTAATCTATCTTTTTGCTGGTTATTGAGGTATAGATCGCCTCCATGTGAAGAATTTATGGAACTTTGAAGCAATCCATCTAGATCTGAAAGTGGAAATTCCGACATAATCATGATATATTCCTTGAAGACATTATCTTCAGTTTAAAAAAATAGTTTAGCAACTCCCCCAATCCTCAAATTAATTACCCCAGCTGGCAAAATCAATAATTTCTATGGACACTTGACTGCAACTGCACACTTCATTAGATTATGTGGAGTTTGTACCGATCATTAATGCTTACTTATAATCATAATATGGGAAACCTAGTTAATAAAAGTGATCTATTACCTCTCCGTCTGACATCCTTGGTGCACACATCAAAAAGACAAAGACTGGGTAAAATTTGAGCTCCTATAATATAGATGGTGCATATTACACATAAACAGCACCAACATTTTCTTGTGATTAAAATCATGGTACTACCACAGGCGTTTACCATCATGACAGCCCTTAGCAAGTTAGTATACTCTATTAGTTAAAGTATAAGTGTGTCATCACTGAGCAATGTCATATATGTTGGCAAACGCCTGTGGTACTACATATGAAGGCTCCCATCTTTATCTGAACTTAAATTAAACACTTAACTAGAAGGGGCACTTAAAGAATGGCACCCACCCTTAAGAATGTTAAAGGTGTCATGCATGTATAGACACAGCAGGTCAGTGGCAATTGTAGGCTCATATAATCTTTCTTTTTTAACCCCTCCCTAGACAAACCCCAGGCATCTGCTATAAAGATTAAAACACCTCATTTTATCCATCAAATGGATTGGGCAGAATATAAGGGCATAATTTGAAGTCCCCATGCAATCCTCAAAGTTTCAGAATTTTTACTATGTTTGGGGGATAAATCCAATAAATATCGAACGTCTCAAGAATAGATTTTCAAGAGGAATGATTCACAAATAAGGAAAATAATGATTATTAACTTTTTTTTATTACAAATATAACATGTCAAAAAATGTAATATTATCTTAACAAGCAACCATAATAAAAATGCACCTATGTGAAGCTTTCTACAGGATTAACATGCCAGATATAATTCAAAATCTCTGATTTCAACATATTCATTTGGCACCTGAATTAACATGCAACTGTAATTCTATAAATAAATACAAAACAGGTCCATGAGTAAATAATTTCATACTTTTTTTCAGAAAATGTAACAATAAATACTTAATAAAGTACAAAACACTTTCATGCAAGTCATGCATAGTAACCTGCACACTAATGTACACAGGCAATTTCTGAACATTATAACACCACAAAAATGTTATCTTCCTAAAACATTTCAGCAATGAACTTTGTCGCATAGCAACGATTATGGGAATGCTTGCACACTATGATGACCAAGCCCATTCCTCCACAAGTACAGATCTCAAAATTGTAATCCAATAATTGATTAATTGCCATTATAATTGTCTTAATTTTAAGAGTCACTCTTAAATTAGTCCTCAAAACAAACAGGCATAACCATACCACATACATTACATACAATGCTGCAAATGTTTAGCACCACAGAAGTTAAATTTATAAGGGTGACAACCTTTAGACATTCTGGAAGAGGCAGAGATTTTTGTTTTAATTAAAAATAATCCTCAAGAAAATTGGTGAAGTGCAAGATGATAATAAAGTCAAGGTTGGGGAAAAAGCCCCAAGCAACCCCCTCCCCCCTGAATAATTAATGGCTGTCCCCTATCTAAACCATTTTGACTAGTTTTTATACTGTACAGGACACCAGGAAAGGCTCGTCATTAACTAAGACATCTATATCAATGACATGGCAGTTAAATATAGCACAAGTGGCATTTTAATACATATAGTGTGAATAGAGTGCAATATGTTATAATGGATTCATTGCAGATCTAATGGAACCCTGCCCAGCTTTATCAGCAGGTTGTGCGATTACGCTATTGACTTATACTTTGTGAAGAGGTTATACAGCACTCTCATGGTACACTTGAGGTCCAAATTTACGATGTCCTCTGGTCGAGACTTGGGTTTCGGAAGACCAGAGTCCTGCATCAGTTCAAATGAAAATGTAACATTGTGCACTTTCTGATCGAAGCTTGTTGGTGTGAGATGAAAACTGTAAAGAGGAACGAAGTATCCTTCAAGAAGACCCATGAGAAGCACAAGATAGACACCATCGTGGAACTGCGAGTCCAGATCCGTTACTTCCAGATTGATCTTGTTCAGGTGCTTGTTGACAAAGATGATCAAGCTCTTCTTGACTATATTCAGCTTATCAGGCGCATGGTCGAACAAGGTGTCAAACGCATCTCTCTCAAAACGACCTCCGACATCATCGTTGTGCGTTGTGATTTCCTCCATGATTCGTTTAGTTTGCAGCAGTCCCTCTCTCTTCGTTACAACCAGCACCCACACGGCGACATTGTCAGGAAGACGGATTGGTGCCCGGTAATGCCGAGCCAAAGCCACGAGGAGATGCAGAATGGCAACCAAGTTCTTGGAGTGGATGCTTTCCACACTCCACCGGTGCTGGTTCCAGGTTGACGGAAGTTGGAGGATGCGGTTGACCATGTCCAGCACCTTCCTCAGCTTCTGCTTCTGACCAATTTCTGATTGTGTAACTTCTGGAACTGCTGCCTGCAATTGAAATAGATTCGGTCTTATAAAATTAAGATTATATGTTTTCAGAACAGATCGACAGAATAATTATGCAAAATAAGCACACAAATCACCTATTTACACTGTATCTCTGTGTACAATTAATTTGAATTAATGTTTTGGCATATTTTATTTACACCAACTGACCTTTTCTCCACTGAGTTTCTCAATCAACTTTTGCAGAATTTGTCCATCGAACAGGTCTTCTTCAAGGTCCTTCACTATGATCCTGCTGTCTGCCAGCTCATCATTGATCCAGTCCAGGAGAATCTGCAAGAGTTCTTTCAGCTTTGCATCCTCTCTGGAGTGGGGTTCGATCATGAACCTTTCCTCATTTTCTTCCAGCATGTAAAACTCAGGGCCCAGCCTCACGTCAAATCCAGAGGGGCTGGTTGGAGACTCGATGGCCTGCCTGCCCTCCACTTCCAACTCTTGCGCCTCTTTCGCCTTCTGTTTCTTCCGCCCTATCGTTCCAATCTTATCTAAAAATGTCTCCTCCTTCTTGTCTTTCTTTAAAGTCGCAGCTGCGGGCGAGGCCATGGTTCGATTGCTCTTGCTAACTTAAATTTTAAAGAGAAAATCGGCCAATTTCCTAAAAGATCAAAACCGGATGTGCAGCAATGAGCTAAAGTAGGTCATCCAGCTACGTCACAGTTTGAGAGTCGCTGATTGGTCGGCCAATCTCCTCTCGACCAATCAGACTGCAGCTGGTGTAAATCCTCATTCCTAGATTGTTTACATCTCTCAGTTCCTGTCATTTTGTTATCAGTAAATAAATCGAAGTCACGTGAAATCAGGCCAAAAATCGAAGTAAGTAAAAATGTAGAGGTAATATACAATGTGCATACACCGTGCTAGTGGCGAAAATTGACCTCGATCTTGCACAATTGGTGCGTTTTTCACAGCTATTCTGTGACCATTTGAATACACACACAGAACAATGTCAATGGCTACAGCCAAGCTGGATCTTCGTTTCATAAGCCATGTGCAGTAAAATGATTATTTTTGGCTTATGTGATTGGCTCAAGAAGATATACATTAATGAAGAAATATATATATGTACAACCTTGAACACTGGTGGTGATTTTGTTTCAAAAATGCCTAGGATTAGTAGGAAATCATTCCAAAAATAGTAAATGGACAGCTTAATTCATTTGGTCATGCATCTTGGGTCTATATTGAGTTTAACTGAGAAGGAAATTTAAAGGCCAACGCTGAAATGTATTTTATTTACATATCACATGGCACCTTCAGTAACATTATACTTCATTGTTCTCTTCCAGAAGATTCTTCCAGACAATGATCCGCCGATGATCGGTTGCGACAGTTTGACGTAACCCTCGGACACATTGTGCAACCTATGTGGCCACTATCACGTAATACATAAAGAAACCAGCACTACACAGCTACAGAGCTGAAACCAGAAGTGGAAAAGGTTTAGTTTCACAGCTAAAATTAGTCACTGAAGCTGGAACCAATTTGCAGGTAAATTCGATAATTAAAATGAGTCAAAACTGAACTATGGAAATATGTAATGCTTCTTGGAATGTCCTTAATGCATATACATTTTGCACAATTAAGCTTATGTTTCATTGTTTTATCTAGCTTCGTCTCAGAGCAACTCGGAGCTGCACAAAATGGCGACTGATATGTCCATGCAAAGCTTCATTAATATCGAACCAATAGAGGATTTCACAAATCGACCAATCAAGACTGAGCCAGAGGATTTATCCGCAAACTATGGGTAATTTAGAATCCTAATCCAGATGTATATTACGTATAACACAAATTTTACAATATGAAGCTGAGTGAAGTAAATTGTGTTAAAAATGTATCTTATATTCATCCTACTTTGCAGAAACTATGGTCTGCCAGCTCAACCCCAAGGAACAATTCAGCAGTCATTACCAGAAAAACCAAAGCGAGGAAGAAAACGCAAGATTAAGGATGAACCTCAGTGAGTAAAAAATTAATGCAAACCTTCTGAAATTTTGCTGGTTTACAAAAATTACATAAACAAATGCATATTTGATAAGTTTTTAAATCTCAGTGAATGGACAGATATCAGAAAACTCATTAAAGGAGAATTTTTATTGTGTAATTGCAGAGCCAACGGTGATATCAGCCAGGCTTTAGTTGGTACATTAGCTGGGGGAAATATGGCTGTTAAACAGGAGCCAATGATTGGAGCTGTGAAACAAGAACTGATAACAGGAGCTAATGGAATGAAGGAAAGGAAGAAAAGAGACAGGTTTAAGGGAATGTCAGAAGAAGAGGTGTTGACGCGATTATTGCCAGATCATCTTGCCGACGACCTGGACATTATCATTGTAAGGGCAGACATACTAGTATTTTTGGTTGATCAATGCAAAATATATGAAAGTTCTGATACAATTGTATGTATACCCTTAGAAAACACAATAGCCATTTAATTTTGCCTTTCATATTTATTGTATGTTTTATGGACTCCTATATTCAAGATGCTTCTTTTTTATCATACATTTATTGTAAAGTGCTAGGAGCAATATTTTATGTTGGGAATTGCACTAGATACGAAGAACACATTACTTTCATCATTACTATAGCAAGCATTAAGTCTAATGTTAGTGGTCAAGTGCTGCCAAGTTTTAGAATCAAATGATTTCAGAAAAACATTGTTATGTTTCAGATTGGAATCAACCCTGGGTTGTGTGCAGCTTTTGTAGGGCATCATTATGCAGGGCCAGGAAATCACTTCTGTGAGTAATGCTTCTTAGTTGTGTTGTAGGTTACTAGTCTGTCTACATGAACAAATCTTCTACATATATAGTAGTAACCAAATAATCACCATTCTTTATACAAAGCTCATTTAAGAAGATTCTATATAATTACCTTTTATCATGATGTTTCGGACATCATATCAGTGCCCTAGTTCACATGAGAATGACTTGACTTCTGGTAGCCAAGTTGTTCACACTTTGCTGCCGTTGTTGTTGTTTGGCCAGTGTGTAAGATACTGTTCTAAGAGGAGGCCCCTGGAAGGCATCTTACACTGGCCAAAACAACAGCAGCAAAGTGTGAACAACAGTCAAGCCATTCTCATGTGAACAAGGGCACTGACATGATGTCCGAAAAGTCATGATAAAAGGTAACTTAAGGGTCTAATAAATGGACTTTGGATATTGAAAATCAAGGATCCAATGAACTTATTCATTCAATCACCATTCATTCTAGTAGTGTCTGTAAAAAAAGTATATATATCATCATTATTTGCTCACCATTTTAACAGATATTGTATGTAACGTTGAATTTCAGGGAAGTGCTTGTTCCTCTCTGGATTCACTCCATCCCAGATGAATGCTTATGATGACTATAAACTCCTTGAGCATGGAATTGGATTTACAAATATTGTGGCCAGAACTACAAGGGGCTCTGCAGACCTCTCAAAGTATGAATTTAAAATAATTTACAATTCAAGTTAGAGCTTCACCTAACTGCTTTATTTATTACAGTGCAGTTTATCGATCTATTTAATGAAGATTTAGTTTTTGTCTTGAATTGATTCTTACATTGGTTATTGACATTCATTTCAGGAAAGAAATCAAAGAGGGGGCAGAGATTTTAACAGAGAAAATTCTAAAATACAAACCCAAAATTGCTGTGTTCAATGGCAAAGGTAACTCAAGCTTATGAGTTGAAATTTGGTGAATATTGTCTCTTACTTATAATAAAAGTCACTATCATTTATGGTCGTTATTTTGTTTTTAAGGAATTTATGAAGTGTTCTGTGGTCACAAGCATTTCCACTTTGGAAAGCAGCCAGAGGGTTTTCCAGGGGCACCGGAGACAGTAAGTAAATTGTACGGTTATTGCAGACAATATTAGTGTCCTGAACATGCACACATACATTTACACTTACGGATAAATATCTTTTTCCTTCCAGACAGTATTTGTGATGCCATCGTCCAGTGCAAGATGCACTCAGCTTCCCAGAGCAGCGGACAAGGTGCCTTTTTATGCTGCACTGAAGAGATACAGAGACTATCTTCGGGGCACTTTACCCCGCCCAGATGACTCGGAAGTCACCTTCCCTGATCTTGAACTGAAAACTGCCGAACGCAAAGCTAACAGGATAAAGACTGAAGTAAAAACAGAGAACCCAGATGGTGCTACACAAAGTACAGGAGTAACTCAGGGACCTGTGCCAGCAAATGCCCCGAAAGTGCCAAAGAAAAGAGGAAGGAAACCCAAGCAGGCCAAAGACCAAGCTGGTGTTCCTGCTCCAGATATGAACGGAGCTGTTGGGGCATTAGATCAGTTCCGGTACTTGGGACCTGGCAACCACATAGCAAATGGCTCCAATGAAAATAGTACGAATTCAGGACGGTACTCTGACCACTTGACTCAGGACAGATGCACGTCACCTTCGGTAGAAAGTAAAGTGGCCGCCTGGCACGCAGCCAACATGGCTCACTACCAGGCCATGTCTTCCGCCGGAATGTCATCCGGTGGAGCTTCTCTTGAATCTCTTTTGCCACAGGGTTCCGTACTAGTCAAGCAGGAGAATGGTAATGACCTTGCGGAATACGGTATTCCTATGCTGGGGAATCCTTGCGTAAGCACCAGTGCTCCTTCTGTACCCACCTCATCAGGAGGACAGCCATCTTTTGTACCTCACACAACAGCGGGATACATGCACCCAATGATGTACCAACAAATGCACTATCAGGCACAAGCTGAAATGAACGCAAGACGAGCCCAACGTCACTGATTCGAGTCACTCTAGGGAATCGCTTGAATTTTCAGTGAGACATATCATTAAATCATTCCATGCCTGTTTAAAATAGGCAAGGTTCATGCAACTGTCTCATATAGTGTTAAGTTAAAGCTCAGGGCCAGTGCATGTGCTAATGATAAATGGAGTTTTTAACGTTTTCCTGATAGCCATAAGCTGTCAGGTGAGCATAGAAAGTCAGTCACTAAGTGACTTTTGAGGTCAGGATGTAAATGCAGTAAAGTTTGATCTGTCTAGGCCAATTAAAGTATTGCATGCCAGTTGCCAAAAAGGAACACTTTAATACTTTCGAGCAACATTTATTACTCGATTAATACAATACAGAATTAAGTTGTAGTAACCTTGTGGTAGTGTACAATCCTTTTTACAATGTACAATAGTGATTCTGGAATGTGAACCCAGATATAAGAATTACATTTATACAATACCCAAACAATGTATACAACAAGTGATTGAAATGTTAAATTATCAATATGTATTTTTGTTTTTAATATCAACCACTGTTCAAGACAAAAACTCATTTTGAATCATCCTCAATCAAAAGCAGTTCAGACACAATAAATAGTATTATTTAAAGTAACGCACAACTACATGTTTAATATCATACATGTATATCCAACTCCGCACACAAAACAGTGACACTTAAACAAACTTCACAAACTCAAATTACAGAGAGAGAATTTTTATTGTCATGAAACATTATTTACTGAAGAAAAGTATGATCATGTTGAAAAAATTCCCATGATTAGTGACATTAAAGTGTAATTATACTATACAACAAATTTACAATTGTGCGACAAGTCAATGCTGATGGCATAATGTTGAAAGTTCACTGTAAAACCCCGTTTACATTGAACCTGACAATGAGTCTCAGTATCAGCATAATAAGACTTAAATGAGTTGAAATTACATTGACAATGAATATGAATGTTTAATGATGATATACTTCATGAGAATTTTTCTATTTCAATGCAAAGATGAGACTGTGCAATATATTTCCATGTTATATTTGTATAGACATGTACCTTCTAATTTATTTTCCATTATATTAAAAGTATATCTACAATAACAAACAAATGCAGTCTTCGTTGTCTACCTGATGTTCAATTTAAATCTCGGATATATCGAGGGTGCGGCAAACAGTGAGCGTATCTTTCAACATGAGGTCTCTCAGTGCCCAGAGAGCACTAACTGTGTCTCCATGGTGACCAGCTCCTTGTGATAACCAATTAGTGGGCAGACGAGCGTTTCGCTCCAGTGGAGTATTCTCTTGCGTAGCTGTTAAGGTCTTCTCCCAGTTGCTCACGTAGGTACTGTCCTTTTCCAGACCTTCAATATACCTGTTCAAAATGCAAGATAACCAGTGAGTTGTGTTCATTGTAACAATTAAATTCCACTACCAATATGGCGTCAGCATGCCACTTCTATGCAGATAGCATGACTCGATTCTCTGCACAAAATAAAACGGAAATACGCATCTATATATTATAAATGTTTCTCATCGATGAGTCATCATACAGAACATATGGTGGGCCTTGAACTCTATAGCACTTGGTGATGTGAGAGTACATGCAGGCAGAAACCGTTAATCAACCATAATGTTACTCTAACGATAGATGACCAGTGTAGCACACAGGTCTTTCCTGTCTGTCATTACAGTGTTAACTGCTTATTTTTGATGTAACAATATTCAATTCAGTTAAACTAAATAATATATGCCAAGCAAACAATCATCCAGAGGGCAATTAGTGAAAATTACAAAGTTCACATTGACATGATAACAAAAACAGAGTGATACATACATTACAATGGCAAGTCAAAGAACAAGGTTGAGAATACCAACCTTAGATAAGCTTCAGAATGAACCAATCGCTGAGTCCTTGGGGGGACGGCAATGAACACTGGGGATGCAGGTCTCTGAGGAACGGATGGTTGACTAGAGGAACTTCCTGTTTCGGCAAAATGTTATTGTTAATTATTATGATGAATGTTTACCATCAAACTACTGGATACCAGAGAGTGAATACTTTGTGTTCCATACCAATGCATACCACAGTTTTAACGAATTAAGTTTGGCTAGATTAACAATATTTTACTGCAAAATGAGCTGCTAAAGTTGAATGAAGTTCAAGTTTAACTTTACGTGTTTTCACTAAAGTAGTAATATTTAATTTTACCTGCCCATCTTTTCTGTAATACCAATGATTTAAAAAAAAAAGTACAGAGCTAAACTAAAGACTAACTACAAGTACTACAGCATTACACAATTGCACGAAATTAACCACATACAATACAATAGCACCACACAATGTTTAAAAATAAAGCAGAGGTGAGGGCAAGATCACACACACTGCACACATGCACATCGACATGCAGTCCCTTCATCACCAGTATGTTACCGCCATCCAAAGTGTCCAAGGAGTTAGGTACCCATATAATTTTCACTATATACAAGTACTGTACAGAGCAATAATTAGACGCTAAGGCATGCTTGAGAGAGATCTCAGTTATGACGAGACAATGACATACAGATGAGCATTCATTCACTGAAGTTGTGCACTGTTTCTGTACACTTATGTTAGACCATATGCTCCCACAAATAGTTCATTCACAGGTGAAAATTCACACACAGTTGATGAGGTGAAGATTAAATAGATAAGCAGTTTTGAATGATCGCACACACAACCATTAGGTGCATTACAGAGATTGTGAACATGAGAAGTGAACATGAGAAGAAAATCGAATTCCCAAACTATCAGACCCAATTATGAGGTGAACCAGTGAGAAAGATAGAGTGACTTTACAAAAGATTACAGACACCAGCAAGCAGACTACCTCTGTTGAAGTGTGGAGGGCCTGACATGTCTGGACCATAGTACGGCAGACCTGGCTGACCGTGGGGTAAAGGTCGAGGTCCGAGATGGACGCCAGGAGGGGCTGGGTAACCTGGTGGGGGATACCCTCCTATGGGGTGATGGTGGTAGGGAACCATGCCTTTCGACGTCAAACAAAACAAAAGTCAAATGAATCTAAAAGCACTAATTAACACAATACAATGTCAAACGAAACAAAAACAACAATAGTAAGGGGAGGCAGTTGCTAAGGGCTGTTCCATTTAAATTAGACCTGACGGCTCTCATGACAGAGAAACAGACAAGTTAAGACAATGTTGAGGCCATGCATTCAAGGCCAAGAGCCGTAAAATCAGCCCCATACCGCCAAAATTGCCATATTTTTGCTAATTTTGTCATGAAAGGGCTGTTATTTCCAAAAGCCGTCCAGTAACCAACCATCTGCATGCTTAGTGGCTCAGTTCAAGACCATTCTGGGACCCTCCCACTTGCTCCCCAAACAGTGGCTGGATTACAACCAAATTAAAACACTCCACCACCTCACCTCTCACGAAAGAGACGAGAAGTGGATGCGATGACAGAGAACCCAGAAAAATAGGGGGTGGAGGAGACTGTCAAAAAATAGAAAGAGGGGTGAAATATTTCCTGTCCCCCCCTCTTTTTTAAATGGAACAGCCCTAAATGGTTGTGACTGTGTTGGGATCTTATGCATAATGTAGGTACAACAAAGTTGAGACAAAGAATTTGTGAGATATTCTGCACGGAAAATTCAAATGCGTACATAAAATTTGGTATAATTTATGCAGGGAACAAAAAAATAATAAAATAGTAAATGCAAACAAAACTGCATCAAGGCTTGAACAAAAAAAGCCTTTACATACACTTAATTATCTGCCAGTACTTAAGGTTCTGTTTATGAAAAAAAGGGCTAAAAACAAAATAATATGCTAAATATAGACCTGTCAGCAAGTGCACCAAATCAAAAATAGTCCACTGCGAGTCGCAATTTTGTTTAACGTAAGTAAACTTTAGCTAACATGCCACAAAACCATTATAAATTTGTTAACGGAAGGAAAACTTTTGACAAGTGTTCTACATTCAAATGTAGTGTATTTTCAAACTTACAACAAAATTTACAATGCATTTACTGCCAATTGAATGTTTAGTAATCACATCCAAAATTGTGTTAATTCAAATTCTATTCCAAATGTGCTTCCTCAGTATCTTTTGCATTTAATTTAATCATAAAATTCGTTCCCTGTGGGGAATTTCTTTATGCCATTTTCTCTGTCCAGTGGATATCCTGTGCGACGAGTGACAACATCATACATCAAATGACACATCACACAATAATTAGGTGCAGCTGCTGACATAGTCTTATGACTGGTAATGCTACAAACTTTCATAGCGTATATGGGAAAGATCTATAATGTGGGTTTTCGCAAGCAAATGCATTCAAGCTAAAGCACACATCTTGCTGACATGGTGAGCGCAATTGGGCAGCGCAAGCACGATTCCTACCTGACGTTGTTGTGGTACTAAGTCCTGCTGAAGAGGTGACGAAGGGGTTGGAGGACGATTGTTGATAGGCTTGTGACGTAAGAGGGTACCCTAAGAAAGCAAATGAGAACATCGCCACACGTCACACCACTTTCATTAACAATAGCAAAATACACACATACCGCTCCAGGCACTCTCCTTAGTATTTCTTACGTAAGAAAGTTCACCCTTAATGAAATGATAGGATATTGATAGGATATCGATGATACTTAAACTACCATGACGCTGCACAGCAATACTACTGAGCTGAACATGATCATGCAAAGGCAACCTTACGTGACTTTGAACTTAACAAACAAGAGAGCATGACCTTTTAACCCAGGCCAATTTAGCAAAATAAAATCTATCGAAGATACTTATACTAAAAGCAAAGATCGTGAGGGACAAATATTAAATTGACATTATAACACAGACATACCTGGTCCAGAATATCCTGGAGGTCTGGTGGGGGCAGGAGAAGCTGGGGACTGAGTTCGTGGGTACTGAGACAGGGACTCGTTAAATGCCTTCTCGGCAGCTTCTTGCTTCGCTGCTTGTTCTCCGGCAATCTTCTTTGCTTTCTCCTCATAGCCGCTCTTGAGGCCCTCTTCTAGATCTCGCCACTGTCAACAATCACATCCATAACAATGAAAATTCACGATTAAGCATATTTAAAATGATAAAACTTCATGATTCATAACATATTGCATTATTTGTACACAGTGAAGTCAAATAATGTGCAGTTACCATTTAACTTGACAAGCTGTAATTTTGTCTCAAACTATGAATTACTCAACAGCCTCCAACCATGGCTAACAATGTCAGAACACACAGCTGTAACTCTTGTTTACCTTTTGTCCCACCAGTTTACTAATTTCTCCGAAGGAAAGATCAGGGTTTGCGTCCTGGACTGATTTCCTCATCTCAGCCGAGAACACCAAATATCCACTTGGCTGCCAATGCTTTCCTGATTTCTGTCAGTTAATAAACAATTCCATCACATTATTTTAATTCAGTTCCTAAGTTAGTATCTAAAAAAGGTTATAATATGCAGAAATAGACCGTGATTGTGAGAAGTAATTAATTCTTAATCATAAATAGTGCAAGTATCATACAGTATGTACAATGATATTGTAAGTAATTCCTGTTGCAATGGGTCACTTTAGCTCAGAAACTAAAAAGGTGAGTGAAGTTAAATCAGTCGTTGTTTAGGACCAGACCTTTTTCTTAATCTTGTCACCCTTTTCCGAGAGTCCGTCCTCCGATGCTGGGGTCTCTGAGGGGGTGGAAGGGGTCGGGACGCTGGACAAAATCGTGGTGGTTGGTGTCGCAGGGGCCTCGAAGGCGTCCACGTAAGGTTCTTCCGCAGCTTTCAGCAGTAATGGCGATGGTTCCTGTTATAAACGCCCAGTGTTAGTGGCCTCTGCTCTGCCCCATTTTATCATCACCATGCTAATTACTAGTTACTCATCAGTTTGTAAGCTATAATTAGCAAATTTACAATATAAAACACAAGCAAAATTTTTCGACTACTCTTTAAATAGAGATTCAAGGATATTATTTTCACCTCTAAAAGCTGAAGGCTCGTAGCCAGAGATTGCGCACCATTTATAACTGAAACGCTTAGCATGACAATGATAATATTTCACAGTTAAAAGCAGATGCACCAGTACCGAAACAGAACTAGAGAGCTAACTCTATGTTAGTATTTGAATTAACAAGTTATCAAGTGATTCCTGATTGAAGCTGCATGAAACAAAAACTTTGCATACCCTTCCTGGAGTTATTGGTTTCTTGAAGAAGAAAAACTCATCGTCAATCACTTTGCTGGAGGTATATGCCGTTTTCTGCAACAGATGAACATTTCACTGAGGATGGTGATCAACACAATAACATATACTCCCAATCCAAGATTCCCTGATATAATCTGTTTTTCTTACTAAAATCAATACCTTGACAGCAGTAGCCTTCGGAATCTTCTTGATTGCTTTCTCGGCCTCGTTATACTTAGACTCGCAGATGTAGACGTCTTGCTCCAGAATCTCCGTGGGTCGGCTGGTGCAGTACTCTTTGGGAGTCAGGACGCAACACCTACCCTGGATGCTCAGCATGGGATTAGTGTCTTCAATGGAACTACGGAAAACTTCTTGTCGGTAGAAGAGGCGAGTTGGTGAATGCTGCACGTCCTGAGGTTGCACATACCAGGGTCCGTGGAAATACATGTTGCCTCTGAAAAAAGAAATAATCATTACAAAAAGTGTAACAGATACAAGGACTGGCTCAAACATTTTATATGAATATTTGATGACTGATTTCTAACAATTAGCAAGTAAATGAAGTTGAATAACTTTAAACAATATTAGTGTCAATCAAATGCTCGTTTCCACAACATACCCATTATCAGTCCACATCTTATCAATTCGTGCGACATAAGGACGATCTTCATCGCTGCGGACGTACACATGGTCACCTAAAAATAAAAGTTAACAAATTTTTAGAAATTATATAAGCTTTTGGTTCACGTAATAAAATACTCTCAAAGATTCCTATTCCAACTGTACACCAGTACAGTGTATCATAACTCAGTGTATTAATTCCCCAATTTAGTAAAAATGTGGAGAGTTAAATTAGTGTTTATGAGACAATTGCACTTATTGAATAGGAGTCGTGTCTCTTCCGTGAAAAATCAGTGACTTACCAAGTTTGAACCACCCAGCACTTGTTTTTAGCTGTTCAAAATATTTATTGACATCGCTCGTCTCTATTTCTTGCTCCACAATCTCTCGCTTTCTGTCTAAATAGAATGGTTCTCCTTCCGGGATATCATCTGACAATGCTTCCGCTCCATTGTCAGCGAAGACAGAAGGTACTCGTACTGGAACAACTGGAGACTCTCGAGGGACGATCTTAACATCAGTCTTGTGGGGCCACAACTGCAAGAAATATGATAACTTTTAATTCAATTGAATGGATAATGCTGATTAGCATCTTCCCGAGCATTTTATACAACAATTTCCAAAAGAGAATTGTGTGGAGTTAAGTGAAAGGTGAATCTTGTACCTTGATTTTCTTGAACGCGCGATGACGACAACTGTATCTTGATTCACAAACGAAAACATCCTTTTCAGAAAATCCCTGAAATAAATTATGCAGGAATACAGTTAGTTTCATAAATTACGGTGGACTGTCTGTAGCGACCTGTACCTGGCTTTGGTCTAAACATGCTAAAGCCAGCTGCTTCTGTCCACTTCTATAGCTAATAATCGGCTTACATTTATCACCAGATAAATATAAACCTTTGGTAAATGTAAGAAAGTAATCTAATATATGATAAATATGTACTTTTAGATCCAGTTTTGAGTGGCCAGCTTTGACAGCTTTGTTTAGTTTCAATTTGACGGGCTGTTTTTAATGAATATTAACTGTATGCGGTCCACAATACGAAGAACTTTGAGCAAAGTAGAGTCAAATAACAGTTTATCCGCATTATCACTTACCTCTGGTTTCATCTTAAAATAGTCCCTGACACTCATGACGAAACACTTGCCCAGGATTCTGTTGAAGCTAACAGGCTCATGAAAGTCACTTTTGAAAACCTCCTGAAAGTGTTTGAGTTCAGCATTAGTTTCAAAAACAAGACAAAATATGGCAACAAATCTTTACGGGAAACACAGAAAGATATTCTGCTTTCTATTTTACCTTTTCATTGCAATTCTTTGGAGGATTCAAATCTGAGAGATTTATGTTGTTCATTTACTGATAGATGGATAGATAGATAGATAGATAGATTTGGAAAGTGCAGCCCTCTAAGGCAAGTTCTTGCTGCTAGCGAGATTTGACTGAGGTGAGAGAGAAGGAGTTAGGTGAGATATTAGCAAATAATCAGTACCTTTTCCAGGAATTTCCTTGTGGTAACATGGTAGGTTTCCTTCGGTCGGTAATACCAGCAACCAGAAAACGTCTGCTCCTCGTTCTCGCCCTGCCAGATTTTCTCAATGCAAACGATGTGCGGCTCAAGCTCCTTCTCCCTGTAAACAAGTTTTTCTTTCACCTTCAAAAACGTTGTCAAATAATCTACTGACAGTATGGCCTTTCGCTATTTCATCTTGATACTATCTTGCTTAAAGCTCCAGTCTTGTCAAAATTACTGTTTTCTAAAACTTCATAAAATGATTGACAATCACCTTTTTGATCAAGGCACACTAAATATGTGTAAGCTAATGGATCTATCAGGTATAATTACAAAAAAATATATGATACATTAAAAGAAATTAAGACCAAAACATTGGAAATACAATGGAGATGGCATCATCACCCATTGTTGAGTATTGTGACGTCATCACTTGGTTTGTTTAAATATTTGATTTTTAATAGTATTAAAAATTAAATACTAGGTGAAGTTTATTTATTTTATAAAGAGATGGTGAACCCAGCAAGGCTCTGGATGGTAGGTAATCAGTATTAAGAAGACAACGAAGTGAATGCAATAGATTTTGTCCACTGTCATATTGAGTGACAATCCAGCTTTAAAACAGAATAGCCTCTAAGCATTATTCACCTCATACTAATCTTAGGTCTTCTGGTCTGACATACAAGATTGTCTTGCCCAATGACCTTTCTATAATACACTTGTACATAAAATCTTACATCCAGCAAAATGGTTGACTTAACTTACTACAGTGTATCTAAAGGCAACTAAATGAATCTTAGTCCTAATGGCCATAGAGAATGTTCAGTGTTTTTTAATTAATGCAAACAATGAGTACTTCTCTTGAAAATCATCTTCGTTTAATGAAACTGTTTAAAGCAGAATATTCGCAACTGTTGATTAAATCATGATTAATGCAATAATCCACCGAAATTTTGAACTGTTTTGGGCTTATACAAGGAGGTGGGTTGGGGATGCTCGTTTCATTATTTTCCGTATCCACTAACCAAGTACTTGTGATAGAGATGTTTTGGCTAGTCATTAACAGGGTCACGTGTTATGGCAAAAGGTATCACAAGTAATCATGTTGAATGTGACATATTTTAGACACCGATTCCCAGTCAAAAAAGAAATGGCAAACCATTATAATAGCAGCCCATTACATTACGATGTATTTGAAAATGTTTTGTTAGGTTTGGTGAACAGACCCTTCTCCCAAATGTGCGTGTATATACATCACTACGAAATCTGTAAACTATCAGTCGATAGACTCTTTAGTGAAGACAGACTGTGGATGTAGTACTAGGATGTGATCGAACGTATTAATGTAGGTTACTAGGTGAACTTAAAAAAAACAAAAAGGTGCTTAACAAAATGATAAAGCGAACTTCGTAATCCAATTGTCATTTGAACTTAGAAACAGCCACTTTTTTTTTTTTAAACTTTGTTTCGTAATTCAAGTTTAAATTAACGAACACAACCAACACAAAATCGCTGCAGATAGTACAGCTAGCAATACTTAAGAATACATTTCCATAAAACATGAATATATTATCTCAGATGTCAAAAAGTAACATTTTGTAAGTTAATGATTTGTTCTCATTCTAATGTTAGGTTTCAAATTAATGGCTAGTAGCTACACTTTTTGTTCGGCTGTTATCCTATGGATAAACAGTATAATATATTATTAAACATAAGTTCCACCATGACACTGAGAACAACCTTCTTAATTCAATAAATATCCATTAAAATTCACAACATGATGTCAATTACTTTATGTAATTAATGAACCAATGCAGCATTGTTATTGAAGCAATTTCTACGGAGTGCTAATGTGTTAATAAAGCTTGAAATCTGCACCTCTGCAATCCTTGTAAGTAATCTGCTTAATCAACTAGGAAGTCTTAAGGTTAAGAACAAAACAAAAGGAAAAAAAAATTTCAAACCAAGCAGAACAGGAAACTAGAGAAGACCTTGGAGCATTACCTCTCTTGGTTCTTGGGCGGTCTCCCACGCCTCCTCCTGATAAATATTTGCAAGGTTTTAGCTTCAGCAAGCTAGCATGAGACATTAAAAAAACCTACACAGCATGACAATAATGCACAGATAGCCAGCGAGAATGACAGAAGCCAGCCCAGGCCAGCAGCACCACTTGGATGACAAGCAGAATGATCACCATGCAGTGCCACTGATAAGAGGAAGACCGACTTACCTGGGCTCAACGTAGACAAAGTCACCGATGCTGTATGTCTGGTCCTTGTAGGTGATTGCATCCTTTCCATTTCCTTTGCCCGCTTCATCCTGCAGTGAATAAACAGCAATAAACAAACATTATTCAACACAGTACACTACCCAAAAATGTTAGCATGACATACATTTCACTACAGTCCAAGTCAATACATGTTTTTTTTTTTTCAACCGAGGTTTTCCACATACCTATTAACTCAATCATGAAATTTTACTTTCGACAAGTTAACTATCTACACAACAATTTTTTTCATAATCTCTTTGCTATAACTCCGACATAGATGCATTGTTACGAGTAGGAGAGAATGATTCCTCACATCTTTGACAGATCCGTCCTCTTTCTCACTGGCCCCATCTCCACCAGTGCCATTTTCTTTTGCACATTCCTCTTTCTCCTTTTCATTTGAAATCTTTTCTTTGCGCTCTGCTTCAATTTCTTTGCTGAGGATAGTCCCAGTGACGGAGAGTGCTGGCGTCAACATCGTCTCCCCATTCTTACACAACTCATCTCGCTTCTTGACAAAGAACAGCTGCAGCTCCGATGCATCTTCATACAACTAGAAAAGTATCATTCATATGGAATATTACAAACAACTTCGAGGAGCCGACAAGATACGAACAAAATAATTGAAGAAACAAATAGTTAATTGCAAGAATTCCACATACCTGAGAATCAGAGCGACTGACTTTCCTAGCATACTCAAACACTTCGAACATATCTTCCTGGAAACGGTCTATTCGGCGGTAACGACCCTGGAATGACAATTTGTTTTCGTCAATGAAGAGTACAGCAGGGGAAGAAATAAATATCGTATATTTGATGAATATCGAAGCTATTACTAGCACAGAAAATAGTTCTGACTGAGGACTTTGTGTTGAAGATGTCCAATCTATGTCTGTATCAATCAATGGTTGTATGTGAGTATCAAAAACGTAAAATTTCAACAACTTCAAGTTTGCTAACTGATGTTACAAGGCACTCTGCACTCCTTGCACAATGACTATCTTGATTGGAGAAGATGAAAAAATCACACAATAAAATAAGGGAAATCAACTTACTCGGTCAAGGTTCCTCTTGACTTGCTCAAAAGAAGGGACTCTCCTGCAAGTTCATAAATAACTATTTTAACCACCACATTAAATTTTCATGAATACATTAAAACTTAACTTCTTGTAGATCAAACACAAGAAATTATAAGAAAAATCACCAGTTCACCTTTTAGTGTTGACTTCCTCAGAACCGTCAGTGTTTTCTTGGGGCACCGCAGGCATGTCACTGAAAGAGTCACTAAAACATCTGCAATCTTCATCAGCATGGTTGTACGTAGCGACAAAGAGATTGGTCATCAGCTGCTGAACCATCTGCTTCACATCTGGGACATTATTCTTGTCGTCATGGAGACTTAACTCAGCTTTCTTTTCTAGGCATATACGCTGAAGAGTTAAGGCATCCTAAAAACAGAAAATTTCTTGATTAATTCATGAGTAGTTGAATTGAGTACTCCGCGTTTGATTTGAAAGCTGGACATAACAAGAACACAGCAACAAAGAAACCAGAGAGAGCGCAATAGAGGACTTTCACGTAAGCAAGCATTGATGTGCTAGTTTCACAGGCGGCGCCACTGGTACGAGGGCCACTTTCTGTGACATCACAGGCCTATTGTCTGTTTTACAATAAATGACGTCACACCAGGCTAATTATTGATGACATCATCTAGTACTGTTGCCCCTTGGTGAGACGTAATCATGACTCCTCCACTGGAGAGCAAACTTGTGACGTTATCAATGTGAAAGTCCTCTGTATCGTTACTTCACATCGTTGAACATTGCCCTACAGCACATGTGTTGTGGTCATGTTGCTGCGCAGTTTGTTTTGCAACCTTTATCACTCTGTGCACAGTCACAGTGACATACCTTGTAAATCAGAGAATCGGGCTCATTGTATTTGCAAGCATTGTCGAACATCAGCACAAAATCGGCGACCATATCCTCAATGCTCTCATAGGGACTGTGACCTTGCCCGCTAATTTTCTGTTGGATCCTTGTCATGTCAATCGGTCTCTTGATAACTTCATAGTAATCCGGATATTCCTGAAAAGCCATACATAAAAACACAAATACAACCAAATCATTTCTTAGATTGATTTTACTACCGAGTTTCATTACATGCCATGATTAATAAAGCTGTTATCATTATTGTCATTATCAACCAGCATTTGTTAAGTTCAGATGTTTTGAAGTATGCCGCTTACATTACGATTTGGAAGTTTGATGAACGGTGTGGAAAGAACTCGTCCACGTGAATCGTGGAAGTCCTTTATGCCGTTATACAAGTCCTGCAACTTTTGCACCAAGGGAGTAGCCAATTTGTACTTGGGGCCAGAGCGTCTCACGGTTCGTTTAGGAGAATCCAGAGGCACCAAACTCTTCATTTTGTTCTTCAAAATTCGTTCAAGGGTATCCGCATCCTTATAAACTTGAGAATTCTCTTCGTTGTAATGCCGAGCGTTGTTAAACATCAGCTCAAGGTCATTGACCATGCCTTGTTCAGAGTGATACTGAAATTTTTTTTTTATTAAATACAGTATTTAACAATAACATGCATGAATAAATAAATCACCTGAAAATGGAATGAAATAGAAGCTATTATACAATGCCTTAAGTTAACACACCTTATTAGCCTTAATTTTGATCTCGATCATTGTCATGTCCATTGGATCTGAAATAACTTGGTAATAATCAGGATATTCCTTCTTAGATGGCAACTGGACAAAAATCGTAATGAGAGGACGCGCATCCTGAAATAAAAACAAAGATATTTGTCAATCACTACTGAACTTACAATGTATAAAAAGTGTGCATCGATTTGACTAGAGGCAACTACTATCTTACATGATCTTTGTAGTCGTAAATAATTCTGTACAAAAGATTAAGCCTTTTCTGGAGCTGTTCCTCTGCGGTCATTGTTCGACGTTTTCCAGTGCTTGGTGGACTTGTGTCGAGGGCACGTCGACCTCTGGGCGTGGAACGGATTGCAATTTCAGTGCCTTCCAGTTCCTGACATGAAGCAATATATCATTATGCGTTTGCCAGCTATACAGTTATTGCTTTTCTTAAAAATACATCAAATTCATAAATCCAAAACACACGCACAAAAAAAAAATACAAAACACAAACAAAAAAAAAAGGTTTGGAATTTCCCAAAAAACCAGTCATGAACATCTAAATTGCTAATCACTGCAAATGCACACTGCGCATAAAACAAACAGCAAACAAACAAGTCACAACAACAAAATAAATCGGATTCTGATCTAAATTCAGCCACAAGCACAGCTATTTGTAAATGTGGCAGGAACCAAGCTGCTAGTTCATAACATCACAACTGTATGTCACAACTAGGTGAACATTCTGTAAATGGTATAAAAGCTACAACAAAACAAAACAAAACCCACCACGCCTATAACAACTAACAATGATTGTGCATTGTTAAATAGTGCTGGGAAGGGTACTTCTATCAAAGGACAAAAATAGGGGTATTTCTAATTCATGGATTACACACATTTGACGACAGAGAAGCATCACAGGAACTCGACACGATCACTCGACATTATCATTAAAAACTTTAAATGATAAGAACGAACTAAAACAAAACTCCTGTGTTTATGTGGTTTAAACTTTTGTCCTACCTGTAAGTAGTGTTGCAAGGGAATAGGGCCAGTGACAATGTCTAACGAACCTGAGCCACTATCATAACAATGGCCAGGGGGACTAGACAGACGCACAGGCGACTTATTGTCAGTGTTAGTAGCTTTTGCTCTGGCACTTCTTTTGCCCTTACCACTTGCCGGTAAGTTCTTACCCTGGGTTAGTTCAATAGATGCAAACAGAAGAAGTAAATAAGCTTCGTTACAAAAACAAGGCAGAATCAGTGAAAAACAAAAAGATAATTATCTAATTAGGGTTTAGTGCAGTATAGCGGACCTAAATCTATGCCCATATTTGGCGTCCATTAAAAATTAAATTTTTATCAAATATTTCATAAGTTTGAAGTTCTAGCACAATTAAAATAACATTTGGTGTAGAATAGCAGGGGTTTGGGGGCAGTACCGTGAATATGAAAACTGCCGTCATAACTACATTAGTTTGTGATGTCATAAATGGATGTCATAAATTGATTTCAAGCACTTTTACGTCATAGGCCTGGCAAAGAGGCTCGTTAAATATGGTCATAAATCTGGGTCCGCTATACTGCACTTTTTCCTCTAATTATATATAGAAGCAGCTCACTCCTGCAATATTTAGTTGAGAAGATAAACATCTGGAGGCTCCATTTGGTCAAATTTTGGTGAGCAGTGCATGCAAGGTTAACCACCTCATGGTTCAGAGCCAAGGTTAGTAGGCTTTTATGATAGTTTAAAGAGCATTAGAAACTATCTCGAGGAGGGACATGGTCAGAAATGGTGTTATCCCAGCCAGAAAACCCAGTCATGTTATTTTGCAACAAAAGCCAATAAAGCAAGCGGGTGCATTGCAGTCGAAAGCCCGTACATACATTCATTTTGATTTTGCTTGATGCTGAAGATGCTTTGGAAGCTGGTGGAACAGATGGACTCGCTGCTACGGGAGTATGATTATTTGCTGTCATGATGATAGGGGTCACAGTGTCAGGGGGCGGAGCTGCAGCATGATCTTCGGGCTAGGCACAGGACATAAATAACATGTGCGGAAGAGCATTCCAATTTCCCCAATTACTACATGTCAGTACGATTTGTTAATATTATAGCAATATGTACAGATAAACTTAATGGCTAATGTCACCTTGTTTAGTAAATTATTATTGTTTAATATATATGTTATAGCAGAGCAGTTGTTCCATTACATATTACTGCAATATGCATGAGAACATTACAATGCAGCATCTGCTGAGTACAAATCATTTTTTGGCACATTCTCAGAGCTTTTAAGAGAATGAAGACAGAAGAAATTCGAGAATTCTTTTTAGTTGAACTAGCACTTAGGACTTTTTTTACGATGCAATGTAACGGAACTTAGATGTAAAAGTAAAATAACAAAATCTTAAAGCAATAATTGAATTTGCATAAACAACAACCGAGTGGCAGACGACACCACAAAGTGAAATAGAATGCCCCAAAACAGATTCATAGACTGTCCAGAACCAACAGGGTCAATCACAAGCACAGAGATAGATAAAAAGAGAAAACGTTTCATATTTCATACCTTGGCAAGTTCTGCAAATCTCTTCTGTACTGCTGTCCGGAGTTGTTTTGCATCCTGAATTGTGAAACAGAAGAAACATGAAACAAAAGTATAATGTTGGTCTCAGCTCTACATCATTGTATCCGTCATCAGTCTTCTACAGTGGCCTAGTGGATAGTGGATATAGTGCATTGGACTCGTACACGCATGGTCATGGGTTCAAACCCAGGCCGTCATGGAGGAACTGAGCAGATCCTCCTTCAACCACTGCTTCACGCCACGCAGGTGTAAATGGGGAGGTTGGCTATAGGCTGAGACGGCATTGGACTACTCAGTGATGGCGCAGCATGATGCAACAGCTGGAGGAACTGAGCAGATCCTCCTTCAACCACTGCTTCATGCCACGCAGGTGTAAATGGGGAGGTTAGCTATAGGCTGAGACGGCATTGGACTACTCAGTGATGGCGCAGCATGATGCAACAGCTGTATGCTCCCCAGGGTGTGAAGGAAGTTCCAGAGAGAACAGAGCCTGCCAACCCAAGGTAACATGTGAAATTGGCTGAGAGCTACTCGCACCTACTGGGCTGATAGCAGACTATAAACCCCACCTTTACCTTTTACAGTTGATCACGAAGGCTGATTATATCTACATAACATCTGACCACTGTCTGTCGCTGAGACAATTTACCAGCAAATCAGCAAAAGTACAGTAACTTTCTCTGACATTCCATCTTACTCCTCCCATAAAATTAACATTGGCCATGCTGTAAATCGCTTAGAATTATTTGCAGACAACATAGAAATTCATACCTTGTACAGCTTACTCTCCTCAATATTATACTTCATCGCATTATTGAAGACCAGCTCAAGATCATTTGCAAGAGGTTCAAGAGCTCGATACTGGTTGAACTGGAACATCAAAGGTCATTTTGAAATATCATCACACATGAAATAACAAATGTAATCAGTTGAACCGGCTGAATTGAATGGTTACCTTTAATTTCTTCTTGACATTCAACAGAGACAGTGGTTTTCCAATCTCAGTGTAATAATCTGGATATATTCTGCAACGAAATCATAGCTAATTTACTACTGATTCAAAGCACAGGCTAGGACATTAGTAACTCATTCATCAAGTGCTTTTCTTGTGACACAAAATAATTTCTCAACTGAAACTAGATCGGCGCAACTGCAGTGTTTGGCCTACACCAGGAACCAAGGCTACCCCAAAAGCTTTGACACAGCCATGGTTCCTCCCTTTCTCAAATAGAAGAATAAGGCTGACTGAAAAAAATTGTTTCCTATTTCCAACCGACCCGACTTCACAAGTTTAAGGCATCTGACAAAAAAATGAAATCTGACTCAATTTCTTGCTTTTGAACCTTGATTCTCAGGGGGATAAAACCCTCTCTGACCTACCGATCCAACAGTTTAAAAGAAAATAATCAGAAACAAAACTTTTTTTTTCAGTCGGCCTAATAGACCTTCAATCCATACACGAGGCATTCATATGGTATATGCGTCTGTTCCTCAGCCACATCCAAATGTGGTGTCAGGGAGGTGGTATACAAGTCAAAACATTGCAAAATTATGAAATGTCGCCAGATAATAATCCAAGCTTCGTGGGCATTTACACCATTAAAGATGGTCTTAGAGTTGCACTGCATCAAGATAAAACTGACAGAAAACCCACCTTTTATTTGGAAGTCGCATAAAGGGCTCCGATATTACTCTTCCCTTTTCATTGGCGTAGGTCACTATGTATTTGTAGAAGTTCCAGAAAGGATTGTTGGCCGCTGAGGTATCTGTGGGCGACTGGATGAGAGATGAAGACTGAGAGTCTTCATCTTTATCATCAACTTCCTCTTCATCTTCTTCATACTCCATCGGAGTTGACGCCATTTCTTCTTCCGAGTCATATTCGTACGACGCAAAAACTGCAGACAAAGCGCGTCCTCCTGGTGCTCTGCTCCGCGTCCTGATTCTCTCGCTGCTTTTGCCTCGACTGTGACGTTGGGACTCCACCTCGACTCTTTTAGCCTGGATCACTTTTTTCAGCTGCTGTGCATCCTGAATTGGGAAAATATTTTTTCTGTCAATATTCCTAACCCACAAGTTTGGTTATTCTACACTGCACGTATCAAACTTTATGAGGCACTTTCATATATTTACATTTTGTAAAGTTAACACATCTATTGTATGAGAGCTCAACAGAAGTTGAGCTCATCAAGAACAAATGCAATAAATTTACATGATCTTTCATTAAGCAAGTACTTAAAGGGGAACTAAAGGAAATTTGCATGTTAATTTTAAAAGTTCAATTAAATGACAAAGAACACATTGCTGTAAATACAAGTGACTAAAAGTCAAATTTTAGTATGATTTGGAGCCAATTAACAGTGAACTTTGTACCATCCACCACAACGCTGGGGGCCGCCATTATTGCACACGGCACCATGGCTAGTGACGTCACTTATGTACCATGAGATCTGGCACATTGACAGATTGCAATTATATGATAATTGTGAAGATGACAGTGTGCAAGTAGGCACTCATATTAAAGGAGCTATTACATAAAAGAGATACTCAGGTGGTTGTGCCTTGGCTACTAAATTTACCTCATCTGCACTAAGTAAAATTAATATTTTTTACTCACAATTATAACTATTTTTATAATGATTTTATTATTTTTTAGTCTCATTTTATTATTTTCTCTTTGTATTTGGGTACGGAAATAAATAAATATATATATAAATATTTACATGTATTGGTGAAAAAAGCATAAATAGATAAACTATATCTTAAAAGCATTTTGTGCACTGCATTGGCACGGTTTAAAGAAATTTATATTCTATACTAAACTTAGTGTACAACCAAAGCTGGCTAATTTACATCACATTTCTCTATAATTGCATAGTCTCAAATTGTTCAATGGCAATTTACTTGACACTTGGTAAGAACAGTGACATGCTCTTATTTCAATTGCAATTTATACCGGTGGTGTGTTGCTGACACTGCTCAACTCAAGCAGTTAGATTGCACTTGGTTCTCATGGTACAACAGTGACGTATTTCCGGTGAGTGCAAAACACCGGGAATCTCGAAAATGGCGGCCTCCGTAGTTCACAACACGCAGCTAATAAATGCAGGATATTACATTACCAGTGGATATATACAAGTTATAATAGGCGTAGATGTGTTCCAATGGACCAAAGCTAAAATCTGAGAGGTAAAGTGCTGAAGGTGTTAGTTCCCCTTTAAAAAATTCCTGCTAAGTCAAAGATTCACACACACCTTGTAGATCTGAGAACCAGGTTCATTGAATAGCTTCGCATTGTTGACAAGCAAATTCAGATCTCTCACCATGTCGTCCAGAGATTTGTACCGATTTTCTTGGATGCGAGTTCCAATAAGTTTCAGATCAACTGGATTCTTAATGACTTGAAAATAATCTGGATAAGCCTGAAAAAAGATGATAAAATAATCAATAAATACAGCAAATTAGTTTGAAATTTTGCAAGACAATTAATGTTTGATGATGATCGATTGTACTTACGGATTTTGATGGCAAAAGCTTGAACATTTCACAAATCTCTCTGCCTCCTTCCTTAGCAAGAACAATGCTGCAGAACAATTGCTCGTACTGATTATCCTCATCTTCTGTCGTGGCCACACTTGATGCATCGTCCTCCTTCTGAAGACATTTAAAGAAATTAAGATTTTTCACAACACAGACTTCATTCAAACAGCGGAATAACAGATTGACATATTCATGAACATTCAACATAATATAAACATTTTTTATTATAACAGTGACTGCTGTTTGACAAATTTTGTCTAAGTCCATATGGTATATAGACCAGTTGTTCACAATCCTGAAGGTTTTTTTATTATTGGAAATTGCAGTCACAGCTAAAAACATAACGCAATGTAACATAACGTAACATAACACACTCTTGGACACTTAGTTGGCAACTGTATAGCTACTTTGGCCTGGGGTTTTTTTGATTTCTTTAAAATAAAAAGATGTGCAGATCACACTAAATGATGAATCACCTCATCCATGTTCACAAAGTTGGAGAATTTATTACACAATTACAACAAAACGCATCAATTAAATTATAAACAAAATATTTATACTGACCTCATCCTTCGGCGCAACAGTGTCACTCTTTGCACTGACATCTTCACCGAAAACTTCACTCAACAAGATGTTCTTGGTGTCATTGTATAAATCCCACAGGGCACAAGCATCGTTGTACTCACTGGTACCTTCCTATCGCAAGATAAACAACTTTGCATGTAATCTGATTTGATAATAATCAACACAAAAACAATACATGGTCAATGATTTAAAACTGTCCGAAGTCCGAAAAACTTAACCCGAGATTTATTCACAAGCTGAAGAAGAAATCACACTAACTATAAAATACGCCTTCGTATTGTCATATAGAAGCTCCATGTCAGCGGTCAGTTGCTCTATTTCGTCATACTCTTCCGACCGGAGTTTATGCTGAATCTTGAGCATGTCCATCGGAGTCGTCACAACATTGTAGTATTCTGGATCAGTCCTGCAAAATAAAAGAAAGGTACATCACAACAGTTAACAGAAGTCTGTTTACGTGACAGAAATATATACTTTTTTAACTTTGAAATTCTCTCTGAAAATTTCCAAATGTTGTAGCAGTAGAAACAAAAAAGTTTCTCGATATCTGGGCATCAAATCAGAAGTTGTTGACATGAAATCAGCCATTATCACCTAAAAATTGAATACTGATAAATATATTAAGTACCAGGGTATTACAGTGAATAAATATAACCAACCTCTTGTTTGGTGCCCTAATGAAAGATTCACACAATATTCTTCCATCCTCAGTGCGGTGATTTCTGACTGTGTCAAAGAGTTCTTGACATATTTCCAACTGTGTACAAATAGATTATTCATTATTACACACCAAACAAAAGCGGTGTATGAAAATAATGTGAGCATGACTATCGGATACATTCAAGAAGTTACGTCAGTGTCAACACACCTTCACTGGTTCGTTATGATTTTTACTCACACCATTTTTTTTTTTTATTGGGGGGGGGGGGGGAGGGGTTGCACCACTAACTGGACCATTAGAACATCATTGTGAGAGAGGGTGAAACCACAGGTCCAACATGACACTCTGTACAGTCTTTAACTTTGACATATAAAATAATTATCTGGCTCTGTTGCTGTCTAGGAGAATATGAAAATACATGTAGCATTGGTCCATTTGGGGTTGTGGGATAAGCATGTGTCAAATGGGGTAAAAATGGGGCTTCTAATGTCAACTTAAGGACATAAACATTACCTTATCTACTTTGTGATCTGTTTCCAAATTTTGTTCTTAAGATTCAGTCAGCGATGCCCCTGCGGAAATTGCTGTACGTACACCCTCTTTACATGAGAGTGAATAGATGAATACCCATACTATAATTTTTTAAATACATGTGCAATTTTCTATCATGATTTAGCTTTTGCCCACCGGTCCAATTTAAAACCACTATTAAAATTCAACAGTATGACCTAGGAATTAGATTTCAGTCACTGATAGGGTACATTTATGTATAGTTCCCTTTTTTACCAGTGATTTTCTTTGAGTCTTTGAGAGTGTAAAATCAAAACATTGAAAACAACAATCAACTATTATTGATATAGTCACCATAATCTGAAATTTGAATCACTGCAATTTACTTTGTGTTTGTGCTATGTGAGTAGGTGGACAGTGTGATCCATTGGAGTGACTGAAGGGTGAACACAGGACATGGCATTTACAAGAATTTGCACACATTTCTGACTAAACAACTACACACTGTATATTTTAGATGAAAACATATACACACATATATGACAGCATGCATAGGTCACAAGAGAATACCGGGATATTAATCCTTACTCTGGTCATCTAATCCTCTAGGCCAAATTTTTATTCATTTTAAAGACATGCTTTAAGCAAGACACATCGTCAGAATTAATTACAGCAGTGACAGGACACAAGCTGGATATCTCCGACAGCCAAAATACAATGCCACAATAAACCTTTTTGACAATTTGAGATGGCAGTCCATAAAACATAATATGGAAAAGACTGGTTGTACGAGATCAGTTAACCTGTTGTAATTAAAAACTTATTTTCAAAATCCCACCCACCAAAAGTGTTAATTCCACAATTATTGAATAATATGAATGTACCACCTAATTATATTATCAAATTAAGGAATACGTTGGTCATGTTACACAAATCAAAAACACAAACATAGTTCAAACAAAAGACAGGTCAACACATAAAAAACAGTACAATACAACATCTGACAACCACCAAAATAAACCACTGGACAGGGTAATGGAAAACATGCTTCGAGTGTGCTTAATACTATAAAATTAAAATAAAGGTTTCAAAATAATTTCAGAATGCTTCTAAACTAACATTTTATGTCAAAATTCGAATAACTCAAATTATTCTCTAATTTTTTTTTACTGTTTTTATAAAAAGAAAAAGACATGCAATCATTATGATCATGAAGGTTTCACTAAACAACACCAACACTCCACCATGCACAAAAAATGTCACACAGCTGGTTGTTTAGATAAGTAATGTGTACTGTACTGATTTCAGAACGACCGTGTCTTACAGTTCTTACAGGGTCATACTGAACGGCAGGACGTCGCCGCTTTGGAGTTGCTGCACCCACATCGTCATCACAGCGACTGCCTTCAGTACTCGTGCTGTACTTTCTCCTTTTTGGTGGCATTTTTACAAATGCACACTGTTCCTGATGTCTGAGGTAAAACACAAAAATAGGTACATTCCGTAATTGCTGTTCATCTGATGAAAGCACGATTTTTAAACAATGCCTTAATCTTAGTTTAAAACTGAGGAAACCTTACAAGAAACTTTTGTTGTTAACAATTAAATAATGTCACCATAGTAAAATATATAATTTGGACTTGCACTGTTGATGATAAAAGGCATTAAATGAAACTGAAAGTTGAAACACTTGAACAGTGAAAGGACGCTTTGTTTGTGACCGTTCATAAACGTGTGTTTACCACTTTCTGGCTTAAATTATGCAGTTTAAACTTAATTAATGTCATTAAATGATTACTCTATACTTTTTTTTAAAGCAAAAACTAAGAATACCAGCGAGGTCAAGGCGAATTCCCTCTGATTTCTTCCCTTTCTTTCAAATTTTAGCGGAACAAGCCATCAATATGCAAAACGCTATGTTACGGCTGCTTCCGGTGGGTTCCGCTTTTCCCACAAGAGGGCACAACGTGTCGAAATAGTTGCCGTATTATCCTGAAGGGGGCATCATCGGCTATTGTCCTATTTCTAAAGAATTTGATTGGTTAAGAAATTGCACCTTTAACACATAGATGTTGATTGGCTGATAACACTCAGCTGAGAGGGTCAGGTTGTGGAGCTTGGTATGATTCAGATTAAATGAATCAGATTGTGTAGCACATTAACGTGCATTTATTTGCTGCAATTGCCCAGTCTTTACTCATCATGCCAGCTAAGAACGTCTCCCATCCTTATTTACCCAAAAATCTGGACTTGCCACATTATGTACCCAATTCATTGAATGCATTTCATTTGTTGGGGGTGTTTTTTGTGGTACTCAGTGTCCTCATTGGGGTGACAGTTCACTTGGCAGGCAAGAAGAAGCACACAAGGGCATGGACAACCAGGGGCAAGCTTTGCTGGTTTGCATCTTGTGCTGCTATTCACACAATCCTGGAAGGATACTTCAGTGTTTTCCACAAGACCTTCCCCGCAGGCCACAATTTTCTGGATCAACTGTGTAAGTTGAAAATATTTTTGTTAATATAAGTCTTAATTTTTTTGTAATATAATGAATGACGTCAGTTATTAACCACTTCTTCTTGTCTAGATCTTAATTTTAATGCAGGTCGATCGAATTGTGGTAGGTGTGTAAAATAATTAATTGCGCAATTATTTTTATGTTGCAGGGAAAGAATATAGCCTGTGTGACAGCCGATACATCAGGTGAGTGGGATTTACTTGATACTCGTGGTCTAAAAAAAAAAATATTCTGATGATATGGTACGCCTACAGCGATCCTTTGTAAATTTCCAAAGTAACACTTCTGTAATAAATATAGTTTTTATTGCTTGCAGTGGAGATGCCTTCACAGTCTGCATGGAAACCATAACAGGCTTCATTGATGGACCACTTTCTTTCCTCGCGGTCTATGCTTTCTTCAACAACAAACCATATCGCTACACAGTGCAACTGATTTTATCTCTGTGCCAGCTTTATGGAGATGTCCTGTATTTCTCAACTGAGTATAAAGAAGGTTTCATCCATGGAGAAATGTATCATCCACAATACTTTTGGTTTTACTTTGTATTTATGAATAGCATTTGGATAATTATTCCAATAATATGTGTTGTAGATTCCCTTAAAAATTTGCATGCAGCACAGATTCTTGCAGATAATCCAAAAGAAAAATCTAAAAAGCTAAGGTAAAACATAACTGTAGTTAATATAGTTTATTACAGTAATTTTAGGGAAGAAAAAATATATTTTTTATTTTGATGTTTCTTACGTTATTGCTGTTATATGTATGTTTTGTAGATTTGTGATATGATTGCTTGAATGATTTCAAGTATTTTTCAATAAAAGGTTATACATTTTAAGTATTTTGTGTGGTATTGTATGCGTTACAAATATCTGGATAAATGTAATACTATGTAAATGTATTTCATCCTAACTCTCACTGTACTGCAGTATTGAAGTGTTTTGGTAAATAAGCCAGCTACCGAAAAGTCCAGCTTATGTTCAACTTGTGCTGAAACTGGGAAAGGATTGGATGAATTCATACATGCCCTACCATTGAGTGGAATGATGGACCCACATCCATGAGCAATGAGCTATATCCTGTGAATGCAGCTTTCTCTTAATTGCCCAGATAGGGACTTTACAAGTCTCGCACAACCACATTTTCCGCCGTGGAGCTGGCACAGCGACCTATGCCCTGAATGGCCTTATTTCTGAGGATTGCAACTGTCACCAGCAGGCAATAGTCATTGCTGAGCCAATGGATAGACTTGCAGGTGGTGTCCTCTGGTGGATAATATTAGTGTTTAAGCCAATAAGACACCAGTTTCCAACTATGGTAGTGCATTCTAAAGCCTTCCTAAGTTGGTCCCCTCCTCCGCTGGTGCAAAGGAGTCGGTCTTGGCCGCCATTAACACGGGACTTTTAGTCAGGATGCTGCCTTTTTCCTGATTGATTGATACTGTCTCTGGTGTCAGATTGGCTGATACCAGAGGGGGGTCGTTCAAATCAACCATTCAGAAACCATGATGCAATGACCAATCATAGCCCTGATTATCCTCTGCCAATCTCAAACCATGAAAGAAAAAAAGCAACCAGTCTCCCTACAGAGAAGGAGAATGCGGTTCCAGTGCTAAAGCCTTCCCTGATTGTGCAAGTTTCTGTTTCAACCAATAAGAAAAGAGATGAATATCCACACTAATTACGGCCATTTAGGGCAAAGGTTGCTGCATGTGCCAGCTCCCATCCACGGCAATTTTTGCTGACAGGAAAATGGCACGCCAAGGTTTTTACACAATTTAAGAAGTGGCTGTGATTCCTTTCCACAAAATACTTCTGGCAAGTAAACCAGACAATAACAACATCAAATATAATTAGTCACTGACATACCAAAACCTTGTACCTCTTTTTGTGATCATTGGAAGCAAGTAATAAACTGCTTGGTCCTACAAGTTTCATGTGAAATATAATATTCGAAAGCCTTGAGTGAATAATGGAATATCTTTTTGCCATGTTCTGAAAAGTCCTGATAGGAGACAAGGGTATGTTCTGATTGTAAAGTAGATAATGGCACATGCAGGGCCTTATCCGATACCTATTATAGTGTCCCTTCCAGAGTTAAAATAGACAAAGAACATTATAAAATTTTTTCATTTAAAAAATATATTGTAGAAACATTTTGCTCAGCAAACTGTCCTCAACATCTTTAAAAAATAACAAATACATGTATGCAATAGGAAAATATACATAATATAAATACTGACTAAATTGTTATCTCTGCTGATTAGCCAACTGAATTTCTTGAAGCAATTGGAATGGAGGTTGAAACATTGCCGGAGCATCCCCATGAGTATTCCAGATCTTGTATTCACTTGTATAGAGTTCTCTGACTGAAATGACAAATGCAATAACCATATGATAACCATTAGATAACATAATGACAAGATCATGAAACCTCTAAATAGTAAAGGAAAGTAAGTAAAAGAATTAACAAGTTAAAATTAAATATTTTCATTTTATTTTTTTAAAGGTTATAATTCAGCGCAGATGTACCTGATGTTAATTTGTATTTTGTGGCTGGGCTGACTTGTAGGGCCTTGCCATCAATTTGCAATCCACTCAAAGTGTAGTCCAAGCTCTTAAAATGCAGCTGTAAATAAAAATTGTAAAAAACCATGAAATTCAAATATATGTCTAGTTTAATAATTTATAGACATTACTTTCATGTTACATTTGGCAAACATTGCAACAGTATATCGCAATACACTTTTTAAATGTTCATTATCAGTTGCGAGTTTATTCGTTTTCTCGTCAATCAGGAAAAAGACAACTCAGTTGGCTATAAAACATAGATGATTTCCTAGTTTTATTAATTAGAAAATTCACCATTTAAAAGTGAATTGTATACATTACCTTAAACTATCTGATCAATGACAATAAATCCCCATTTACCTGGACATATGAATTTTTCCCTACACAAAACTGCCTTTCTGCTGTGTCAGCCAGAGAATCATCATAACGTGCAAATTTCAATGTGGCTTTTAACTGAACTTCAAGTATCTTGCTTGGAAATTTCTGACCTATGTCCCAGACCAAAGTGGACTTGTCAGGGGCAATGGTGACACTTCCGTGAGTGGGACTGGCATCAAAATGCTTGATTGGACCTCTGAAAATGGAAACATATGTATGTATATCTTCTGAGGCAATATTGTGTTGTATTGATAAGGTGAATGCCGCATGACATATTTATGATTACTACTACTAATATCCTATTTTTGTTGCTTAATTATACCTTGCGGTAGAGTGCTCCGTTGTAATACCGTGACGTATTACCGTGACGTATTACCGTGATCTTCGCGACTAGCATTCGCTGATTGTTCTCTGTTTATGAAGTAATCAGCTCAGTTAACAATGCCCTCCTTTTCCCTGTAGGCATAGCGCGTCCTACTTTGGAGAGTGCCGGACTGCGGGTTCTTGATACTTATTATTCTTTGCATACAGTGACTGACAGGTGCGGTCGCCTGTTGGAAGTTTGCATTGAACTTGTTTATCATAATGAACCATCTTGCTGGCAGATTTCAATAGACTGGCACATGATTAGAAGGTGTTCATGGTAATACAACAGAGCACTCTAGCTTTCTGACTGTTACACTAGTCCTTGTTAAGCCAACGAATTCTAACACAGGAGGCGCTGTCAGATGTTGGCTGTAGTAGTCTTACTGCTTATACTATTGCTTTAGAGACCCAAACTACCATTCCGTAATTCTTTTAAAGTGCTTCCCTGTAGTCCTACCTATTAAAGAATGGCATCTGGGCTTCGCAATACTCGAAGCTGTTTTTAACTCCTGCAGTGAGTTTGAGCTGCACCAAGACTTCCACCTTGTCTTCTCCCTGTTATAATATACAATATTAAAAAATTATATTTAACTATATCTGAGGGAAAATATTTGCATAACATACCATGATACAGTCAAAACTGCATTAAGCAGCCACCCAAGGGAATGGCCATTTAAGCCAGGTGGCCACTTCATAGAGGGTTAAAACAACAAAAATTCATACTGGGATTTGCAATGTTGCGACCGTTTACAACAGGTGGCTGTTGAGGACATGTTTGACTGCATCAATTTAACACAACAGTTTGTGCTATACCTTCATCTGATAATAACCATGAATCGGAAGACTCTGATTAGCATCAACGCTGTAATAACACAAGGTGAACTGATCTAGTGGAGGCGTGACCCTGATTATCCTCCTTTCCTTTTTCTTCTCTTCGCCTTTAACGGAATAAACATAATTAGGCTTTCGTAAACTGAATCAGCTCTACATATCCATATTAAACATGTTAAATGCTGTGCTAATTCATCAATATTTCTGTTTTGAGCAGGTTCATACATAACCATAATTGGAATGACAACTAAACTAAGTCGGCTCAAGTCTAATATAAACCCGTGACATCATATGCTCGGATGCAACTGATGACGTCACAAACAAATTACTACTTTATTTTTTTATTCATGTTTTCTTTTCTTTGGGGCTGTCGCCCCCAAACCCCCACTAAACTACACAAATCTTACACCAATTGTGCCAGAAATAAAAAATATAGTCAAAATCACAATATATTTTATAATAATAAACCGAAGCACTACAATGTTACTACACCATTGGCACTATCGAAGTTAATATTAGACTTGACCCACCTAGTCCTTAATGCCACACTAACCTTTGGCAATCTCCCCCTGGTCCTCAACACTTAATACAAATGGATGATATATCACTTGCTGAAGAGGAGCCGAGGTTCCCTCAGCAGTGTGGCATAGGGTCACTGTCAGATCAGGAATGGCCCCTTCGAGGTCTGCTCGGCATATTACTGTGCCATAAACCTCACACTGATCATTCAACTCCTCTTTGTCATACTGGAAAAATTTCAATATACAGATCGGTATATTTTTCTTCATGTTATATCATTTCTCAATTCTTTTCATCCACTTTTTTTAGCGAATACAATTTTTTTATTCATCACATATATATCAAATTTCTATAATTTCATTAGAGATTTGTGATAGTTTTTGCCTTAACAAATAAATATTAATAATGATAATTTTATAATGTAATGCACATTTGCACATGTACATTAATATTAAAGTGGAAATACTGGTTAAAGTGTTTGACTACTATTCCTATGAAACCAAAGTCCTGTGCTCTGCTTTTGCAGTTGGCACTATTTTGTTAACAAGTCATAATAAATCCCAAATGCTGTTGTTAGAAAATTAGCTTTATGTATTATATGAAATAGAATATGTAGGAGACCTGAACAGCTTTGATGTATTCTCGTAGAGTAAAATATAACTGTGACTTTCCTTTGTATTGCAGTGGCTTCCAAGCAGGCACCTAAATTGAGATAAAATTAGAAATATGCGAAAATGGTATAACATTTCCATTTTAGTGTGATGAAATTAATATCCGAAGTAAGATTAATGCAGCACCTTGTGATTTGTTTGAGCAGTTCCAGACTTTGCCATGAGTGTGGCACGGACAGTTGTGGGGTTCACATCAACTGGTGTTCCAAACGGTGCGGCTTGGCTCAAGTATAAGTACAGGTCTGAAAATTTATTCCAGTCCTGAAAAAAAAACATGAAACTAATGGTAGTTAGAAAGTTGAATAATCAATTGACAACTAGAAATTTATGTCATAAAATTTAGACAAAAATGAGAAATGGATGTAGAAATTTTATACTGAAGACAAACCTGATCAACATTTTGAGGAATTTTCCCCAGATATTCTGCCATACCGAGCATAAGATTGAATCCCATAGAAATCCCTGCGCTGCAACATTAAAGTTAAGATATAACTATTTTAGCAGCAATTTTTTTATGCCAATATCTGGTTCTTATTTAGCCTAAAATTAATTTAACACACTTCTTACATTACAGGTTAAATATTAGCACAATGCCCTCGAAATCATTACCAGGAAATTTAACTTACATTTTAATCAGCGAAGGCCTATTATGAGAGCCTTGCTCAACATGAGGTAGGCAACAAAATAAGAAACCATTCTGGAAGAGTAAAGAAAAGTAACTTTTAAACACAGTAAATATTGTAAAATTAACCATGCAAAATGAGATACATGGTGCAGGCCAGACAATTTATATTGCCAAATTCAGAATTTACCTGCTCTATAATAAGAAATGGCCATAATTCTCCTGTTTTCAGCTTAATCGTGTACACAGGCTTTTGTTCTTTTTTGTTGCATGACTTGCTGACATGCTGTGGAAATAAATACAAGAAAGCATTATAAATATAAGACATAATATATTGGTTCCACCACATCCATGAGTATTTTTTGACAGAATAAAAATTAAATTGATTGTAACTTAATTCATTTTGTACCGGAAACCTACCTTATCACTATGAAATTCAAGTGCTTCAGTAACAGCAATTCCTAATTCTTCATGATGGGGAAGTGACACATACCTATTTTCTTCTACAAGTTTTGTCCTGTTTTCAACTGTTGAAAATATCCTACAGAGACAAAAAAGAGAAATGTAAGTTAAGCTCATGTACAGTATCATGCATAATTACAAATAGACAAATAGACATCATGTTTGCTGAGAACTGGCTAGTTTAAAGGAGTATACAAGGCCAATTTTTTAAATCATCCGCCAGATGACTTATCTGCTCCGTCGCCCGGACAGACAGAGGACCAGTTGACTTTTAATAATGGCCCAGTTAGCGGACCAGTTGGAGTGGCAGACCAATCATCTGGCGGACCATGTACTTGACTTTAAATGTTCCTAATCCCCAACAATATGAGAGCTTGGCCTAATATTAAAGCAGCAATTCTTGAGAGTGTGCATGAGCTCATACATCTTGTTCAACATTTCTTGGTGTATGTAGGCATATACCCATACCTGTAAATGTGAACACTGGTGATATTAGAACAATAAAAATAGCTATTTTATCATGTGACTGACCAGGGTCAATCAAACAGTGACATTAAGTATCAGTCTCATCAGCTGATCTGGTGCAATTCAACCAGAATGGGAGAGCAGTAGGCCTTCACATTACATTCTGGTACAAGTTGATACAACAGTTTCATACCTGGAAAACACAACTTGACAAGGCGTAGTTCTTGCTGATGAGAGTATCCAACACGCCCTGAGGCTCATTTTGAAGCTCAATATCGTGAAATTCACATTATCTGGCAGTACACATTGACGATCAGCTGCTCGTTGATTACTAATTTTGTTACACAGTGGCGCTGCGGTCGCCGTTCTGCGGCCAGAGGGAGCCACCAGTTGACCGTACAGTGGTGCCGCTTTTCGGGAGAAACTGTCAGCAGCATACATCGTACATTGTGTTGACATGAAGTTGAGGTTTTCTGCAGGGGCGGATTAGAATATCTTCAACTAACTACTCTTTAAATTGGAAATGCCATTAGTTAGAAAATGCTTCTTTATACATATTCTTTTCATTGTGGAACCTCTTGTTTATAGTACAGATGTAGCTTACTATAATACAATCTATATAAATAATTGTACCACTGATGTCACTAAATTATAAATGTGTAAAGTGCTGTTAGAGTGCCCAGCATATTAGTGGTAATTACACATTGAGTTGGGCAAGACTGAAAATGAATTGTGCCAAAGTCCTTACCATGCTTATGATGCTTATGTGACGTAGATCATTGTTATGACCAAAACAGTGAAACAGCTGTCCAAAAGCTATTGAATTTGCTCGTTGCTTTAATCTTAGAAGGTGGTTTCGATCATGTACTTCTCAGCCATATAAGATCATAGGGATTACTTTTTGGTGATCTCGCAATGAGACAATTAATCTCTCTCGATAAATACTGATTAGCTCACAGCGTGCTCATGCACGTCTCATGTCTATGAGGTCATACGGACTGTTTATAGCTTTCGGTGATCTCTCAGTGGTTTCATACACATTCTCAGGCATATGAGATCATAAGGACTACTTTTTGATGATCTCACATAGAGACCATGCACGTATCTCTCATATATATGAGGTCACACAGATTAGCTTTCAGTGGTCTCAAAGCATTCTTATGCGCATCTTATGCCTATGAGGTCATACACATTGACCAGCTTTTGGTGATCCCTGCACATCTCAGGCAAATGAGATCCTACGAACTACTTCTTGGTGACCTAGTGACAAAGCCTAGTGATCTCGCAGTGGTCTTATATACATCTCAGACATATTCATGAGACCACATGGACTATTTTTGGTGATGTCACTTTAAGATATTCCTTTTGAGAACTACCTGCACATCTTCGGATATGAGTTCATGCAGATCGAGCTTGTGGCAATCTATGAGGTCATCAGGGCAAGATCTTGGAGCTCCTTGCATTTGATCTTGATAATCTCACACAAGCCTAATGCACATCTTATGTACATCGGATCATATGGATGAGCTCTTGATAGTTCCACAATGGGATCATACCTAGTAGACAAGTGAGGTTACATGATGTCACAGCAAGATCACCTTGGCCTCACAGGTGTGACATCACATTTGTGGTCTCACAGCAAGCACTGACTTCATAGTTGTGACCTCTGAAATATGAGCTTATCACAATATTATGAAATCACAATGACATCACAAGTGGGTAACTCAGTTAACTCTGTGATGTCACACTGAGTTCACAGTGACTTCACAGCAGATCATAGTGAGCTGAGCTCATATAATGACTTCATGCTGTGACCTCACAATATGAGCTCACAGTCAAGACATCTGTTACGATGGGATCGCAATGACCTCATGATTCTGCGAGCTCTCTGTGACCCCACAGGGCCCACACTGAGAGATTACTTTAAAATGGTATCACGGTAAGTTGAGCGTGAGGTCACAAGGACTTCACACTGAGACCTTACAATATGAGTTCACAGTGAGGCATCCATGATGTTACAACATAATGTACAATATGAGATCGTAATGACCTCACATAGAACCTCGCTGAGATCCTGTGAGCTCACCATGACATCACAGTGACAACACATTACCCACTGGGTATTCCTCTCAGAAATATGAGGTTATACATATTTCGGATGTATGAGGTCGTACAGATAAGATCTTGATGAGCTCACTTCAGGCATTAGCCCGAGCTTCTGCTTTTTGCATAGGCGCTGTTTGCATAGGCATTCTTGTTTATGTGTCTCAGTGCTACTGGGTCTGAAGCTTAGTCAGCGTATATGACCAGCTGCCAGAGGCAGATGTAATAATGAGATAATAAGGCTTGGAGTCGTCTGTTACACATTTACCCCATGGGTGGTTTTTTTTTAACTTGCCTCAGCATAGACATTGGTTACAAGGCACCTCCAATTTAATGTCTCATGTGATTGACATTCAGCTTGGATGTAGCTCATGAGGAGTGATAGAACCCGGAACCTTCAGCAGAGCTGGCCAATATGGAATTGGCGGATTACTATCATTCCTTTGTTAGCAAACAGACCACTGATTTGGAGTGATGTTAATACCCACCACTTGACAGTAAAACCAAAGACAATATATTGTCTTTGGTAAAATTTTAAAAAGTTTAATGTCATAGTCCAACACAGCCTATTAATGTCAATTTGGTCAAACCCAGACACAGCCTAAACGGCTACATGAAGTCTCAGGCTTGGGCAACCCAGCTTGAGGCATAGACGAGCCCTTCTTACCCAGCTTGCGTCATACTCAGGCCCAACCAACCCGCTGGCCATAACCCTCATGCTTATTCCCAAATGGAAAAACCAAAAGCAAAGTGTGTGGCAGGCAGAGTGTTCCAAATGCTTTGCATGACGTTTTCAATGAAGCAAAGTCATGCAAAATGTTTGGTTCATCTTAACGCTGATTAAGATTTGGTCCTAAAATGGTTATAAATTTGATATCATATAAACAGTTTTTTTATATTATATATGAATGGAACAATAACAAAACAAAGAGTATTTTCAGATATATATTTTTAGTATGCTTACAAAATAACTCTATTTACATTCATGCAGGACATGCGTGACTAACACAAGAACTCATTGATCCCTTCACAAATTCAAAAACAGATTCTGTTAGCATGTAGTTTCCATAAAACAGGCAGATCCAGGAATTTATGCTGCAGTGATGGTGAGGGACTAAGATGATGGCCTTGCCAAGAAAATCTCAACGTATTTCGATAACGATCAAAAGGGGAGGTTGTATGCCCCTTTCGCCCACCCATAAACCCCCCTATGCATAAACATTGCTCAATTTTGAAGTATGTATCTTCCAGGCCCAAGTTTTCTTCTTTCCAATGAGTTAACAAGAAGGTACAAAATATTGTATTTTAACAAGAACCTGAACACATGCATGTAATTCATAAAATCTTGCAATGAAAGCAGCATATTTTCTCTGTAACAGGTTGAGTATTAATTGTCATTAAAACCATGTTAGACCTTTAGAAGAGAGAAAGGTCAGCTCTAAAATCCAACATCTGGAATGTAGGAATAAGTCAGTAGAATTGGAGCCATTCTAAGCTTTGCTTTGACCAAATGGAGGAAGATGAGGAGCGTGAGGTCCATGAGGAGGAGCCTGAGGACGAGGAGCATGAGCATGAGGAGGACCGTAACGTCCACCAGGAGGCCCTTCCCTGTAGGGATTGCCCGGGTGCCCATACTGTGCTGGAGGTCCTTGGAGGTACTGACCAGGAGGTCCTCGGCCATGGGGACCAGGTGGTCCGTAATGATACTGACTGGGTCCACGGCTGTATTGGCTTGGGTGGCTGTGTTGACTCGGAGGTCCTTGACCACTGTGGACGCTGGGAGGTCCCCGGCTGTACTGACTTGGTGGTCCCTGGGGATATTGGCCGTACATCATTCCAGGAGGGAAAGGACGAGGTGTCATGTGCCCAGGGGTGCCAATGGGCGTAGCCATTCTTGATCGTCGTGCGGCAATGAGCATGGACTTGTTGGTTGCCTGCTTCTCTTCAGCCACCATGCAAGTGCATCCGGTGCACAGGAGACTGAAGTTGAGGATCAACTGCAGGGCCCATGTCACCACACCACCCCAAGCGCCAACCTGAAAATCACACAAGAAATAACTCTCAAATGCATAATACAGAAAACTCAGGGGGTATAGTGCAGTATAGCGGACCCAAATGAATGCCCATATTTGGCGTCCATTAAATATTAAAAATATCACTTTTTTTGCAAAAATTTGTTCTATCACAGAAGAGGAATGATATTTTCGTAGCACAGCAGGGGTTTGGGGGTGGGAGCCCCTGATAAAAAAATAAATAAACGATGTCTTGTCTTGTAAATGAACAGAGCGGTCGTTTTTTTGTGATGTTATTTATTGAATTCAGGGATATGACGTCATAGGCATGACAATAAGGCTAGCTACATAAGGTCATAAATTTGGGTCTGCTATACTGTACTTTTTTCAACTCAGGCATAGTGGTACGTCTTCTAAGCAAAGCTTCAGACACACAAAGTTGGCATTCCGCCTAGAATTGAATATTGTCATTTTAAGGACTTTCAAAGACTAGATTAGAATCATCAAATTTTGAAAATGTGTAAAATCCAATTAACCTTTTCACAAACACAAGAAACTGTGAACTGCAATATGTCACCAGGTATGGTCTTGGAATGTACAACACCTTGGGCCCTTTTACCCCTTTTTTTTTTTTGTCTGCACTGAAGACCTTTTTTAAATGGGCTTAAATACGCATGGCCCAATACTACACACAGCCCAGGGTAGTAGGCCTATACTAAACTAAGCATGGCCTGGGGCAAAACACACACATATCATTAATTCACAGATCTATAGGACAACTTACAAGAGCAATGCCCAGACAAGTATTGAACCTGAATCCCCTAGGTCCATCGTCACGGCCACCTTCAATGGGATATCTGCTCCAGTCAACCTTCTGAACATCAATGCACCTTAAACACACAAATAAACTCATTAGAAACAAAATTATTCTTCACATAACAGCAAAATTTACAATACCATTTCAGGCCCAGGAAACAATATATCTTTAGAATTACGCATTAGATGCCTTGATCCAAATTCCACAAAATTTAGGCTCATACAGACTCATTTGATGCTACCCAAATGATATCTATGTTTGCTGCCACTCACGTCTTTATGTCATAGCCGTCCTCTTTGAAATGTTTCATCGTAGATTCACAGAATCTTGTAAAGCCCAAAGTCAAAACAACAGCAACAGCAAGGATCAGGCAATTGACAACGCAGTTGACCACCAAGAAAATGGGATTCAAGGCCCGCAACACATACATGACATTGGCAGTTTGGATATAACTGAAATTATAACAAGAAACCATCAGTCAAACATCTGAAGATATAGGGCATGAAAGTCACGAGAGGTGTGGTGCATCCTAGGATAGCTAATGTCATTAAAGTTTAAATAGTCAGATTATTATTTGGCCCAACTGTGGACTGTTGATGATATTTTAGACAGGAAAATACCAAACCACAAGCGACATCCAGGCCATATTTATCCACAACTGTGGGTGCATCTGTATATTACTAAATAATTGAAATCATGATTAAAATCAAATGACAAAATCAGAACTTTATCATTACCTGAAACTGTCATAGCGTAAACTTTCACGTGGCAATACTGCGAGTAGCGTGAAAATAGCCATGCTGATGGCGTAAAAGAAAGTGATTGCCAGTGTGACATACAACACAAATTCGCAGCTGTTTTCCATCCAGGGCCAAATCATGGTATTCTTCCACACCACATTAGCAAAAAGAATGCACCGATGATCAAAATCTCGCTGAAAAAAAATTTGAAGTATAATTCAAATAAACTGTACACATTTTAGCATTCTGTCATGGACCTAACCATCTTTCAATTATTTGATTGGCCAAAGGTTCTGGCAGTTTTGTCATATCCTTATTTCAAATTATATGAGATGTGACTTTGTGGACCCACAGTCAACTTTACCAGGGAGTCTCTTTATGTTAATTTAAATACTTAAGATATACAGTTATTTAATATGAATATCTTTTAAAATATAGCCAAGAACTTTAGGTCAACCCAAAATGTATACATGAACTGACATATACTATAAGCATGTTTATGAAAAACCCCCAAGTAAAAAACTATCTCTTCTGTGTGTTAAAACAAATATTTTCTCCAAGCAACTTAAGCCTACAATTTGAATATAGATAAGGACACTATATATATTTATATGAACATGATAAGATAACTAACCATGATAAGATAACACAGAAAACCAGATAAGATAAGACCACAGAGATAGTATATGCAGCTATGTCACTATCAGTGAAAGGACCAGGTCAAACAGTATCACTTAAACAAATCACTTACCAAAGTTATGCCAAATGGGATCTCCACTAGAATTCCCCAGAAAACTGCCAAGAAGTAAAGAATACATTGAGACAACCCAAGAGGGTTCCTCTTTTTCATACTCGTGAGAAAATCACGAAAACCGGAGCCGCCCGCAAATGCCACCCTGTCCTCCATGTTTACAGCGTACCTGAGAACACCTGTGTTGACCTACTTTACCTGACGGGGATTTCCAGCCCATGCATGCAGTGATGTCATTTCGTCCCGCTACCCATGCGCAACTTTGCTTGATCAATCCATTCTTGAGAATAGATTAGATTAGATAAGATTAGTAGATTAGAGCTTCTTGGAAAGATTCACCATTTAAAAAACAATAATTAATGTAGGAAATCTTAAAAAACAAATGTAGTTAGAGCTAGTTAGCACCGATATATTATTAATATATAATGCGTTATGTTTAATATAATGCTAAATATACCCAAATAGGAAGCACGCACACAGGGCAAACTCAGCTCAGCTGCTCAGCTGCAGATGATGATATGGAGTTTCCCCTGGTATGCCAAGTTACCACACTTTTCTTGTATATACATGGCTTTAAACATGGGTCTTTTAATGCTTATATTAGGCCGTGAGCCAGGACCTCAAATTTTGACTGTTGGTATCATCTGGGGGGGGGGGGGGGGCAAAACCCCATTATTTTTTCAAAGACCAATGTCCCAGGTGTCAAAATATGTATGATAGCATTACCTAGCTCTTTGCCTTCCCTGTGATATCAATGAATATATTTGACCACTTTGACGCTCTTGGACACCACTAAGAAATTGACTTATCTGCTGTTTCTTGTGTTATAGTTGACACATGTGAAGGAAAAGGTGGGTTATAATACACCAAGTTGAAGCTAAGAATGTAAGCTTCCAATTGGTATTTGATACTATCATTTCCTTTGAATCAGGTATACACTTACAGTGTACAATTATCGGACACATTGATACTGTTCAAGCTGATTGACGAGCAAATTTATATTTGACAATATCATAATAAGAAATTTATATCATTATTTTTTATTTGGAGCTTATCATCCTTTTCCTGACATTTTATATATGCATGACATTATGATTTTAGGCACCAACTGATTGTATTACGACAATACGAGTGTTGGCAAAAATGTCACAAAGAAGACCGTTGACTTATCAATAGTAAACAGGGCTTTGTTAAGAGCACTTTATTGCTAAGCTATGCTAAATGCTAACCTGAAAGTCCTGATAAGGGTATCTAGGTGAAGATTTCTGGACTCCATATTTATGTATGTAGTCAAAAATAATTGCTGACTGTGTCATTGGGGTCCCGTGTGGCTACAATGTACAATAGAGCTGTAAGAGCACATTAATGAGATTAATTTTGAAACAATTTATTACACAATTTCAACCAAATGTTACAGATTTCCACAAACTGAGGCTTATATGGACAGTATTTCTTATTATTTTCAATGGGGACATGTCAAAGTTTGGATGTGATACATCACTATGGTAGAGGAAATTTTACTGGGTCTTCTCCGTGCATTCCATGATGGAGATTGAGATCTGCTTTTCCATGCCATCAGAGCACTGATTCCATTGTCATTGCATATGACAGTGCAAATTATGCCACTTTATTATGCCTAGATATCTGCTCTTCAAGGAACTTATCTTGATATGCATGATGCATTTAATAAAGGCTAGTGTTCTGTCAGATGTGCCACTAATCCATTTGGATGTCTTCCAATAACAGATCAAGCAATTAAGATTACAACAGAGACACCTGAACTTTTAGTTAGGTTCATCCTCCAATCTGGACACCTGAGCAAAGGAGTGTTTGCTAATAGCAGCTCTGTAATGTTGTTCAAGAGAATGAGGAAGGCACATGCTGTGCTGATTCAGGATATTCAAGGAAGAGAAGCTAGATGCTGCTTCACCTGTTACTGACTTCTGTGGCAGTGTTAAGTTGAACAAGCTTAAAACATTAATACATTTCTCTCAAAGAAAACAGGTGAAGATGCAAAATGGAAGGCCAGTTATTAGGAAAGCAGACCACCCATTATTTGGAAGAAACATTGGTCGTGGAATTAATCAGAATTTTCACATAGCAGAAGTACGGTCATATCCTTGCTGACTATAATCCTGCTGACTATTACACTGCAATGTTATGTTACCCTGTTAAAGATGTACCTGGCAATTCAGTGACCATTGTTGATGATACGAGCACTACAAAAACACTACAAAAGGGGAAGCTACAGTAAAATAACTGACACTGTTGTGGAAAAAAGTGGTACTCCCACAAAGGACTCTGAGCCTTGTTCAACAGTGAAGGTCATTCATTAGTCAAAGTGCTGACAATACCAATCTTATTGAGTTTCTCCTCAATATTTGGTGACAATGTCTTCATCTGGAGCCTAGCAGTTAAAAATGTGGTTGGTGGTCAAGTCTGATGGCAACTACTCTGGGTGTTAAATCTTGTAAACACCTGGCCAGTTTACACATTTTACAGTGTGAGCTTTGCTTGCTAATGGCAAAGTCAGTGCATTTAAACTACTGACCAGACACAAGGATGCCTTGGAAGGCTTTGTGGAACTTTGTCAGCAATGACATATGACATCAGAATTGATGGAAAAGCTGGAAGCAGTTACATGTTTTTGCAACTGCAGTTGTGCGTGTCAATAATCTGAGATTTTACCTCTGATACAAAAAAAGGGTGAGGTGGAGAATCACCAATTGCCACCCAGCAGTTAAAAATGTTCGAAAAGCCTATCCAGGGAGTCAATTATCAAACTGCCACTTGGCAACAATGCCTGAAAAGTAGGCCAGAGATACCAAGACTGGCAATGGACAAGATCAACTGGTGGTGCAACGGATGGATGGCCAATCAGCATCAGAGGCTCTCCTATCATGCAAGTATACAAGTTATATTCTGCCATGACAAATGGATAATAAAATATAAGGACTTGTGTAGACTACCAGACTGAAAATCAAGCTCCTGTGACAATGTGGACCATGAATTAGACAATCTCACTGATGCTCTTTACGATTTCTGAGCTGCTGAGTTTTCAAGATGTATCGTAGTATGCCTGCCCAGTATTCATTGTTTAAAATGCATCCTACTTTCATGACATCAGACAAACTGACCCAAATGTACAAGATGAAGGGACTAATGAATATGTCTAACCCAAATATAATTCACAAGAATACCTGAATTCTGAGATATTAGTATGTAAGATGCCTAGACATATTTTGCTGTTATTCGGATGCGACTCTTTCAAGTTCCACTTTATCATTATATCTGGATTCTGACTAGGATCTATCATTCTTGAGAATAAGGTCATTCATTATTCTATGATCGCATTGCCATTGTATGCACCTAGTCTTGATTGATCCTTGCAGTGATACAGTTGTTTGTGGTCAGTTTTAATTGCATAGATAATGTCTTACACATTTTGTTTATAAGCATTATGATAAGTATGCGAAAATACATATATGTAGATGCATTATTATGTATTAGGTCAACAACCACATACAACAGCATGAAATCTTCATGTCTTTCAACATGGTATGATTATCAAAGCTGTCGAGCCAAGTGTACAAGCTTCAGTCACATTAATAAAGGCTATTTCACATAGCATTAATACCTAGATATAGGTTTGTACTATACAGAGCTTGCCAGCATAGGCGTAGGAGGCACCTTTCTTTTGGGGGGGGGGGGGGGGCAAAGGTCATCTTGCCCGAATTTTAAGGCTTTTATTAGCACCCCTTTATGCCCGAATTTTTCAACTTTTTGCCCGAATTTTTGGCTTTTTTGGACACTTGGGGGGGGGGGGGGGCAATTGTCGTCACAATGGGTAATATTCTAACCTAGATATCATAGGGAAGGCAAAGAGCTAGGCAATGCTATCATAAATTTTTGAAAACCTGGGACATTGGTCTTTCAAAAAATATTACTGAGGCTTTGCCCCCCCCCCCCCCCCCCCCAGATGGTATGGCGGACCCAAATTTATGCCCATGACGTCATAAGAACATAGTTGGTTCAGAGATTGAGGCTTGAAATTTTTGTGTATTTTGTGGATAGATAGATGTATTTTATTGACATATATTGAGTCACATATTACCCATTTGTCATTACGAAACATACATTTGAATAAAAAGAACACATCTATGACTACAAACTAGACTAGTACTACAAAGATAAACAAAGGCACCTAGGGTATACAGCACCCATTAGACGTTCTGTCCTGTCGAGAGATGGAGCTACGACCACACAGGTCTCGCAATTGTTCAATGACGTCATCAACAAAAGGTCAATCAGTGCATTTGATGACGTTACAGTTGGATGACGTCATTAAACAATAGCAAGACCGGTGTGGTTGTAGCTCCATCTCTCGACAGGACAGAACCCAGTGACTATGTTGTCACGGTTAATACATAAGTAGTTCACAGCACCCCTTATACCCTTAATTTTAATAATATAATCTTTGCCCATCACAATTCAGCTTACAATATTACAACATTCTAATCGATTAATGATTATCACAATGCTTTACATTTTAACAATTTGGTCACTGCATTTGTTTCATGTTATGTAAACCCTGTATTAACATAATGTAACGTTCATAAAGTGTATATTTATGCAATAGCACAGTTCTAATGAATAATATACAACATTTAATTCACTGGCGCAAGTCTTTTTCAAGACGCTTATAAATTCAATTCAATTCAAGTTTATTTCAGACAAACACACGTTACATTTACTATAAACTACTTGAAGTACATATAACTTGTGCTGTTATTTAATCTTTGATTTAGTCCACAGACTAGATGAGATTGGACGGTATACATAGTATAGATACAAGTAAAACATAAGTACTTATCATATACCAAAAGGAGAAATATAACATAAACTAAGAGGACAAATATAACAGAGTTCGCCAATGTGAGGCGAGCGAGCACTGCTTTAGCTCAGCAAAATGACAACGTGCCCGCAAGGGATCAGCCCTTGATCTATAAATTCTGTATCTTAAACTGTAACATTGTTTCCTCACTATTTCACCAAAACTAGGCACCTCAGAATAGACTAGCATCTGTGAGGCACTGCACCTCATAGGCAAACCCAATAATATTCTACATGAGTTGTTGTATGCAACTCGTAACCTATGATACACATTCTGAGTATATCTAAACCACAGACTACAACAGTAAATGTTACTACAATAAGCTTTGAACAATGTTCATTTAATATAGTCAGAGCATCTAGAGAACTTTCTCATTAGCATATTGCTTCTGCAGTATAAAGATCTTATTTGTTTAAGCATATCTTTATCATCTTTTAAATCTCTACTAATTATGTGACCAAGGTATTTAACATCTTCATCATTAGTTATCTTTATAATACCCAGATAAAGTTCAGGGTTTAGCACCAAGTTTGTATTGACAGAGTTAACAGCCATGGCCACAGTCTTCTTACTATTAAACATGATGTTAACCTTATCACCATAACTTTTACAGATGTTAATTAACCTCAGTAGCCCATCTGCAGAAGGTGAAAACAACACAATATCATCAGCATACATTAAATGATTGACACAACCAGTGCCATAAGACAGACCAATTGTATTTTTCTCGAGCAACAAGCTTAAATCGTTCATGTAAACATTAAACAGTAGAGGCGAGAGTATTCCGCCCTGTCTGACACCATTAGAAACATATATGGGAGCTGAAAACTCATTGCCCCATTTAACCCTCAGTGTCTGTTCGGAATACCAAAGGGCTAGGAGCCTTACAATATAATCAGGAACTCCTATATTTATAAGTTGAGTCATCAATTTAAGTAAATTTACTTACTTGTAAAATAGGTTAACAACGGGACGCCGCCATCTTAGCCCTTCTCTTTTAATGTTTCATATTACTACTTCCGGCCGTTAGGCCAACTTCGTGGGGCTTGGCCAATAGCTAGCCACTTCCGGCCGCTTCCGTTGAGTCATCAATTTAATATGATTGACTCAACAAAAGCTTTCGAAGCATCTAAAAAACAACAAAAAACAGTGCTTCCACATAAATTATATGAATAAACTAGCTCTTTTAACATATATATACATTGGTCAGTACCAGATCCCTTCTTAAAACCAAACTGATTGTCACAAGTCCATAATAAATCTTCAATCTTGTTGACTATTACTCTTTCTAAAAATTTTGTAATTATATTTGACAGTGCTATAGGTCTGTAATTATCTTTACTGGTTAAGCTAGCACATTTGTTTTTGACAATCGGAACAAGCAGTGATTCAATTAGGGATGATGGCAAATGACCATGTACGAGCATTGATGTCAACAAAAGTGAAAGTAATACATTAACACGTTTAGAACAAAACTTAAAGTGTTCTACACAGAGATCATTTGGTCCAGCTGCTTTCTTGCCTGGCATCTCACTAATACACTTTTCAACTTCTTCAACATTTACAACCATTCCATTATCATACATACATATTCTACTTAATACAGGAGGTAGTCTTTGTTGCATGTTAAACAAGGAGTTGTAACAATCACGCCACATGTTTGCAATAGCTTTTGAGCCACAGGTACCATTAATACTGGCTGGAAGAGGTACCTTTGAATTGTTAATATTTCTTACATCTCTCCAAAAGTCTTTGTCCTTCTTATCCATGAGCTTCTTGGCTAGTGCATTGGCCCTATAAGTTGCTTCATTATTCTTACAGTGTCTCAGTGCATATTTAAAGCGTGTCCTACACTGTCTCATGATATTAAAAAATTCTGGTCCTTGTCGTGGTTTACCTGCACTCACCCACAGTAGGAAGCTCTCCCTAGAGGCTTCATATATATCCTTTACACAGTCATTCCATCCTGGAATAGGTCTGCCTCGTCTTTGACTTCGCGTCGGACAAGAATATTTCAAGGCATCTACAATGTCCATATAGAGATGATCAATCTGACCCTTGTGCATATCATTATTGCACATAGGATCATAGCAAAAAACAGCGTCCTTGAGATTCACATTGGCAAGAGAAATGTCAGACCTTGCAAAATAATCTTCTTTGATTCCTGGAGTATCCCAGTTGATCGATGTGTGAAAAACACTCTCCTGGGTGAAATCTGAACATTCTGGGGACAAAGTAAGATAGAGATTGGCAATAATTGGATGGTGGTCAGACCATGTGAGTCCGTAGTCAATAGTTAAATTATTTATAAGGCCATGAAAGTCACAGGAGCACAAAAAATGGTCGATCCATGAGGTAGTGTCCCAACAGTCACTGACAAAAGTGAATGCATCGTTAGCTAAGCATAGTTGATCCGATATTAATAATCCAGTATCAATACAGAAACTATTTAGAGTTTCAGCAAAATAGTCATTTTGACGAGGGTCGCAGTTGAAATCTCCACAAATCATTATGTTAGTGGTGTTAGCATCTTCAACAACCTGTTGTAATCTGCTTACACAGGCAATATATGTATCTCTATTATCATCACACTTGTAGGGCAAGTATACATTCACAATTAAATATCTGGCATTATCAGTTTTCCTGATAAGTTCTAATCCAACCAGCCAGTGATCACACAGGTCTACCGGGTTCACAAGAAAGAGATCATGTACAGAATTATTCCATATGAATGCCACACTCCCTGAGTTTCGGCCAGAGGTTAGACCATCTTCATAGTCTATTTTCGCAGCGCCATAAGCACAATAGGACGCTGACAAACTGCTCATGTGGTGAAGTTCTTGTTTTGCAAGCCAAGTCTCTTGTATTGCAGCTATACAGACGCTATTTCTTTCCATAAAGTCCAAAAGACCATGTTTAGTGCGCATAAAACCTTTGCAGTTTAGTGTAGTGATGCGCATGTTCATTAAAATATCTAACTGGTAGCATTAGACTCAGCTTTCTTGACGTAATACCATATCACAAAGATGTCTTTATCCCAGGTCTCAGGCTGTAGAAGAACATCAGGATCAGCACATCGCCCATGTACACGAAAGGAAGCATAACCAGTATGTCAGTTCTGAAGTTTTATACATTTTAGGTTGTCTGTATTGATACCAGCCTCCTGTAGATCCTGCAGAACCTCTTCTGATGAGACATTTTCCTGAAATCGTGTTGCAAATATACTGGTATATCGTCCTAGCTGTTGTCTACGTTGGGGATCCACCGCTCTCGACGGACGCTGTCTTTCCCTTGTGCCAAGCACCTTGACCATTGGTTGTCTTGGCTTAGAAGGTCTGCCATGCTTTCCAACCATGGTGTATTCTTCTACATCACGTTCACCTATAGCACCATTGCCATCACGCTCATGAACAGTTGCAGGGTCTGAGTTGTTCATTGAAGGAGGGTCATTGGAAGCACCATTTCTGCCCTTGTGGTTGCTTTCCCTCTGGTGTCGTAACTGTTTCTTCACTACATCACTGATCACTGTATGATGACGATGGCTTTAGGGACTTTATGTCCCTGCACAAAGTGTTCAGACATTCATGAAACTGCGCCATGCGCTGTCGCATATCATCTAGTGTTTCATTCATCTCATCTTTCTTCAAAGTGTCGGTTTCATTCCTTCCTGCCCCACCTGCATTTGACTGATTGGCATGACACACTCTGCTCAGCTGAGTTGCCAGGCTGGCAGCATCAACCCTATCTATGTCAACAGCAGGCATGTTGGACAGGTCCACTGCCGCAAACTTAGGCAAACACACACAACTGCATTGACATGACTGCAAAACATCATACAAATCCCCAGCAGCATGGAGTTTTCGTTGATCACCTTTTCTGGTCTTTTTCCTGCCAACATCCACAGAATCTGGCACAAATCGATAAAGCATTGTCACAGCATTGTTTATGTAGTCAAAGTCATAGAAGTGGGCAACTAACTTGACAAGATCATTCTTGGGCATTACATTCATTTTGCAGGTGATGTAGCATAATGCCTTATTAATTATGATCTCCTGATGGTGTTCTCTTGCAATTCCATCTTCATCAGAGTCTCTTCGTTTTGTTTACATTCAGTTTGTTGACATCCTGGCACTTCCCGCGCATGCGCAGTGAACGGTGGTTCCTGGTGGCGGGGCATCGTGTCTGACCTAAGTGTCACCAAATGATCAAATTTTCCAGCTCTGTAGCACACAGATTCCGCAATGATAGTCTGTGTGCATGTGTTCTCCTTAGTCACAGACGATACATAATCATTCGACAATAGAGTAATTCACACTCATTGTTGTGGAGTATGTAATATTTCCTGATATTCCGCAGAGCCCAGAGCAAAACAGCGCTCAGATCTTGAATTTAAAAAAAAATATATATGTATATATATATATATGTATATATGTATATATATATATATATATATATATATATATATATATATACAGTACCTCAAAAAAGTGATGGGAAATCCAAGATTTTCTCTCATATCATTTACCACATTTCATAGAATGACGTTAGACCACTAATACTTATAAGATGACTTTATTGAACATAGTAGAACACAGTTTTATAGCAAAAATGACAATTATGTAATCAATAGATCTGCAACAGTGTGACAAACAATCAACAGATGATTTATCACTTCAAAAAAGTGTCGGGACACCCATGATTATTACATGCAAAATCAATGTCAGTCAACATTTTGTGGCATAACCTTTATTTGCAATGACTGCTTCAAGGCACCGTGGCATAGAGTGGACGATCTTCTGGAAAATGGATGGTTTATTGTATTTCCAAGCCTTCAAAACAAAACTTTTCAGTTCAGCCTTATTTTTGGATTTTCTGATTGCATTTGCCTCTTCTGGAGATAGAAGATGTGTTCAGTTGGGTTAAGATCGGGTGATTGACTTGGCCAGTTAATTGAGCACTGTCCACTTTTTCTTGACAATGAACTGGGTAGCCTATGCGGTATGTTTCGGGTCTTTGTCAGACTGCACAATTAAGCCCCTGCCAGCAAGATTTTCCCCATTTGGCTCAATATACTTGCTCAATATCTTCTAGGTGTTGCCATCCATTATGCTAGATCCATCTTCAGTTATGTCATCAATGAAGACCAAGTCACCAGGTCCTTTGGCAGTAATACATGCCCAGGCCATCACACTACCTCCTCCTTGCTTCACAGATGCACAGGTATACCTTGGATCATCAGCTCTGTCCTTTGGTCTCCACATTGTGCACTTACCATCAGACTGAAACATATTTATTTTAGTTTCAGCTGTCCACAGGACCTTCTCCCAGTAAGATGTGGGTTTTCAACATGTGCCCTGCATCATGTAACCTATTCATTATGGTTTGGTCACTGATGGTTATTCCTGCATCCTTCAATGCTTGGTTGACCTCAGGGGCAGTTTGGGGGTTTTCTTCACCAGCCGCCTTATGGCATGCTCATCAGTAGCTGAAGTTGCCCCTGGACGCCCTGGTTTCGGAAGGTTGGCTGTTCTGGCAGTTTGCCTGAACTTCTGTAGGACAGTGGTTTTAGCAACTTTCAACAATTTAAAGATGTTGCTAATGCCATCATTTTCCATTTTCCAGACTTATTATTGTGTTTTAAATTTTTGAACACAATTGTTTCCTTGGCATCCTTTCAGAAATGACTTGATGTCTAATAATTTTAATATATTGACACTAAACTTCCAAAAACAGTCTCTCCTCACTCAGTGTCACTTGTGGTGATAGCCTGGACCTAAAAATAATGGTTTGACCTCAAGCATAATAGCAGATTAGTGTCTAGCAATAAGACTTAATTCTTAAGGTGTCCCAAGTTTTTTTGAGTCTTCTGTGACATGGTTCAACGCTTTTTGTGTAACTGTGTGCTTAATCGTGCATGAAAGGATAACACTAACAACAAACATTCTCACAGCATTCAACAGAACACCTTGAAATAGTAAGTCTTAATTTTTAAACCTCCATTTCTACACAGAACGTTAAAAGAAAACCCCATGCATGTCTGTCCCATCACTTTTGTGAGGCATGTAGGTCTCATGACCATCAGAGTGCCAGGGTGACTGGCCAGGTCAATAGCATGGGGATGCCCCCTTCCTGAATGTTCACTTCCATCTAAGAGTCTTATCAATTTTATGTAGTTTTCATTTATATTTCTTAGTTATCTGTAGCTTTTATTCTCATTTATTTTAGTTTTATTTTTACTTATTTTATTTATTTTAAATTTGTATATCTATTTATATATTTTTTGATCTGATTAATGCTTTTTTTTTAAATTTAGATTGTTATAATATTCTATTTTATTTCATTTTAGTTTAGTTTTCATTTCTCATTCTTTTTTCTAAGCCTTTATATATGAATTTACTAAGAGCTCCTGTGGCCTTTGGTAAGTTTAATGACATTATTGTAGTAAACTTTGTTGTTTGTATTAAGTTATCATAGTTTGGCATGCGTGGTTCAACAACACTTTTTAGTTCTGTCTTTTTGATAATGTGCAGGGAGCAATTTAGTAGGAAGTGGATTTCATCTTTGATCTCATCTGCATTACAGTAAATACATATTCTTTGTTCTACGGGAGTCTTTGGTTGTGTGTATCGACCTGTTTCAAGGCGTAAATTGTGAGAGCTAATTCTAAATCATACTAGGGCACACGTATGGTTTACATTTTGTGGCTGGCAAAGATATTGTTCTAGTTTAAATTCTTGTTTGAAAACTTTATAGGTTCAAAGTTTTGGGTTTAATGTACTGTCACGTATCGATGTTATGCATGTTGTCATAAACTTGGAATACATTGTTTCTTTTAATTGTATATATATATATAAGCCATGACAGCGATACCTTAAAGGGTTACAATGTGAACATGAATAATTGAGAAAGATTACACGGGCATTCAGACTGTCATGTATAAGACCTACGAGTGACCACTAATGTAAGAAATGGGCTATACGTGCTCACCCGAGACTGTTAATCATGTATAAATTCTTTCCACAAGCGTACATGGGGCAGTTGTAGATCGCCTAATGGACGTCCGTCAAATGCTCGCCGAATGTCCATCTCCAAGCATCCATCAGGCGCTCGCAGGCGCTCGCAGGCGCTCGCAGGCGCTCGCAGGCGCTCGCAGGCGCTCGCAGGCGCTCGCAGGCGCTCGCAGGCGCTCGCAGGCGCTCGCAGGCGCTCGCAGGCGCTCGCAGGCGCTCGAGCGAGTGCTTCAAGAGTAAATGAGGATAGGGCTACGGATGGGCGTCAGAGGTCAGATAACGCTCTCACACATTAGAGAATATATAAAACTATCAAGATCCACATTTTTTAGTAAACGAATGATAGAAGTAAATTCTATTCCCTGACTACGTAAAATAGTATAGAATATACAAAACTTCCCACAATCATCGGATTTAATATTTTGATGTCTGGTATCGTTGTACACATATCTTCCGCATTTTTTAATTAGAAAATTATACCAATAAGAATGATAGTTTTCCGGATTTTCACCCAGAGAATCAAAAAACTATAGTGATGTTTCGTGCAGCATCAATACTCAACAACCCTTTAAATTTTCTGTACAGAAAGACTACTATAGAGTCTTTGAGTGCTTTTGAAAATCTAAGTTCAAGTTTGGTTGTTCCTGTGTGTGAGATTGGAAGCAACTCTTCAAAGTTTTCTCTATTCCCTAAATCGAAGCAGAATATTGTGTATCCTCTATGGAAATCTTCAAAAGAAATGATAGAGTCTGGGTTCAGTCTATGAAGTCTCTGCCAAGCGTCTAAATAATGAGATTGGTAAGCTGTATCACCGAATTTAACTTGAAGTGGTTTAGCTGGGAGAGAAATTTTGTTTAAATACAATCCTATCTCGCTGATGTTAAAGTGGTTAAAAAATATGGATTGTGATGGAATGAACCGCTAACAGCTGCAGATTTAGCCATACAAACGATTAATTGTTCTGGGCACTCCGTTCCGAATAAATCATTAATCGTAGCCACTTGACTACCTTAAGCAATAGTGTGAGTTCGCATTTTTGAATTTATATAAGGATATTGAGCTGATTTAAGTTTTAGGGCATCACTGATAGCAACACCAACTGCTGGATCTAACGTAACATGACATAACACTAGCTTAGCATCCAATATTTTAATATTAAATTTTTGGGTTAATTCCGAAGAGAGCAAGGAAAATTCTGGTGTAGAGGGCCAAAATTTCAATCCAATGTTGGTGTTGTGTAATAATAACCTTTTCTGTTTCATGAAATCCACTCCAACAGATCCAGTCATAACAAACTCTTGCCCTTTGTTAACAAACTTTGTTCTTTTTTTCAAGGCAGGGTTCCCATCTGTAACAGCATTATCAGTTCCTGCTACTGAAATTACTACAAGTATTTATTGCTGTACTTAGATCTTTGGTGAATAATATTCCAAGTTGTTCATCCGCTTTACTCGTTAAAAGAGTATCCAGCATATATTTCTAAGGATAGCAGTAAGTAGGGATATCATTAGATATCGATTGATGTTGTAAACTGAGATTGACTTTCTGAAACATTGATGCAATTAAACAGTTTGTTGGTGCTACATCACCGGTAGCATCGTATTTCTCCAATGATTCAACAAATTTGATAGGATCATTCTCCCCTATAACAATTTTACACCTAAGTTGAATGTATGAACGGGAAAAGTCGATAAAATTTTGTGAAGTTACACTAAATTCCACACATCCGCTGGATAGTTGTGAGATTGGAAGATGTTCTATCATTTGAGATTGTGATATTGCTTGATTGGTAGGTTGTATGCAAAAAAGGTTAAGAGAATCATCATGAGCTTGCATTTTATCGTCTCCTTCTTACAACCTTTTTCTTAGTCTGTCTAGTTTTAGTGTTCTTGCTCCGGTGTTTAGATCTAGACTGAGTCGATTTTTTCTTTTTACTCGATTTTATAGCTTTGTTAATGATAGAGCGTGACATGTTATCTTTCTGTGCAGCTGCAGTTACAACTTGCAATCCTTTTCCCGATTGAGTAGTGGAATCGTTTACGATAAATATTTTTTGATTCGGAAAAATTTTTCCATCGATCATTGCGGTGTAATGCTTTTTCCAACTATCATAATCATTAATAACTGACATTGTGAAAACGAAGTGTTACGTTCAGTCCCGAAAGTGTTAGTGGTGATGAATCGAATTCTCTGGGCTTTATATATATTCTGAAGCGATTGAGTTGACCTTGAATAGTTTTCAATTTAATCGGGTGTACGAATTCTGTGTGAGAAACCTTCAATCCTGGTAATTGAAAAACTCGCAAGACTGGTGACAATTTTCCGTATAGAAAAGATTCTTGACACACATCGCTAAAGATATATACCTCTTCTTTGGTTCTTTCGTTAATTTTACATCTAATGTCTAGCAATTCCACATAAGACTTCACACAGAGGTTGATATTTCTATCTAGTTGTACTATAAAATCATTAGGTTTATTGTCAGTGAAGATATTTTTACTATCTTCACTAGAGGCATACACTACAATCGATGACATAGTTCAGAATAGAATCTCTTCATGCGTCACAGCCTAATATACTCTCTGAAGCTCACCCTAAGTCACCAGCTCACCAGCTCACCAGGTCACCAGGTCACCAGGTTACCTATCAGAGCATGACTCCACTAACCACATAACCAGGTCAACAGATGACTCAGGGAAAAATATATTACCTTTTAACATTAACTCAAAGGTTTGTTGATTTTTGCAAATGTTCTATCTCACTTTTTTTCATCCAGGTCGAATGTTTCTTAGGCCACCCCAACCATTTAACCAAAACTTTATCTCTTTTTTTTCTAAGTATTTTTTCTATGAGATAAGTTTGATTATCATCAACTATTACTTTCTGTAACTCGTTTTCCTGGAAATATCCGTTTAAGAGTTCATTTTTTATGTCTTTTAATATATATATCGAATTAATATCTCTCATTTCTCGCTCAGCTACAAAGAAATGCTCTCTTGTCCACGATTCGTCAAATGCTCTCATGAATGGGTGTCTGACTACACTTATCCTAACTGTATCGTGTATATTAAAACGAAAATTGGTTTGTATCTTATCAGGACGATCCGTTTCGTATAACTGCTTCCATATTTTGTATTCGTCTGATACTTTAACAGAAGCAGGAGTCTGTTTAATACTGCTATGATAAGAGTGATTGTACAAATTTGTTGCTTTTTGCAACTGATCAACCCATTTGTGTGTATTTTGAGCAAGCATATAGGTAAACAATAACTTTTTTAAAGTCCTGAAAAATCTCTCAACTATGTTGGCCTTTGTTTCTGTATTATTAGTAAAAAAATGATTTATTCTCAGTTTCTTGAATAAATTCTGTGTCGCATGGGATCTTAACTCGGGACCTCTATCAGAACGACAGTTGGTTATAGTTCCTAATTTTAACAACAAGCTTTTTAAAGCTGGGACGAATTCTTGCGATTTCAAACTTTTCAAAGCTACTGTATGAGCTAAGATGTAGATATATCCAGAATTATCTTTATCGTACTGTGGTATATGAGCTGTATCCAAATCTATTTGTTAACCAATATATGTCGTTACAACTCGATTTCTAACAAAGTTAGTATTCACTTGTCTAAGTAATGTGTAATACTCTCGACTTTGTAGAAATTCTTTGATTTTTTTTCTGGTTACAATATGTTTATTATCTTTTTTTATAGCTCTGTAGAATTTATCAACGCTGCTATAGGCTCCAGGAAAATTAAAATCTTGAAATTTTTCCAGAAGATAGTTTCTCACATCTTGTACCAAATCCATCTCTCTTTTTTTTCAGTAATAGGAACACCCGGTGGTGGTTTTCTCTGTGAAATTTGTTTCTGAATTATTCCCGAACCATTCTGAACTAGAGTTTGAGGTATATTGCTATCTCGCAGTGCTACTCTAAACTGATGTAAACCTTATGGTTGTACGTTTTTATAATGGTGAAGCGTGCATTTTATCAAATCAATGATGTGACTGTTTTGTATAAGATTTTGGTTAATTATTACCTCACCCTTTTTATTCCAAGTTATATTTTCGTCATTATCCTCAATATGTTGTAGTATAGCTCGAGCTTTATATTTGATATTCTGAGGGATTGATGTCAGAATACTATCAGAACTTAGTTTAGGAACTGCAGTTGCTACTGCAGGTACTGCAGCTGCTGCTGCAGTTGTGTCCCATGCTGTTGTTGTGGTATTAACTTCTTTGAATGGAATTAAAACGTATTTCTTCATTTTAAGACTTTTAATCAGGATCTTTTTAGCTGATAGCAGAATTTTGTGAATCTTGGATGAATTATTTCTAATGATAGAATAATTCTTCTTATCCGAATTCTTTTTGTTGGTTATTTTTGAAATTAACTTTTTATGTTTGGAAAGCAATTGTTTGGCTTGAGGTGATAATACTGAGGAGTTGAGTGTGATATTATATATGATGTTTACTGTGTTAGCTACTTGTTCTTCATCAGCTGTTTCTAATAGGGCTATGGCTTGATTTTTGCTACAAGAAAGAAGTAGATGAAAAAAATTTTTTTGAAAAAGAATTTTTTTCATGGTAAAATATTTTCATTAATTTTGTGATTTTTAATCCCTTTTAAACGGGGGATAGGCATGAGACAGCCGAGGCTGGATGCCAACAATGTAGACCAGAGAGTTTTATCACCGTTTTCTATGGAAAGGTTGATTACAGAAGTAATAATGATGATATAAATTACAATAATCTGACTGATGAATCCGAACTGAGATTTCGGGCATTTACCTGTGAAGCAATACCACTCTTCGTAATTAGATGTTCTGTCTTCCATTCCAACCCCAACTAATTTATTTTCCTATATTTCGTTCATTTTTATCATTTAGATGCACACGAGCGGACGAGCGCCCCCCTCGGGTGAATAAAAAGCGTCAAGCGTTATTTAGTCGGAGCGCGTCAGCGTGCTACTTCAGCGGCTTTCAGCGCATGCACTAGATATTTCAATCTTTTTTGTATATAATAGTATCATCCATGGGAAATATTTTTGTTCTGAGACCTAATTCATCAGGGCATTGCGCTTTTAAATCTATAACGAGATATCCATACTGCTCATTTTTCATTATATCATTATAAGCTTGGATTAACATTCCAGGGATATGAGGGAAGATTTGACTATTAAGATATGATAATTGTAATAAACTACGAGGAGAACGAAATACCTCCACGTATTTTGTATTAAGATTTATTGTCACTTGCTTCTTTCCTTGAATGAAAGCATTCTGCAGTATGTAGAAACATGTACAATTCCTATAGTGACTTATTCTTGTAAATAACAATTCCATAACTGATGAATTTGCTGCTTCATCCATGAGATCATCCACAATTATCAAACTATGTTTTTCTGGATCAGTAAATGCTAACAATTCATCTTCAGTAGGTAATCCTTGCTGAAAACTAATGTTTTCTACGATTTCTTGGATTTGATCATACGTATTTTGCCAGATGCCGTAGTAATATTTTATAATAGATGGTGGTTGTTCACCGAATAAATGCTCCTTATTTTGTAGTATTCGCTTAATAAAATTAGTCTTTCCCGATCCTGACTGACCAAATACGATATGTGTGGATCCGGGTTCAAATCCCAACATGTTTACCGTAGCACAACTTGTGAATAAATGTTAAGATATTTTGTATATTAGCACTTTTATAACAAACTCCCAGACTACGGAATTATACATTGAGTGTGCAGCAGTGTGCAGCAGTGTGCAGCAGTGTGCAGCAATGTGCAGCAGTGTGCAGCAGTGTGCAGCAGTGTGCAGCAGTGCGATAAGCTACGTTCTCGAATGCTTTCAACCGTGCAAAAAAGCATTATCAGGACAAACCATGGCTGGTTGAACCCCTAACAGTGAAAAACCCTCACAACCACTAAACAGCTGATTTGGGGGGAGTTGGTTATCAAAAGATTTGAAGTATAACAGATTCCAACTCATTGATTACTATTCTCATTTAATCAGTATTCTCAACAACTAGTGGGATGAGATGAAAACTTTATTTGATATGTATGAAAATGATTGATAGATAGATAGAAAGGATTAGTGGTGGGCTTTGAATTGATTGTTGGGATGGAACTGTCAGTTTTGAAGCTTTCAGTCAACAAGTTACACAGTCTTGTAAAAGCAACAATAATGTGTAACCTGTTTTACAATGTCGCGACGTGAACGCAAGCTTGTGACATCATAATTTTGTAGAGCCATTTTGCTGATTTTTTTTTTTTTTTTTTTTTTAGAATTGGAGGGTTTTAAAAAAATTTTTTCTAACCCAGAAGGGTTATTTTATAAATTTTTCATGATGGGAGCACTAGAAACATTTCTGACAGATTTTGTGATTTTTTGGATGTTCGAATTGACAAATCTCGGCTTTTTCATAACGCACACAATCCAACAATTTGATCCATTCTGGTTCCAGATTGGTGAATTCCTGAATTTTTAATGAAACACCAGGTATACCTGGCAATGGTGTTGGATCGTCTTTTCTTTTGTAGAACTGACGAATTGTTACACACTTGTAATCTGGCTTGATTTGAAGGAAAATCATATCACCCAAAGGGAGAACGAATTCCTCTGTCATTTGCTCAGATTTACATTCATCCACGGCACGTCATTCCTTCTGGAAATGATCGCACCCTAACGCTCCTCCTATGACCTATGTCGAGGACATAGGTTGACCATTCACCCGATTGGGTGGTCATTGCGTAATAGGAGGAGCTCGTCGTAGCCATGGTTAGAAGCAGTTTGAGTGCTGAGAGTGGGGGTGATGGGGCTTTATATTCTGTAGGGGGCCAGCTGGAGGGCTACACTGGCTCCCCCTATTTCGCACTACCTCATAGGCTATTTTTAGAAAATGATGCACCCTGTCTATTTTTAGATTAGGGGGGTTTCCCATGATGAGATGAAGTTGACAGGGTGTCAAATTAATTACCCTCTGCTCTATAGAAAATCAATGATGGGGTGAATGACTTTGATCTGGGACAAAAGAAAATCAATGACGCATTGATGGCTTTTGATCTGGGACAAAAGAAAATCAATGAAGTGTGACCGAACAGGCAAGCACCCTAACAGTTTCACTATTCCTGGTCAGCGGCTGCGGCCCTTTACTACTTATATCTGTAGGTAACTATTGCACTGTGCATGGATTGTTTGAATCCATGTACCTACATTTATTTTGATTAATTAAAAAGGAGGTACACACAATAAAAATGCACATACTGTGCATCAAAATCAAAATATTAGTGCAAAAATCAATAAACAGCACAATTTCTATTAAATTTTGTAATTAATGAAAACATAGCAATGATTTTGACTTTATGCATTTCACACAGAATCAACAAAGCACACTAAACCATTGAAATAATTCAAATCACTATTCTGGCTTAAATCTGCTGTTCCGCAACTGGTATCATGCTGTTTAACAATGTTTAAGGTCCGTATTGCAGCGCCCTCTCATGGGACGGATAAGATCTATAAATAGCCGGCAAACCGATTTTGGATAATTTTATAGGATCTATTTCTTATTTTTTTGCTCAGACACCTATTTTGGGGGATATTTTGATGGATATTGGCATGCGCAGTCTTTCGAGCTTTCGCAGTAGCACCAGGTATTTGACCAAATAATATTAATATATGGGTATATGATCCAAACCAATCTGATGATCTAATATAATTATTTATTTATGATAATGCAAAGTGATATACTATAAATAAGCAGTTTCTGTAAGACATTCTCAAAGAAATAAATTTGTGAAAAAGTTAAACGGAATTTATTCACATTTGCTCTTATTTCACAGGATATTCAACAGATGTCGCCACCAGTTCAGAGCGTCCACTGGTGGATAGAGACACAACTTCGAAATAATAATTATTATTGAAATGTGAATTTTAAAGTAAAGATACGGTTAAGATTAAATAGTATTGTGTTTACTCAAATAAAGTATAAAAGCCTCAAACAAAGGTCATACCTAAGTGGTTACCATGGATGGTATAGTCATAGAGATGGGGGCCAGTCGATTCGCCCAATTTTTTCTCGCCCAATATTTTCTCGCCACAAATACAACTCGCCCAATAAAAAACTCGCCCTTGGCATTGTTTTTTCTCCCGTGTGTGTTTGTTATTTGTGTAGTCTGTCAAAAGAGAATTTGTCATTGAAGAACCATTAAAATGCGTTTTTGTGTTAGGTACAGCTATAAATATATATATATATATATATATATATATATATATGTATATTTATAGTTAGGTACAGCTATAAAAATATATATAGATATATATTTATAAATTAATAGAAGATGTCTATAGAGCTATATAGATATATAAAAGATGTTTATAGAGCTATAACAGCTATAACAGCTATATCTATATATAGGCATTTACCCTTTAACTGAAATATATTATAACATAATATAATATGTACAATATGTAAATATATGTATTTCAATTCAATTAGCCAAATGTAAAGAAGTCCTTCACAAAGGTTAATTGTCATTAGTGAATTGCAATTGCCTCCGTACATACCTGGATTACAGGTTTAATGTCATGTGCTATGTAATTCACAATTAAAGAGAAGCCACTCTGAACATCAGGCATATCTGAGTGTTAGTTGTCATTTGGTATAACAGTCAGAATTAATTGCAGTTTTCTCTGTATCTGGAATCGGATTGGTTGATAGTTCAACCAGAATTGATATTAACAGTATTCAAAAATGATATATATATATCTGCCAACCTTTGGAGGTTGTCATATGCACTTTGTCTATTGGATGCAATACACAGAATTACCATTCCAAATAGGAAGCCTACTACCTACCCTTGTGTCTCCTGCAGCATCCCTGTTAAGGATGATGATGAAGCTATAGCTTGTGATGGGTGTGATCGTTGGCAACATCGGGCATGTCGTTCTGGTAAATAACTTATTTATTTTTTCACATTTCCGATTAAAGCATAATGATAAAATATGTGTCACAGCTTTATTGAGTAACTATTATTGCATGAATGACACAATATTAGAAACAATGGCTTTAGTTATCAGTTCCATTATTTCCAGGTATTACAAAACTTTTTTTAATGTTCTTTTTCACATTTCTTTTTAATATATATTGTTAGCATAGACAAGATGAGTAGATGGAATATTATATCAGCAAATGATACAATACATGCCACAGCTATATTTAGTAACCATTATTGTATTCAATATTTAAACAAATTATAATTTTTTCTTTTAGTCACAGACAGGAAGACGCAATCTCTTATCGAGCTGCTGCACACAGAGGCAAGGAAAATCAGCCGCAGGGTAAGAATATTATAATATTTATTATATTAAGTAGGAATGATACTTTTATGTTTGCAGCAAAATAACTTTTTTTGGTGTGTTTCAGACTAAGCTTCTCTGCCAAGACAAGCTGAAGAAAAGGCAGAAACTTACATACATACGATACCACCAGCAGCTTTACCGTCAGTGGGAAGAGTACGCTGATGGCGTGAAGACTGCCCCCCAGCTACTCAAGGCCATCAGTGTACTACAGCGTCCGCGACGATAATTGTCTGTCTTACTTTAGTATGTAATTGATTACGTGTATGTATTTATTTAGTACTTTAATGTTCCTCTGTCTGTAATAAATATTTATGCAATAAATGTTGTACCAGAATCAGAGTCTTCTTTTTACTCTATAAGGTATTACACTTTAAGCTTGCTTCCGAACTTTTAATAACACTGTTATATTATACAATGGCGGTCTGCGTTCCGCTGGATCCCAGTTTACATGTAGGCCTATGCATACGATCGCGATCGACGGTCCGCTGAATCAGCCGTTTACATGTAAGCATACATGCGCGATGATAATTTAGATGCGTCTACTATCACTTAACTTTAAACTTTAACTAGTGTAAACCTTATAAATACAAAAATAAATAGGGGGGCGAGTTGTTATGGGCGAGTTATAATTGGGCGAGTTGTATTTTTGGCGAGAAAATATTGGGCGAATCGACTGTACTCCCTAGAGATAATGAGTTACAATTAGTTTGAGGTACGCACAGCTAATAAATACAAATTAAACCTCCAAATAAAAGAAAAACCTCTAGTGTTTTCTAATGCAATTGTAAAATTCATGCAGCACAAAAGGCTGGTAACCTGTAGCTGTAGATTGTCTTTTGGCATTGACAATTCAGCATCTGTTTCGCTGTTTCGAGGCAAGACGTGCCAACGACTGGGCAATCTACTTCCGTGTGGCATGTCATAACAAACCGTTGGACTTACAGGCGGTCAAGTAATGATTTTCAGCTGAAATTTCCATGAATAATCTACGAACTGTTGCATATTTGTTGAAGCAACACATCAGAGAGCTACGATGGTATTCAGATGGTCGTCACATTAAGAAAATCGTGAGAGTGAATCGGGTTGGTCGACACAAGGTTGCCAGCGAGATTTCTGACAGCCCAGCTACACGTGGGTTGGTGTTGTTCAAGACCTTCCTGAGTCGCTTTAAACCCATAATAGGGTTGAAGATGGAAACCAAAGAAATTCCAGTGACTTTAACAATGGATCTAGACCCACCAGCTAATGCTAGAGGAATGACAACACTTGATAGGAATGCATTCAAGAAAACCGTGACAGTTCCAACGTTGAAAGTTCCAGCAAAACAAGTCGAAGCAATTTCTAGGACACTTAGAAAGGTAATTTTAAAGATCCCACGTATTAAGCCCATGATACGATTGGCTGACGAGGATCCTGAGAAAGTAGAATTTAAACTGGTCCTCATTAACCCAAAAACCCACGCATCGTTTGATAAATTCACACCAGAGCAGCAGAATTTGTTGAAAGACAACGGCATTGAGCTAAAAATGGGTTCCGTCAATGTGGATCTCGGATATGAAAACTGGAATGGGCCTGATATCATCCGAAGTATCTTACCAGAAGAAGCTGGTGGTTTCGGAGGTTTCAGCATCATTGGTCACATAGTCCACCTAAATTTAAAGGAGTCACTGCTACCATTCAAGGAAATCATAGGTACTAACAAAAATTTTATTAATTGCCGGCTATAATATATTTCCTGATGATGCCATATATCGTCTAATTGGAATTATACGGGCTTAACCACTATCTTACCACAATTTCCAATTAAGTATGACACCTCTGGCTAACAGATTCCCTTGCAATGGGCGATCATTTTGTTGTATAAATGTCTCCATGTATGTGAGCATGATTTGTCATCCTACAATGCTTTGTCAATTCAATCATATTCATTTCAAGAAATGTCATCTGTAATATTTGATGTATTATTCTTCAGGTGAAGTCCTTTTGGACAAAGTGGTGGGTGCTAAGACAGTTGTCAACAAAACTAACATTATTGACAACACATACAGAAATTTTCAAATGGAAGTCGTCGCAGGTGAACAAAACTTCGAAACATACAGCAAGGAAAATGGTTGCAAGTTTGAAATGGATTTTTCAAAAGTCTACTGGAATCCAAGATTATGTAAGTTGTCCATAAACTTCATATCTGTTTTCTCCAAAAATTTTGATAATATTTCGGTTTTGACAAATGGGCTGTTTATTTTCCAGCTACTGAACATGAAAGGATAATAAAATTATTGGAACCAGGAGACACGGTCTATGATGTGTTTGCTGGGATAGGACCCTTTGCAGTTCCAGCAGCCAAGAAGAAGTGTAAAGTATTCGCAAACGATCTCAACCCGGAGTCTTTCAAGTGGTTGGAACACAACTTCATTATCAATAAAGTAAAGCCAGAGATTTTCCAAGCTTTCAACAAGGATGGTAGAGAATTTATAATCGAGGACATTCGCAAAGACATTTTAGACACTTGGTGCAGTCAAGGGTCACCCAGGCAGATACACATTACTATGAACTTGCCTGCTTTGGCTGTAGAATTTCTTGATGCATTTAAAGGACTTTTCAGTGATGTGGACAAAACTGGTTTGTGCAATCTGGTATTACCACGAATATACTGTTACACATTTAGTAAATGTGATAATCCAGAAAAAGATGCAAAATTGAATGTAGAACAGAAACTAGGATTAACATTTACAAATGATGATTGGGTGCGAAGGGTCAGAAATGTTGCACCTAACAAAGAAATGCTGTGTGCATCCTGCATACTGACCGAGAGCGTACTGTTTGGAGAAGGTCGAGGACCAAATAATGGCACTGAAAAGTCAAATTCTAGTGATGTTGATGGACCGCCAGAAAAACGAGTGAAATCTGAATAAATCTGAGTCTCTGACCTTCTTGTTTTAGTTTTTATTATATGAGAACAGTCAGTAAAATGTTCGCAGAACAACCATTTGATGCATCAGTCTGATGAAACACTGACTATGATAAATTAATGTAATGATAATGGGTTTATAATCAATGGAAAGTTGATGATTTTGGTAACTTGATCACTGATGTCACATCAGAACAAAAGATAGTTTTGTTAAGTATCAGTATCACACAAATGCAGAAGCCTCCTCTCCTGAAGGCAATCCTAAGATTTCGATATCATAAAACAGTCCACAAAAAGCTTCTTGTAAAGCCCGTTTACAAGCCACAGATTTGGAAAATCCACCTCCTTTTTCAGCTTCTGTAGTATCCCTGACAAAATGTGTGTGTCTGTAATGAACAGAATTGCAATAATTAGGCTAGGACAGATCAATGGGCCTATAATTCAAACATTTAGCATGCAAGAAAACTATGACATCCAGAGACAACATACATCAAGTGAATATAACATGAGGCGACACTTATATTATTTTTAGCTTCTCGGATCCGCCGACATGATGAGAATTGTTACGACAGAAGAAAAAAAACGTCCCAATGTTTTTTAATAGGAACTTCTTCTTTTTTTTTTGGCATTTTCAACCAACCTATTAAAAATGGCCCTGAGAAGATCCGAGAAGCTAAAGCTAAAATAAATGCAGCCTAAGTGATTTCACTCGACCAGTGAAGTTAAAAATCAAACAATACCTTTGTACTAATGCTGGTGTTGGTGGGACTAATGGTCCATATTGTATAAGACCAGGAGCTTCGTATGTGTACATTTCACCTTGTCTTAATGGTTGATGTTTCCCTTCAGAGAAACCCTCCTTCCTGCCCTGTGAAAAGAATATCACCATTTAATTGTTTAGGATGTTATAGTTGTGTGAAGACCTCGTCAACTTACAAAACAAATAAGCTGCATGATCATTTACTTACTATTCTTATGCCTGATGAAAATGCAGTGCGACGTTCTTGTGGAATGTTGGAAATTTGCGTTACCATTTTGGAGACCTGCTCTCTCTTGTGAGCGGCAAGGATGTCATTGCCAGACATTTCTGAAAACATCTTTGATAAAAAAAAACAATTATTAGACAAATTATGTTTGTTTAATCATACCATATTATGAAAATGAATAATTTTCACTGAAGGGTAAAACATACCAGCTCATCAATGAGTGCCTCTCTGTGCTTCTTTTTCTCTTTTTGAGATTCAAGATCAGCCAAATGTGCAACTTTTCGTGCCTCCTCAGTCTGGCTCTTTTCCATTTCTATCATTTCTTCTAACATTTCTTCATCGTAACTCTGAAGTTCAATGGGAAAAATGTCAACTACCACTCACATCAACATGGTTAGTACGGCTTCAATCAATGCAAGCTAAATTCATACCAATTTGGTCTTGTTTCTTTTGATCTGTTCAGCATTTTCCCTTTTGTATGCTTCTATTACTTGTTTTGTATCTTCTACATCAATATCATTTGTGAGATTGTAAACTGAAAAAAGAAAGGCAAGAATATAATAACATCAACTTCTTTCACTAGCTGTTATATTAAATTTCTTGATAAAAGTAATAAATTTCCTTTCTCTTACCAATTGTTTCTATCATTTCCAAGTAGTCATTATAGTCATTCAGATTTTCAAAGTCATCTTCTTTTTTGTTAAAGCTGGAAAAGAAAGAAAATTATCATCAATATGAGAGAGATAAAGAAAGTTGCAGGCCTAGGTCTGACAATTCAAACAAAATTCAACATTGAATATACTGCGAAACTGATGATGATATATGGCATTGTTAAATGCCATGTCAGGCTTCAGCAGACATGCCAAGTCTCACGCATTCGGCGTGAGTCTCACACATTTGGTTGCTGTCTCACTCCTCTTGACTTTCAAAAGCATTTTCTTCATATTTAAATTTAACTCGCGCAATGAGGACCAGAATAAATCTTTAACATTTTAATGTAAACTGGTTGGAAAGAGCCAAAACTCACGCATTCACCACTCAAGAACTTGGCATCTCTGGCTTCAGAGCGACACATTTCTAATACAATAATAGGAAGGTTGTCCACCCCACAAAAAAAACAGGTAAGCGTTCTGCTGGCCCAGGATGACCTGACCATAATTTGTATGAAAATTCGAGTGTCTTCTTTAACATTTCCTCTGAAGTCAGCAACCGCCTCAAGGGAATCAGATGCCTTCTGGGCAGCTGAGCATTGGGACTTGTGGTTGGAGTGCATGACCTTATTATTTGTGTTCTGCATATTTCGACGTTTAACATGGCTGTCTTTGATTAACTCTAACGGCATTCCAGATAAGTTGTTAACATACATGAATTTAATTTTCACTTAAATTGTGTCAAAACAAATTTAAATTTACTTATTGGTAGTTGTGGTCTACATAAGTTGTGGTAAATTGCACTGTAAATCCAGGGGTTGAACAATGTTGAAACACTTAGGTATCATGCATGTTTTGCTGTCATGTGATTATAAATTCCATATTTCTCATTGGTTGCTTTGAGAAACTCCCAGGGAATTCAGGGTAGTTCTGCACGATGTTTAGGATGCAAATATGGCATCCATCTCACCATTCCATATCTCTCGCGATTATTTCAGAAACTAGAAATATATTAATAAAGGACTAACGACCACGCCAGGTATCAAATCGAATTTGCAGCTGAAGTCTTGCAGTTTTCATGCAGGTATGATAAAACCACAATCACCCTCCAGATTATTTTTTATCAGCAGTGAAAAAAAACGTTTTCAGAGCTCCCCCGTTTTTGAGTGCAGTAATAATTTGGTCCCCTCCTCCATCGGACCTCTGCACAAGTGCAAAGGAGTCTGGTTTGGCCGCCATTATCACACGACTTTGTGTCAGGATTCTGACATTTTGCTGATTGGTTTATTCTGTCTCTGGTGTCTGTTTGGCAGATTCCACAGATTTAAATCAATTGATCAGTGAGTGCGATGCAATGACCAATCATAGCACTGCTTAACCTCTGCCTATCTTGAACCATGACAGAAACACTAACGACCAGTCTCCCTACAGCAGTATACAGTGTAGCCTACTGTGTAGGAGACTGCGGTACCAGTGCTAAGTTAACCCAGTACCCCATAACCACTGGTTAACACAACTCCTGTTGACCAAAACTATTAAACTTATTGGCGCTTACTCTCTAAGGACTTTCTTCCTAATATCAACCTCTTTCTCCACCCTTGAATCTTCAAAGAGCTGAATTCTAAAATTATTTCTTCTCAGAGCAGTATTGCATTCTGGACATGCACCAGAACCCCTCACAAACACGATATCAACACAGTTTTCACACCTGTAAATGAAAACAAAATTAATTTTCTAGTTAAAACGTTAAATTAATTGCATAAAAAAAGCATTTTAATTTTTTTTACTTTCCAATATACTCACAGGGAATGTCCGCAAACGTTTACCATAAATTTCAAGGAAGGGTTACGGTATTTAGTGGTTTTACACCGAGGACAGGCTTGTTCATCCATGTTGATATATGGGCGATAATAAGTCCAAAGCACTCATCATCATGAAAACACACTAGATGGCGCGAGATGCCTTCTTTGCTTGCAGCGCCACCATCATACCGAGGGCTTGCTCCATAAAAGCTAAAAGTCCTAAAAAAACCTTAAAAAAAACCTCTTTAATGCATCAGCACAAAACAATTAAATCTTTATGGTCAGAAAAAGAATGACTAATTAAAGCTTTGCACAAAAAGGGGGTGAGTGTATAATGCGGACCAGGCGGACCATGCGGATCATGAGGACCACGCTAAAACCAACAAGCGCCTATCGTCCTTTTGTTTGTTTAGACTAGTACAACACACCCCTATTTCGCAATTGATTGGAAATGCGGACCATGCAGACGATGCAGACCAAAAGAACTATTTCTTCTTAGGTAGACTGTTGCTGTGATTATATGACATTGTGGCCAGTGAGGGAGTGCATGTAATTGCACTTCATTCGTAATCCATGTGGAAAGCAATCCATCTTATAGTTTGTGCCCCACAAAATAGCAATAAAAAAAACAAAATGATTTAGGTAAGTGTATAATGCAGAATAAATTTTTTTTAATTCCAAATGATATTTTATAATGGAGAATAAATTGGACCTGTACTTTCTACCTGGTCTGCACTTTCCATTATACTGACATAGACTCAATTGGTCTGCATTTTCAGAGATTTGGTCTGCATTAATCTACAACTTGGTCTGCATTATTTATAATAATGGCATTATCTGCAGAAATAATTTATTATTTTTATTTTTAAATTAAGCTGGTGATTGCTAAAACTTCTTTTTGGTCTGCATGATCTGCATGGTCCGCATACTTCAACGCTTGTTTGTTTTATCGCTGGTCCGCATGGTCTGCATGGTCCGCCTGGTCCGCCTGGTCCGCATTATACAATCACCCACAAAAAGGGACAGTCCACAATGGGGTCTAGTCAAGTGGTCCGCCCGACAACTGGTCCTCTGACCAACTCGCCCGCCTGTACAGCTGGTCCGCCGGTCAGGTCAACTGGCCCGCCAGAAAGTTAACTGGCCCGCCAGAAAAGTCATCTGGTCCGCCACAAAAATTTGGAAAAAAATAGGATTTTTCGGAAATTACTAGGAACTTTAAATTTTGAAAATTGGAATATAAATGACCAAGTTATGCTTGATTAATGACGCAGAAGGTTACTCCCTTCATATTGGCTGGGGAGGCCGTTTCTGTGACGTGTTAAATTAGGCGGACCGGATGAGGTAAATCCTTAAAACTTATAATTAAATGAATGCAAGAAACTGGGTTAAAGGTGCAGAAAAGCTCAATTAAGTTAGTGAAGTTGAGGTGGACTGGTCCTATAGAATGGTACTTGAACCAAATGCACTTCTTTCATCAAGTCAACTAACTGTGTGTGTGTGTGTGATTAGGGCTTTACGTCCTGTATTTCTGCACCAGTTGGGCTAATTAGGACAGGCAGAGACCATGGCAATGAGACGAAGGATGAAACAGCCATCCAACTTAGGCTCGACCGGGAATCGAACTCGGGACCCAGCTGTTGGAAGCCCAGAGCGCTACCTCTGAGCTAGCCCCCACCCTCACAAGTCAACTAACTACTGCTCCAATTAGAGCAGTGTCAGAATGATGACAGAGGCAGCAAATGAGGATGACGCTCATTAGAGACCAAATGCATCAGCTGAGAGCTTATAGAAATACACCCATGTCAAATGTGCAATATTTTTTCCAAATTCAGATAATATTATATATGTAAAAACTTATGTATTTTTTCTTTAAATTGCTAATCTATAGTCTTATAACATGCGATACATTTACATTATTCGATTGTAAAATCAGGTGATAATGCAATCAGTGAACCTTTTTTGGTGAGATTGATTTGCGATAGGATCAAGAATTGGTTTTCATCAGCTTGTTGTATAAACTGCATTTTTAGACAAAAACTACCAAAAAAAAATAAAATAAAAAATGGACAATTTCCGCATATTTTAACCTCAAATATATGTGGCTTGGTCAGATTAGGAGGCACACAACAATGCAATATTTAGTAACTAGTCATTATTTGTCATTATTTGAAATCCAAATTTTTCCAAAATTGGGAACACCCTACCGTTGCATTATGCTAGCTTTGGCTATGAGTCTGGCTTGATTAAATCATTGCTAGAAAAAGGAGTAGATCCCAACATCAGAGACAACTTTGGGGTGGCTGTTTTGGAAGTAGCTGCTAGCAATATCTATGACCTTATGGGAGAGCTTACACAGCTGTGCTCCTGCAGAAACAAAGAGAAAGCAGAAGCTTATGAAATTTGTGCTCTCTCAGGGAATCAATATTCATGTGCATCAGTTGTGAAACGTCTGGTAAAGGCCACAGACATCAGGATAGAGCTCTCAATTTTTCCAAAGTCACTTTGGAACCTCTGGAATATTCTTTTGACATGAAGGAGTGGGAAACTCTAGATGAGATTGAATTACTGAACTGCTGAAGGATGATATGGTAGGGCAAAGAGAGCAGTATATACATGTTTACTGGCGAGAGAAAGGAAATTCCATGGCATATGCTTTCCATTGATGTGCGCTTCATTCAAGATGGTATGTACAGCAGTTAGTTCCATTAAATATGGTTGACTCTAGACAGCTGTAGCGACCCTATTACTGGCTGTAGCTATAACTAGCTAAAGCCAGCTGCCTCTGTCTACTCCTAGCTTATAGTCGTGACTTACACCTACCACCATCAACTGGCGCCCTATGTTAAAGAACAACATATACATGTGTACTATGCAGCAGACTGACTTCACAGTGCACATGAACCATTTCACTTCAGAATGGTTATTTGTTACCCATAGACAAATTTAAATAATATAGAACTTGGTAAATATCTGAAATCTATCCAAGTTGTCATAAAATGTATGTGCAACAGACATGCATCACAACTCTCAACTTATGCACCAGATGGTGCTGCATGTACTTCAGATCCGGCTTTGAGTAGCCAGCTATAGCCAGCCAGTTCCATTTAGTGGCAGGTAGCATCATATAGCAGAAACTGTTTAGCTTTGTCTAGGTTCAGTTTGAGAGGCTAACGTATGTACATTGTATTAGACCTACAGCCATTTCACTAACTTCGTGCACACAGGTTCATTTTGTTTGATTTGGCTGGATACATCACATTTTCACTGACGTGATGCTGTTAAGGCTCTGCAGATGCCTGGTTCTACTTCAGGGTGAACTGGATTAACTGATGAACTCAAGTGCTCTCTACACAACAAACTGGAAATCAGTGCAATTTAGCAATGAATAGCTTTATGTACATATGCATAGTTAGTGAAATGGCAGTAAATGTACATTTAAATTTCACTGTATAGTGTATATCTAAGCATGCAGGGTGATAATCAGGAAAGGTGCTGTGAGTCCTTGCAATGTAAAACTATTCAAGGTCAAATAAACTTTCATTGTCAGTGTCATTCAATAGTAAAAAAAAATAAATAAATAAAAATAAGTAGAATGAATTAAAGATTCTTTCACCACATCTAAATTATATAGGTGTCTATGGCTAAATGTTTAGGCTATCCTCAGTGTTTCAGACTGTTAAATGTCTCCGACCAAACAAAAACAGTTGATGAAATTAATGATTATTTTGGAAGATTTTATTTATTTATTTTGCAGTGGTCTTTGATGTTAAGTTAAGAATGCAAAAAAAAAAAAAAAAAAAATTCTTCGATTCGTCACTTCTTGCAAGTCTTCAGGAGAAACGACGACTTTCTTTATTTTGTGGAATTCTTCAGGGATACTGCTACTGCGCAGAGCAAAGAGTTCAGATAACATTAAAACTGAACATGACCTTGCAGATTCATTGCTAAGAAACTAGTGGAGTCATCTGCATCTGGCTACCACAAGAAGGATGGCAACTTCTCAAGTGATGGCCATCTAGTTCTTCCTGCCTGAGAGATGGTTAAGATGTTGCTTGAATTTGACAGTTAACATCAACCAATCAGCATGATCAGACAGCGAAGGGAACACTGCTCTACATCTGGCTGTAACAGCGTTTCCTGCAAATATAATTTACCCTGTCATACATGCCTCTAAGTATACCCTTTCAAAACCACAGAAAGTCTCGTCAGGCTCTTAATGGACAAAGGCACTTATGTGTATTCCCGGAACAACTCGAAGAAGATTTTTGACCTATTGACCCTTAAAGGATTAGCTGCTGAATGTTTGAGTGAGATTTTAGTAGTAGTTTTGGAGAATCGGTTGCAAGACGTCAATCTCCACTAAAACTTGAAACATCAAGTTATATATACATTATGGTCCAAAAATTACTCATCCACCCGGAGATGCACTATGTTTTACTTTTACAACAGAACTAGGACACTTGGAGACTAAACTCTAGGGGATGTCATGAATCTAGAACTCCCATTAGCCGAGGGACTGTCTTTTAGTTAATCATTATGGGAATCCTGGATTCACATGGGTACGAGGTATCTCATCTGGAATTTAGTTAAGTCAATGAAATCTGGTTAAAAAAAAAAAATACCTTCTCGTCTTTATAATTGTTGCTCACTTGCTGATGTGTTGTTTGTACTTATACATCACTTAATTTATGTATTTTAAATTTAATATATTATTAAATAGTATTTTATTAAATCAAATTGTACGTTTATAGAAGGTCTCAGGTTGCAAATCCTGGGACAGGCAATCTTAATGAGCTTCATCACAGCTGATGTCAGTCGCATGAGATGATGGTCGTGTCAGAATTGGTTGTCTTGGTGTCCGGGGTAAGTAAAAACACCCTACCCATAGGGTTAACTATTAGAGCAGTTTTAGAGCGAGCATGGACAGTTCAGGGCTTAAAGAGACAGATCAGCAAGATTGTAAAGTGATTGACCAACTTTCTGGCCCATTCCTAATGTCCTTATCATAAAATACTTCTCGGTGCTACGGTGGTCATTAGTCTAGAAGAATACAGAAATAGCATTGCAACTGTAGAGAAAAGGCGTAAACTTGTGTTAAAAGAGGAGAAAGCCCAGATGTTGGGATGATTATATCATTCTTATCAAATGTTTCAATCAGTTTGAAAAGTCATTCTGAGGATGCAACAGTCCATGCTCGCTCTAAAACTGCTGTATGACCACTGAGGTCATTTTCTATGGCAACTCAAACGTCTGCCATGGCATAAAGGATTATACAGGTGTACTGGGTACTTGGCAACTAAAAAATTATCACCAGAAGATATATGTTTCATATGATTTGTTTAACACCAGGGGTTGTTATACATTCATTTGCAAGGTGGTGCTGCCCTCAGTTTTCTTTGCTAGAATTACACTTACATGTCATAAACAATGGTGCTCATGATGGGTCAGTGATGGATATGTTTATATCTTTTCTTGAAATTCTCCAGTGGCTCATGATGGCCGTTATCTTATTATTCCCATTGCTGCCATATCGCGGGTGATACGAGCCGGGTGATCTGCTTTTCATATCACACAGAATGACGTTTATGCATGCCCAAATAAGGCGTTGCTATTTCCAAATAAGGATGAAACGCGTGCGGCCAAACAAATGCCGGCGTGACTACAGTTGATGTGTTAGATTAATACCAACCTTTTATTATAGTAAATTGATTTATGCACATAATTAAGTTTAAATGTTGAAAATCGGACAACTGACTGAGTTGTGAGATAAAATATACGCGAAGGGAGGACGTTCATGACGCTGGCATTCAGTCCCGTGACCAATCTAGCAGGATCATCTCGTGGTACATTTTATTGAATTACTTCGTCAATTTTCATCCGATTTAAACAATTTTAAGTTCCATATCACTGAAGTTAATTTCCTATATTCCTGACTTGCACTGGGCCATATCAGTAGTGGTCTGATCATTCAAAACTTGATTTTTACACACATGTATGAATTTAAACGAGACTCTTGCACTAAACTCAACCCCCAGAGGACACTAAGTGACTAAAAGACAATTTCTCAGGCAATGGAAGCCATGTATTCACATTACATGATGTCCTATGCTGTCAGGAGGTTATTTTCTAGTCTGTGAATTCTGCTGCTAAACAAAAATGAAAGATTAGCAACATTTCACAAAAGACAGGAGACAAGCGTTGTGGTCTAAACTTGAGTAATATATATTGATATATAATATAACATTAGTGTATAATTGCAAAATGGATTAGAGAAAACACAAACGCATGAAATTTTCAAAAACGAAGGGTTTATATACATTACACGTGTATTGTTTTTTTTACATGTTATGTTTTATATGCAGGTGATTTACATCTAGGGTAAATTATCACTGTGGAAATATCATATTGCATATATCAGGAAATTCACATGCTTCTCAAACGTGAAAAATTCAATATTTGTGCTAAAAATATGATAGAGGTTGTAATATTTTAATTTAAATAAATTAATAAAATTATACACAATTAATATAGGTCCCCATATTACTGGAGTGTAATTTTAGAAACGTTTAGAATATTTTATAGGAAAATTTGTGACTGAAATCAAAAGAAAACATTCTTATTGAAGATAGAATGGTTTTCTTAATTTCAGCTCAGTCTTCTAAATTTCAGCTCAGAATGTACTTTTAGAAATTGCAATAAGTTTAAGTAGATAAAATTATAGTAAAAACTGAGTTTTCTTTCTTTTTTATAATGTTGTTGCTTGTAGCTTTGAAATGTCGAGTTATTGCAGGTAAAAACACTAAAAAGTCACATTGATATAAGATCACATTTACCATAATTTGTGCTTCGTCCAAATCCTTCATTCTCGTTTTTGTTTTAGTGCTGTTTATAAGTACATGTATAGAAAGTATTATCCAAGGACCTTGGTTTTCTCACAAGTCATACACAGAAATTCTATAGGTCAAAAATAATTTGCATTTACTTCTAAAGTTTGACTTGATAGCTTCCATATGTCAACATCTACTCTCTACTGAAGTATAGAAAGTTTAGGTCAAACCATGAGAGAATCAACTTCCAAAGATTTGAAGGCGAATTCGGTTGTAAAATAAGATTTATTCAGAGATTCTGGTAAAGAATCACATGACTAAGTTTTTCGTTCTTGTTACATGATTGGTTCCATGTGTTGGGGCTGGTCCAAGGCTTGTACATGATCCTAAAACAGAAAAATATTAATAATCAATAATTATTCATGGGCCCACAGACAATATATTCAGAATAAGGTTTACTATCATCGCTATAAAATACTTTGTTTCACCCAACTTTTTTAATCAGTATGAAATCAGCATATGGTTGAATTAGTCAATTTTGATGGTTCGATTCACTAATCAGATGGTGAAGTCAACCAAAATCTAAATGTTTCCTACCAAAAATAATCTTGATTAGTGACATAGGCCTATCAAATTTGGTTGATATATTCTCCGACATTTGGTTGATACATTCTTCTAAATTTGGTTGATACATTCACCTACATTTGGTTGATATATTCTCCGACATTTGGTTGATACATTCTTCTAAATTTGGTTGATACATTCTCCTACATTTGGTTGATATATTCTCCGACATTTGGTTGATACATTCTTCTAAATTTGGTTGATACATTCTCCTACATTTGGTTGATATATTCTCCGACATTTGGTTGATACATTCTTCTAAATTTGGTTGATACATTCTCCTACATTTGGTTGATATATTCTCCGACATTTGGTTGATACATTCTTCTAAATTTGGTTGATACATTCTCCTACATTTGGTTGATATATTCTCCGACATTTGGTTGATACATTCTTCTAAATTTGGTTGATACATTCTCCTACATTTGGTTGATATATTCTCCGACATTTGGTTGATACATTCTTCTAAATTTGGTTGATACATTCTCCTACATTTGGTTGATATATTCTCCGACATTTGGTTGATACATTCTTCTAAATTTGGTTGATACATTCTCCTACATTTGGTTGATATATTCTCCAACATTTGGTTGATACATTCTTCTAAATTTGGTTGATACATTCTCCTACATTTGGTTGATACATTCTCCTACATTTGGTTGATATATTCTCCGACATTTGGTTGATACATTCTTCTAAATTTGGTTGATACATTCTCCTACATTTGGTTGATACATTCTCCTACATTTGGTTGATATATTCTCCGACATTTGGTTGATACATTCTTCTAAATTTGGTTGATACATTCTCCTACATTTGGTTGATATATTCTCCGACATTTGGTTGATACATTCTTCTAAATTTGGTTGATACATTCTCCTACATTTGGTTGATATATTCTCCGACATTTGGTTGATACATTCTTCTAAATTTGGTTGATACATTCTCCTACATTTGGTTGATACATTCTCCTACATTTGGTTGATATATTCTCCGACATTTGGTTGATACATTCTTCTAAATTTGGTTGATACATTCTCCTACATTTGGTTGATATATTCTCCGACATTTGGTTGATACATTCTTCTAAATTTGGTTGATACATTCTCCTACATTTGGTTGATATATTCTCCGACATTTGGTTGATACATTCTTCTAAATTTGGTTGATACATTCTCCTACATTTGGTTGATATATTCTCCGACATTTGGTTGATACATTCTTCTAAATTTGGTTGATACATTCTCCTACATTTGGTTGATATATTCTCCGACATTTGGTTGATACATTCTTCTAAATTTGGTTGATACATTCACCTACATTTGGTTGATATATTCTCCGACATTTGGTTGATACATTCTTCTAAATTTGGTTAATACATTCTCCTACATTTGGTTGATATATTCTCCGACATTTGGTTGATACATTCTTCTAAATTTGGTTGATACATTCTCCTACATTTGGTTGATATATTCTCCGACATTTGGTTGATACATTCTTCTAAATTTGGTTGATACATTCTCCTACATTTGGTTGATATATTCTCCGACATTTGGTTGATACATTCTTCTAAATTTGGTTGATACATTCTCCTACATTTGGTTGATATATTCTCCGACATTTGGTTGATACATTCTTCTAAATTTGGTTGATACATTCTCCTACATTTGGTTGATACATTCTCCTACATTTGGTTGATATATTCTCCGACATTTGGTTGATACATTCTTCTAAATTTGGTTGATACATTCTCCTACATTTGGTTGATATATTCTCCGACATTTGGTTGATACATTCTTCTAAATTTGGTTGATACATTCTCCTACATTTGGTTGATATATTCTCCGACATTTGGTTGATACATTCTTCTAAATTTGGTTGATACATTCTCCTACATTTGGTTGATATATTCTCCGACATTTGGTTGATACATTCTTCTAAATTTGGTTGATACATTCACCTACATTTGGTTGATATATTCTCCGACATTTGGTTGATACATTCTTCTAAATTTGGTTGATACATTCTCCTACATTTGGTTGATATATTCTCCGACATTTGGTTGATACATTCTTCTAAATTTGGTTGATACATTCTCCTACATTTGGTTGATATATTCTCCGACATTTGGTTGATACATTCTTCTAAATTTGGTTGATACATTCTCCTACATTTGGTTGATATATTCTCCGACATTTGGTTGATACATTCTTCTAAATTTGGTTGATACATTCTCCTACATTTGGTTGATATATTCTCCGACATTTGGTTGATACATTCTCCTGAATTTGGTTGATACATTCTCTTTTTGAGGCGCACCACAAATCATCATATCTCATTTCAGGTCAAAAACACAAAGAAAATAATGTTTACCATTCCAGCAATAACTGTAAAAGTTACATTTTAACAATACACAAGAAGGATGGTCAATGTTTTATATATATACTTCTTGATTCAATTAGTAAAGTTTTGAATTGTTTACAAATTCTGACCTTTTTGTCCTCAGAGGCGTGGAGAGGGGGCGCTATCACCCCTGTGTTTTCCTTGTTATTGGCAAGGTCATAGTACTCCACTGGGGGAGAATAACCCCATTTCTTGGCAACGACCTTCGCCATTTTATCACTCGGGTAATTCTGCAAGAGATATGGTATTGCAAAACTGAGACACAGCTTAAAATCTGCATTGGGCAATAGAAACAGTTAGAACTTTAAAGATTATGTTTGAAGTTTGAAATTTCCTAAAATCTCATACAACTTTAATACTACATGGCCACATGTGCTACCTGGTTTTCAATGCATTTGGATAAACGCATGATTTTCACCTAATTTTAATTTGGCAAAAACCATGCGTTTTCCATGCATTTATCCTTCTCATGGAAAACGCACGTGGCCAACCATGTATTGATATCTTTCCTATGGAATAATGTCATTTGGTATTGACTGGAAGCTCATTATTACCCCTGGCAGCTGGTGATATAAGTGAAAGTCCAGAGTAATAAATACTTGTCATGTGCAACGAGTAATTGGCCCATCAACAACTAAGAAAGTGCACCTGCGTCATTCCCTGACAGTCTCAATTTCACCCAATTTCTCACCTGGTAATTTTCCTGCTGAGGCCGAACATCTTTCGTCTCATAAGGGCGACCCTGGAATGACAAAAAAAGTTGTAATTAATAATTTTTTAATAAATTTTTGCGCCACAAAATGGAAGGTGAACATTTCTTGCACATGCCAGTTCCCAAGTTATTGTGTGAGCTCACAGGTGTAGGCCTCCTTTACTGACTGGGCAGTAACGGAGTACTGGTGTACTCGTGTAGTTGAGTACACCATTGTAAGTATTAGTACTTGTACTCGGGTACATTCAGCAATACCTCTACTTTTACTCGTACTGGGTTTTGCCTACTGATGTTGATTTTGATTGGTTTGTCTCATTTTATATAATTTTTTTTTTTTTTAATCTCATTGTAAAATATTTATTGTATCATCAAATATTATCAATGACAAGCGCTTATGTTATTATTTTATATAATTCGACAGAAAATTGTTTTTACTTACTTACTCATTTACTCACTAACTCACTTACTCACTTACTTACTTACACAAAGTATAAATACTCATTGAGTACACTGCCCACTCACTTACAGGCTGTAATTAGACTCCACGGTAGTCAAGGCTGTAATTAGTTACAGCTGCCCTGATCACTAATTATCAAACACCTGCATGTCTCAGAGGAATGATACAGAGTTTCTGAGCAAAGCTAAAACATTTCACATACGACGAATGTGGACTGCTGCTTTGTAATTACAATTATTGGTCGTAAATTATCTGAGAATGACTGTTTTCTGCAACCGCACTAAGCACTGCTAAGTATATTGTTAGAATATCCGTGTGATATATTCAATGATTGTGTTGGGTATAAGCAATATTATAGACAGAAGGTCATGAAATATGTTTGATTCAAAATGCATGTCCACTTCTTTTTGGGTCATATTTTTCAATATATGACCAAGAATAGAGCAGTGCAAAATTGACAAAACTTTATTACACATTGAGTCAAACCGACTGATAAATACACCCCACTATAACAATCACTTGAGACCTTTCCTATTAATAAAACATTTGACATTTTCATCTTATTCGGCAATATAGCAAACAGTAAGTTATGTGTACTGAGATGAGGCATTATTCTATTAATTTTCCATCTGTTACAAAATTTGCATTATTTCTATTTTTCTCTGCCTAATGCTTTTTATGGTTCTCATTAAACAATCACTGACATATGTTGAAATTTACGTATTTATCAAGGAATACAGTTTTGATGGAGTTACCTGATATGGGTCTGATTCAAACTGAGAGGGCTCCGCTAGCCCCCTGGTGGCGGCCAGATACTCCGCTCGCAGCGCCTCCTCGCGGTCGTTTCTTGCTTCATTGTAATTATACCCTGAGCGCTCCTCATCCTCTGGAAATAAAAATGATTAAATATAATTAATTTATATACACTAATTGACATTTGGAATAATCAAACTATTTATGAACGTTCTGCTAATTAAATCAGAATCATTGGCAAGTAAGGGCTTTGCTGATTTGTGTAATGCTGCAGTTGAGTGGCAATAACAATTTCATAAAGGTCACCTGCAACCACAAAATCAGGAAATTTGCAATCCATGAGAAAATTGGCAGGCAATTTTGATTACAGACAACGTAAAAAGACCGACAGGAAATGAAAAACTGCCAGTGATTAATCTTGCTCTTCGAAATGACTCCTCATGCTGATTGCAGGCAGGCAAAATACTAGCAGCATCCCGGTTTGCCAAGTTAATTTGTCAAATTAAAGTGGGTTAATATGTTTGTTATAAGTGGTGGGTGGGTGAGACGGCCTTTAGGTCCCATATTTTTGCACCAGATAGGGCTGATCAGGACAGGCAGGAGCCAAGGCAATGAGGTGAATGATGAAGCAACATGGGCTGGATTCGAACTCAGGACTGAGTGGTTTCCAGCCAAGTGCGCTACCACTGAGCTAAGCTCTTGGCTCTTGTTATGTTATAACACGACTTGTTTAGTCCTTTCCGATTGGCATTTTAAAGTTAAGCTCAGAAAACTACTTTAAATAGACCTAATATCATGATCTAATTTCAAGAAATCTTTAACAAGAGTTTGTTAAAGTTCAGGACCTCGGCTAAATAAGCTAATTACAGAATGATTATTATTATTACTAAATTTGCTTTTTTTAAATTATTAATTTGCTTTATTCACTTTATAAGTTAATTTTCTTGCTATTGTTCAATCTCTCAGTAACGTGGTATGTATACATAAATAACAGAAAGTAAGTGGAGCAAATATTATCTATGCTTCTAGGTAATGCCATTATAATTAGTTTGTAATTGCAGCACGTGTCATAACTGTACAATTAACAGTGACCTATGTGGTGGTGGTGGATTAGGGGTTTACGTCCTGTATTTCTGCACCTGATGGGCTAATTAGGACAGGTAGGGACCATGGCAATGAGACGAAGGATAGCAATGACCTATAAATATTTGTTGTTATTGCTCTTTTATTTTCGTTGTTCAATTGCAACTCAGCCTATACAATGGGAGTCCTGGATTCACACGAAGTCCTCTGGAGGTATTTGCAAGTCTATGAGTTCTGCTTGAACTTGGTTTCGATGGCAGGTAGAAGCCTCCAACCATCGTGTAAATTTGTAACACAATGTGAATCTCATCTTATCTCATCTCATGATTACGTCTGGCTCAAACAGTTGATCATACAACGCCTTCCAAAAATATAAGACACTTGAGCATTAGCATATACCTACACAGTTGTTAAATTTGTGTTATATTTTTGAAGGTGGTGTATGAGCTGATACAGCTTTGGATCAGAGGCATTAAGGAATATAACAGAATAGAATAGCATAGAATAGAATAGCATAGAAAGAATAGAATGGAATTGAATAGCATAGAATGGAATAGATTAGAATATAATAGAATAGCATAGAATAGAATGGAACAGAATGGAATAAATATAATATAATAGCATAGAATAGAATAAAATAGCATAAAATAGAATAGAATGGAGTAGAATAGAATGGAATAGAATAGAATGGAATAGAATATAATATAATAGAATGCAATGTTACGAGGTGTTACAAACCTGTTCTCATTTCATCGAGCAATTCTGGATGTTCTCTGATGGTCTCCAAGAGGGAAGCTACAAACATGTCTTTGCTGTCTTCCTGTTCCGCCAGGTTGTCCAGGGCATCTCCATAGGAACGTTTAGCCTCATAGTAAGCCTGGCGCTGTATAATGTAGACGATGAAAGTTATCAGATAATAAAAAACAAAGTAGGAGTAACGATGAAGTATGATGTACAGTTACTTTCATAAAATATGTTCGACTCTATACAGCCGTAGCAACCTATTCGCGCTGTAGCTAGAACTGGCTTTAGCCGCTTCCTTCTATTCCTAGTTTATAGTCGGCTTACTGAAAAAAATATAAACCTTGGCAAATATAAGCAATTTATCGAATGTATCATAAATATGTACTTTTAGATCCGGCTTTGAGCAGCCAGCTATAGCCAGACAGTTCTGTTTAGTGGCAGGTAGTATCATGTAGCAGAAGTTGTCTAGCTTTGTCTAGGTTCAATTCAACAGGCCGTTTTTAATGAAACTAACTGCATACCATGTAGTGGGAACTCACTTTAGATTCAGATTTTCAGATTTAGATACTACAAGCATAATATGCTTTAAGTTGGGTGAACACTTGAAGACATCTCTTGAGTCTGATAATACTATAAAGACCAACTTTAATGTGCCCATTTTGTAGTTTACCTCACACTTAAGATCACCTCACCATTGTATTACAATGGGTACATTTTGCGCTAAGAGTGGTCTTAATGGTGAGGTTCTACTGTACATATACTCGTAAGCAATATAGTTAGCCTACCACAACAAGATTTCGCTCTTTTGAATGCGGTTGTCACCTTGGGTGATCCCCTTTGAGTAGTTTCAGTGATTCAACGTAAACCTATGCCCTTAATTCTCCTGCATTGTGAAACTTCATATCTTAAAAGCCCTCCTCCATCTTTCGGGATTGTAAACTTGATACTTTTACATGTTAATGGCCCCGTAACAAGTTAATGGGTTTCCACTAGAGAATCTTGTACAGTAAATCTTCCCTAAGTCGAATGTGCTTGAGTTTGCACTACTCGATCCAAAGTTATTGTCTGAAGTGGAGAAGTGATCACGTGCAATGTTAAATTTGTGAATTAAGCTTGTAGTGTTCGATATTGTCTTGCATGACTGACAATGTAGCTAGTTTTCCCAATAAGGCATGCTGAATGTGTCTGAATTAAGTCAGTTTCCAATATAATTTGATCTTCTGTTGCTAACAGAACATCACAACTTGTGATGTAGCTGAATCACTGAACTCATACCAGTTGGTTAGCACTGGAACACTTCATAGCATCAGACAATAATGGAATATTTATATTTGAATTGTTAATTTACAATGTAGTCTATTATAAATGAAACTATCCTTTAGTGACCTTTACTCTTTAATGTATCTTTATACACACCTGTTCGTTGAGGTAGTCTTCATAAAGGTCATTAATGTTGCTAGGGACTTGTAAACTCTGCAATTCTTCTTCCTCTTCTTCCGTTGCTGGCTGTTGTCCTTCCTTTTCCTCAGCAACTTCTTCCTCTTCTTGAGCCTCTACTGGTTGTTCTTCAGATTCTAAAGGTTCTTGCTTAAAAGACCAGGAAAAAGTGGGATTATTTAGAAAGGCTGTTTGCCTACTCCATCACCGTGTCTGCTGCTGCTGAGGCTGCTCAAGCAAACTGATGATGGGTGCCAATTATTCTTTTGGTACATGTCACAAGTGGTCACAAGCACTGAATACTGTTGTATTGTATTTCAAGGTTGTTGTGAAGCTGACATGTACATTTTATTTTTCCTGTCTATGGCGCTTAGATACATTTTGACAATGTAAGGTATGGAAGCTGATATACATGTACATTTCCTGTTTCAAATTCATTATGATTTTGATAGATTGTCGTTAAATTACAGAACAGACAACATATATTGGGCATCTAAATTACAGACTACTTTGTTTCATTAAATTCAGAACTAGTGGGGTCGTCAAAGTTCGAAATATAAACGTAGCTGCTGCCAGGTAGCCTGCTGCAAACCCTCATAAGCATGGTAGTATGAACTGTTCGGCCACCATATGGTAGGACATTGGCAGGGCATGCACAATGACAGTAAACACTGTCCTGGCTGAAAATATCTGCATTACATAGATTACCTTGTATTTGCCTTGACCTGCCGTGCAATGGCCTTGACCTGCCGTGCAATGGCCTTGACCTGCCTTGCAATGGCCTTGACCTGCCTTGCAATGGCCTGGACCTGTCTTGCAATGGCCTTGACTAGGCTTTATCTAGCTTTATCTTCGTGATATACATAAGCAAGGTCACACAAGACCCACCAGCTTTCATGAACATCACTATATTGCCAAATGTGCAAAATGCAGTAAAACCTTTAGAAAGTGGCAGTTAGGTGCTATACTTATACCATTCTTTATACTCTGTCTTGTGCTGAAAGAATCCAGCTAACCAAATCTCTGATACATTTAATATCTTTCAATTGAGTTAATACAATCTTGATTGGAATTCCTTGGCCAACAAAGCAACTGTTGAATGGATTACATCATAAGGCCAACGCAATCTATAGACTTCCTTTAGTCCTCCACAGACTCTTCTGATTACTAGTGAACTAATTTAGTGCCCTAATGTATGGCCAGGGGCTACAAGACCTAATCTGTTGGCAAGTAGGAGCAGAAGAAATTGACCTGATGAAGTTTAATGACCTTGTGGGGCTTCCAAGCCTCACTTAACTACTCTGCCAAGGAACTGGGCTGCCTGGGGTATTAGCAGAAAGTCACCCGTTGATTGGGGCTCACTTAAAAAAGGTGCATTCATCAGGGTTACTGTTTCCTCGGTGGTCAGTGGAAGTGGGAAGACCATGAGAGTGCAAATAAGGGAGGGTAAATAAGAAAGTAAATAAGAGAGGGTTAATAAGAAACATTTAATAAAAGAGGGTAAATTTATAAGAAACAGTTAATAAATGAGGGCAAATATGAAACAGTTAATAATAGAGGCTAAATAAGAAATGGTTAATGATGAAGGTAAATTAGAATTAAATAATAAAAGAGGGTAATTAAGAGAGAGTTAATAAAAGAGGGTAAATAAGAAATAGTTAATAAATGAGGTTAAATAAGAAATAGTTAATAAAAGAGGCTGAATAAGAAGAGTAAATAAAAGAGGCCAAAAATAAGAAATAGTTAATAAATGAGGCTAAATAAGAATGAATTAATAAAAGAGGGTAAATGAGAGAGAGTTAATAAAATAGGCTAAATAAGAAAGAGTAAATAAAAGAAGGTAAATAAGAAACAGTTAATAAAAGAGGCTAAATAAGAATTAGTTAATAAATGAGGCTAAATAAGAATGAATTAATAAAACAGGGTAAATAAGAAACAGTAAATAAGTAAAGGCAAATAATAAAGCAGATGAAGAAAAACCACATGACATACAGCTGTGGACGTAAGGGTACCAATTTATTATATACGTGACTTCATATGAAAAGTCCTGCACATTGCGTGACCTCATATAAGTCCTGCAACATAAACTGAGTTTACAAGCTTTCATATATCATATGTTTTTATCTTAGAATTTTACTAGTAAGGTAATTTTCTGGAGGTCAGCACAAGGATGCCAGTCAAAATTAAATTCATGGAGTGCTTCCATCGTACATGCACAATGCTGCACACAAGTTTACTCTGTTTCTAAGACAATTTCCAATTTAATACTATTTCAGCATATCGGAAAGTTTTGATGGGCAGAATTAAAGATGAAATATCGGACTAAATACCTTTGGCCATCAGGACCTTTAAATTTCAGAGAATTTCTCAAATAGCTTTGGAGCGTCACATGAAACTGCAGTTTGCATTGACCTGTCACAGAATGACAGTATCATGCCATCCGCAGTCCATCTTTTTTTTTAGAGTATCAGGTTTTATTTTTTTATATTTCCATTTTTTGCTTGACAGGGAGCATTCTGCCAGGAGTCTGAGCTAATAACAGTCAGAAAAAAATTATCATCACGAAATTGAAGGTTGTTGGATGAACGTGTGACTTTGAGTTAGGAAGGGACAACAATAGAGAACAGATCAGTCAATTTCATTTCAATGGTGATTTAGAATTACGTCTGATGACTGGCCTTAAGCCTGTCCTCCAGCCGAGATGTATAGCTCAATGAAGAGACGCGACTGAAGGCCATCAAGGCTAAAAGTAGTTAAGGTCAAAATAACGAAAAGGAAACAAGATTTCTGCAGTGAATTAAACCCACCATGGAAGCATCCTTGAGCTGCTCTTCTTCTTCTTCTTCTTCTTCCTCTTCGGCTTTCTCTTCGGCTTCTTTATCATCTTCCGTTTCTTTTTCGCTCTCGTCTTCTTGCTTGGCCTTTAGTTCGGCTGCTTTTTCTGCGACTTCTTTTTCCTGCTGGAGTTCTACCTCGGCTGTATCCTCCTCACTCTGCTCCTGATGTTGCGGTCCGTCATCTTTAAGAGTGTCTTCGTGTTCCGCCAATTCCTTCACCAACTCCTTGTCCGCAAGGGCTTCAGCTGGAACTGCAACTTCGGGTTCTGGTCGTGGCTTCTTGTCTTCTCCTGCTGCCTTCTTTAGTTCTTGTTCCAAATTAAGGATCTGCAAAACACACAAAAAATACAAACTTTATCAATTTGTGGTTAATGGGGATTTTCACATACATTGCACAGCTGTAATAATGAATGATGTTAGCCATATTCCTTTTAAATTGACAGAATCAGACTTTAGTGCATCAATGATTGGTACACCCTGGAAGGCCTAAGTTAATACATACTAAGCTGCTTATGGGTGGGACATTTAAAGTATAAGCCCCTAATATATATTGCTGATCTGTACTAGATAGGCATGGATTGGACCTAGCTGTTCAGTTGTGTTTTTTTTTTTTCATTTTAATATCTTCAATACCCCATGGTTATAAATATAGATTAAAAAAAAAATATTAAAACAGTTTTATTTCTGTACATGCATTTTCAGTGCTAAATAGTTGCTTAAAGAACATAGTGCACTTAGTTTGTTTCTCATGTCACGTACACATAATTTTCAGACATGATATGAATGATATGATAGGAATAACTTTGGAAATAATTTCTTTAGCGCTGTGGACAAACCTCCAAAAGGTATGAGTCAAATTGCAGACTCTTCTTAGGTGTGTATTGTAGGATTCTTGTCATGTTCTAAATTAATTTCCTCCCAGGCACAAGTTATGAAACCAATGACACTTATTGCCTTGACCTGGCAAGTGGATTGCATTTCAATAAGTTTAAGGAATTCAGAGCTGGCCTTGAGACCGTCTCTTGAAATGCTGCACATGTCCTGAAGGTGGCAAGAACTCTGTCGCCCTTCAAAATCTCATTGTTCATGGATATCTTTCTTAAAACATCTCAAGGTTTGTTCATGAAATATTCAGATGCAAAATGTACAGTATTCTGAATAAAGCGCTTCAGGGGCATTTGGATAGCAATTAATCTTTGCTGGAACTGAAACAGCCGATACGACCATCTGCCCGAGGCAGACATAGTGTGAGATTACATATTCATTCCCATGGGTGGTCTTTTTACCTGCCCCATCATAGACACCGTGTAGGAGGCACCACCAATTCATGGCCCAACTGAGAGCATGGAGCAGATTACAATGTCAAGGTCAATGTCTCAGTGCTATTGGTTCTGAAGCTTAGTCAGCTTATATGACCACCTGCCCAGGGCAGACGTAACAATGAGATGATAAGACTTTGAGTCCACACCATTTTACACATTTATCCCATGGGTGGGGTCTCACAAGGCACCTCCAATTTAACGTCTCATGCAATCGACATCCCGCTGGGACGTAGCTCATGAAGTGTAGCTCATGAAGTGTAGCTCATGAAGTGTAGCTCATGAAGTGTAGCTCATGAAGTGTAGCTCATGAAGTGTAGCTCATGAAGTGTAGCTCATGAAGTGTAGCTCATGAAGTGTAGCTCATGAAGTGTGCCCATTTGCCGATGAATTAACCATTAGGCCACCCAGCTGCTAACTTACAGATATGGTAAAACAAAAGTGGACCCTTATTTTTCATCTCAACCTCAAGACTAATGTGTTTGGCGCTTGTACGTTACCTGACAACCCTGCATATAGTTTATTTTAGTCATGCATCTACTGTATCATCCGCCCAGTGTACAAATCAAGGAGTTTTTCAGATACTTAAACAAACAACAGCAAAGTGCTGGGCTACTGTTTATGGAAAGAAACGCAAATGGCAGATTTTTGTTGGTTAGAACCACAAATGATCTATCATTCACGGTCAGCCCAGTATTGGGATTGTTTCCCAAGGTCAACACAACATAATCTGTGGCTGATCCAAGCCATAAGTAAAACGTACATAGAATATATTTAATTTTCCACTCAAAGAGTTTTAATTGACGTTTTGTGACAATCTATGCAGGTGCAACTAAGGGGTAAATGTGTTGCAATATGATGTCGATTCCAAGTTTCATCTCTATAAAATTCTGTCTTTGGCAGCCAGTCTCACAAGTTGACAAGGGCACAGACCACAACTCCAACCAACAGCTTTGTGACAATGATTATAAGCGTGCACAGACTCTGGCCACTTTAAAAACACTATTAAAAACATTTTGTTTAAGCTGGCATATGACATCTAAGGCCTGATTCAAATGTATATATTGGACCATATTTTAATTTCTACATTATATATACATTTTACTTTATCTTTAACTGTTAAGCGCATTGAGCATTTCGATTTCAATGCATTTGGCGCTCTAAAATCCTGTATAATAATACCTAAATAAATGCAACATGCATAGAAAAATACGGTGAAAATATTTCTATGGGAAAGTAATCTGGCTCATCATCAAAAAATTGAAGATGCAGGATATCAAGCTGATAACGAAGATAATATCAAATTAGACTTGACTAATTGGTGTAGACGAAAAAAACCTACGAAAAACATGGCCTCCAAAATTATATTTCCATGTTGACGTTATGGAAATGAAAAATATTAATCAGGACTGGTTACATTTAATTGCCTTCTATGCTTTCCAATTACTGTAATCACATCACAAGTAATTGGCCGGTCTCACAATGTTATGTTTCAGCAGATAATGAAATTAGAAAACTAATATGGCAATTTGATGCCATTGCAGTCTTGCACGGTCATCAGAGATAGTAAATAGTAGGCTATTGACTTTGAAGTTCCTAAACTCACAATCTAAGGAAACCAACCATTGGTGTCTTACTTCGAATTACTAAAAAACAGTTTCTGTAGTTCCAAGGAAACTGATTTTGTTTTGTTTTAGTATTAGCAGAAACACGAATAACTCATATGAATATCATCTAATTGTGCAAAACTTGAAAATTGCCTGTTTTAATTGAAGTGGTCCATCTGAGCTGTACAGGAAGAATCAATACAGAACTCTATATATGCTGTTGATTGAACAAGGATGTTCTGAATTCTGAATACAATGCTCAGTTTGAAATTAATCTACACTGTATTGCTAAAAAACAAGCCTTTCCATGTGCCTGAGTATTTCATCCCATTTAATGTCTCGATGATATCGATTGTATATGTTGTACATGACGATTGTATAATTGGGGTGGACGTACCAAAAAGACTATACATTAGGTTATTAGGTTTTTATTGTAGAACCGACCAAAAGAAAAGTATCACCAGAAATTGATAATTTCATACAAGATTGTTAAAAAAGTTTAAGTCATGAAAAGAATAAACACAAACTTGAGTATAGTCTCTTCCAGAAAACAGTTCATTTAGCTTGATGCTTGATTCAATATTATAGTGTGTGATTTTCAACTTATTCAAATTTCAGTTATCAAAGCCATTTCTCCTCGCTACTAGTTGCTAGACTTGGCTTAATGATGCTACACAATATCATTATGAGTCACACTCTGCCATTGATACCTCCTGAATGACAACAACCTAAGAGCATGGGAGGAGAAATCAGGATTCAGATCATGATAAGCATACACAGATCCCCCAGCCATCAATCTCCATCATAGAATATGGTTGCACCCATAATTGTATCTCATTATGGGCCCAACAAGCGCAATCTGCTGATAAACAAAGTTATATTTAGAGCAGGTGATTTGGACTCGTGCACTAGCTTATAAGCAAACAAAACAGTTACTAGAAAACAGCTTGGATGGTAAGGTATTATTCAGAGGTACCATATTACTAAGATCTGTCAGAATTGTGTTTTAATCGATAAAATGTCGCATATAATATTATTCAAGTGTACCAAACTGCCAAGATCTGTCGCAGTAGTATCATAATTTATACTATGAGCACAAAATATATAATAAAAGGTAATAAACTGCCAAGGTTTATCACAGGTGTGTAATAATTTATAATATGAGCACGAGAGATTTTTTTTTAAAGGTACCTAACTGCCAAGATCTGTTTTATTTGTAGTATGGTATGAGCAGGCAGAAAAGATATAATTACTGAAAGGTACCATACCGCAAAGATCTGTCGATATTGTATTAAATAATCTATCATACGAGCACACAAGATATTTTTCAAAGGTACCATATTGCCACGATATGTTACTATATTCTATGATATAAGCACTGCAAGCGCACAGAAACTATTCAGTCAGTTTGTATTAAAAAATCTATCATACGAGCACACAAGATATTTTTCAAAGGTACCATATTGCCACGATATGTTACTATATTCTATGATATAAGCACTGCAAGCGCACAGAAACTATTCAGTCAGTTTGTATTAAAAAATCTATCATACGAGCACACAAGATATTTTTCAAAGGTACCATATTGCCACGATATGTTACTATATTCTATGATATAAGCACTGCAAGCGCAAGGAAACTATTCAGTCAGTTTGTATTAAAAAATCTATCATACGAGCACACAAGATATTTTTCAAAGGTACCATATTGCCACGATATGTTACTATATTCTATGATATAAGCACTGGAAGCGCAAGCAAACTATTCAGTCACTTCGTTTCCCGATTTTGGTAGCCTATAAAAGGCATGGTCCACGTTTTATATCAGACAGACACTTGGCAACTGAAGGTACCTTGGTTACATCACGTTCCTTAAAATGGGTCACTGATCCTTTCTATACTGCAGCCATATAATAGAGAAACCCCTCAAAACAGCCAAAAACATTTATTTTATATAAGACAAAGTTAATAGAATGACAAAATGGCTTTCAGCAGTGTACAGTCTTCTGGTACATGTGCAAAACTGGCAAGCGCTTGGACAAAAATAACCCTGACAAAAAATGAGGTTAATGTACAATGCATAATGTACATTTATAATATACCAAACAAGTGCTATGTTTCTGGATAAAGATACCCACTGAGTCAATTGAAAAAAACCAAAATTAGGAAAGAGTAAAGGGAGATTAAACATATTATTTCGTGAATTAAAACCTGTGTGTGTGCGGGGAGGATAATATATGCTGAATGTCGAACTTTAACAAGTTAATGCTATAGATGGTAGAGTTTAACAGTAAATTGTGGTGGTGGATTAGGGCTTTACATGCTGTATTTCTGCTAATTAGGACAGGTACGGACCATGGCAATGAGATGAAGGATGAAACAACCATCCAACTTGGGCTCGACCAGAAATCTAACCCAGGACCCAGTGGTTGGAAGCCCAGAGCGCTACCACTGAGCTAGGCCCCCACCCCAGTTCAACCTTGGATATTCTAGTTCATCCAAGGTTCAACTGTAGAAGATTTCATCCATGGGGAGCGAAACTTCTTATATTATACCTTTGCCTCTAGCTTCTGTCGAAGAAGTAACATAAAAAAATGCAGGGCCAATTTTTTGATACAGAAAGTGTAAGTCTACACCCCCATGGGAATCAGACAAGTTTCTGTAAATGCAGCCTTAGCCTCTTGATATATATACAAATTTGCTTTTGGTGTTATTTGCCACTGTCTGACAAAAATTCTTTGGATAATGCTTTCCCACAGGGCCAATGGATGCAGGGGGGGAGCATTGAACGTGCAAGAGGCAGACCTTACTAAATATATAGGCACAGAAACGTGGTATCCCAAAGATTGCCATTTCCCAAAGGCTTTAATGTACATAACTTGTGGTCTTTCGCAGCTGAAAGGTTAGAATTCCCTTAGAGACACAACATACGAGACATGGAGATATAGAGATACTCTGTGTGCTTTGCCCTTTTGCTGGTCCTGCCATTTGACCTGAGGCCATGTCTATTTGACCTCTCCTTGGAAGTGTGGAACAGGTCAGCGTCATAACAGCAATACAATGTCATGAGAACAGTGTATGAAAAGTTTCAACTAGTCGATCTTTCTCAGTATGGTATAGAAGAGTGGTTATTCCATAAGTTATTTAAAAACCAAATGTTCTAATATTTGGGATGTGGGCTAGCTCAGTGGCTTCCAACCAATGGGTCCCGGGTTTGATTCTCGGTCGAGCCCAAGTTAGATTGCCTTCATCTCATTGCCATTGTCCCTGCCTGTCCTAATTAGCGAGTCAGGTGCAGAAATACAGGACGTAAAGCCCTAATACACCCACCACTCTACCAATTTTTAATATTTAGAGTAAAACCATATAAATATAAATTTTGATTAGTTGCCAACGTCATGGCCAAACAATTAAAATTATCTAAAATAGATAGATAATTAAAATAAATAGATCGATCATGCATTCCGCTTCAAGAAGATAATGACATAAACAAACAGTAAACTTCTTAATATATAATCTTTTATTGTTATTTTTTTCATTAGGTACCAATATAAAAAAGCCAGAAAGCCCAACATAACTTTTGAAGCTTCTATAACGACCTATCGTGCTTAGTTTTCATACTGCTCGTGCTAATTATTAACTTTTTATTGGACATCATTATAGACAGACATGCAAATTCCCTTACATAAATGAGGAAACAGGTGAGTATCACGAACCCATTATTATTGTTATTTGAAACATGATACTGATGACATCTTGCCTGAACGTCAGTCAGGCCTTTTAAAGGAGTGCTGCAACGTTTTGAATTGTAGTTCAATCTGATGTGCTTTGTGCTGAAATTTCATTACTTTGATTTGTTTCTTTCAATTCTTCTAAGATCGTGACTGCCCTATTACTACTGCTAGCTTGTATGATTAAGTGATCTAGTATGTGATTGGGATGAAAGATATTTTGGGTGGCACCCCGGTAGCGATAAGAAATTATCTTAGGGATGTCTCCACCTGTACTGAGTCATGTATTTACATTTTATATTGGAGATCAACAACTAACATAACAGCAACATGGTCAGATGGTTAAGCTACTCCCCTGTTCGTTTTGTAACTCTAGGTTTGATTCCCTAAAGCCCCCTTCACAAAATGTCAACAAAAAAAGAAATGTTTGGCGGTGTGTACACGATGACAATACGGTGTCAACAAGGAGCAACACGGTCCTTACAAGGATGAATACGGTCGCTACACGGATATGTACGGTTGAAACACGGCTGTGCCCAGTGCAACACGGAGAGGTCCCCAGTTGGTCCTTGTACTCTCCGGCATACATGGCGGTGAAATTTTCATGCCCAGTTGACGCCGGACTTAGCCGGACTTAGCCGGAGATAACATGAAGCATGCCGGAGTCAATACGGAGATTCCCGGAGATCGGCGGAGTCTACTGGGAGTCTACACGGATCAACATGGATTAAATTACTCCGGGACCTCTGGCATGAAAATTGAACATGTTTAATTTTTCCCCCGGAGGCCCACGGTGGTCCTGGATCGCCCCGGACAATGCCGGACAATGCCGGAAATAAACACGAGGTCTACACGGTATTACGGGGAGTGATACTCCGGGATGCTCCGGCGTCTGATCCGGCTTTACACATATGTGTGAAGGGGGCTTAAATAATAATTGTACTGTCAATCTATGACCATCAAAACGGTTCATAACCATTACAATTACTTTAATAAAAACGTATGACTCTAGACGGCTGTAGCGACCTATACCTAACTGTAATCTAAAAATGCTAAAGCCAGCTGCTTCTGTCTTTTTCTATGGCTATTAGTCGGTTTACATTTATCACCAGAAACTGTAAACATTGGCAAATGTAAGAAATTAATGTAATATATCATAAATATGTACTTATAGATCCGGTATTGATTAGCCAGCATTGACAGCTTTGGCTAGGCTCAATTTGACGTGGCATTTTTAATGAAACTAACTGTACGTTAGATAGATTCAGAACAGTATGGAGATATAATCAAGCACCAAAAATTCTTCATGGTTTATCATTCTATCTATAATGTTAGCCAATATTCATATGTTATAACACCAAATGGCTCATAGGTGGCATGAACGTCAGCGACTTTTGGCCATAGTGAATGTCTCCTATGACCATATTATAACCAGTTTTCCTTGAAGATTTTTGTTTATGTAAATTGTAAGTTTATGGTCAAATAAATACTTTCTGTCTGTCTGTCTGTCTGTCTATGAGAGGAATAAAAAAAAAGATAATATTATTTGATTTTAAGAAATCATGTTTTCTCATTGGCCTTGCATTTTCATAACTGTAGCCACATTTAAAAAATCAGTAAAACTACAAACCATTATAACAGATGTTATAGGAAGAGAAGCAATTTCCATAAGGCAAAGCATATTCTCAAGGTTATGGATTCACAAGCTACTACATGTATCCATAACAACAAATTTGACATGAGACTCCGATCGGCATCTGTCTTTATTAGTAATTATAATTACCATATTCATAGATTCCAGAATTATATCAAGTCATATCCTAGACAATATCATATGAGACCATATGGCATGATAATAAACTCTGGATGCATCTATACGGTTTTGCAGTATATTTCCTATTTTCATATTCATATTTCTTATAAGTTTTGAAGGATGGAAAGATTGAGCTTAGCTGTTGATTTAGTCTATCTTATGCCTGTCACTTGTTATCAGCATTTTGATAACACATAGTCCAAGCTATGCTGGCTGGTCGTCCATTGTGTATTTACCTTATGTAGCTAGTCGCAAGAAAGATGCAATTGTCAGATGATAAGGCTTGGAGTCAATACACATTTGCCAAAATGAATAGGGCATCTACTCCACTATTACAACAGCCCACCTCAGACAAAGATAATTTATAAAATATTTATTAATATTAAGCTATAATACAATTCGCTTGTCAACTAAGGCATTAGTTGAAAGAAACGTGATGCCTAACTAATAAGAATTTCCTGACTGAGATTCGGACCCAAGACCCACAATTGCCCACGAAGCTGAATCAGACTCATTGTTCAGTTACAGTATCCTGAGAAGTACAGTTAGTTTCGTTAAAAAAAGCCTGTCAAATTAAATGTAGATGACTTCTGTCGTATGATGCTACCTACCACGAAACAGAACTGTCTGGCTATAGCTGGCTACTCAAAGACAGATATGAAAGTACATATTTATGATATATAGATAACTTTTCTGCATTTACCAAGATTTATATATTTCTGCATTTACCAAGATTTATATATATTTCAGTGGTGGTAGGAGTAAGCCGACTATAAGCTAGGAGTAGACAAAAGCAGCTGGTTTTACCGGTTATACATTGTAGCTACAGCCAGGAAAAGGTTGCTACAGCTGTCTAAAGTCGACCATATTTTATGAAACTAACTGTAAGTGCACCCCATAAAGAGCATAACTGAAATCACGAACAATTTGATAATTCTCATTCATTGGTCAATGGTCATATATTCTTTTCGTTTGTGTGGGATTGACTGGCTTCAGAAAATGTTCATTCCAACTAGACAAACCGCCCCCTCTAAAAAAAAAAAAAAAAAAAAAAGGTGGAGGATATTGAAAAACAGCAGCAGGATGTCTGCAGGATGTCAGCAGGATGTCAGCAGTACTGGATGAGCCCAACAGCCTTACAAGTGGATCCTGAATACAGATTTACAGAGCAGATGTCCAGACTGTTGAGCACACAAATCCATTGCCACAATGGGATGGCTGTAATTGAATGGCCTCCATAGAATATATTACCAAGTATGAGGAGCCTATGGTCGTAATGCTATCTTTGGCTTTCTGCTCATGTTTGTACTGTGTGTTTGGAGGCTATTGACAAGAGCACAAACAATGGGCCCTTTGGTAAATTCCTACAGCGCCTGACCTGGTGACCCAAGCAAACACAAATGCAACCGAGGGGTCTGACTCGCAGCTGAGAAGCCTTGCGGTAAAGATCCTGGTTGCTGGTTAGCTCCACTGAAGGTCCGGGTTCAACTCCTCATCCGTACACTTTTTATGAGCTATATCTCAACCGGATGCATGTCGGTGACATGAGCTGTTAAGTTGATGTCGGTCGGACGAGACATGGAATTGGTGGTGCCTTGTGACAATCTATCTTAATTAGGCTGTGGCATATCATGCTTTCAAGTTCCAGCTAAGAATTCCTGTCCTAGAACTGAAATCAGAACCTTTATTTCAGCTGTCACTCGCATGAGAGGTGCCTTGTACTCAGTGTATGTGCTGGGGCAAGTAAAACTGTGAAAGACCCCCACCCATGGGGTATATTAATAGGGGAGATGGGGGGAGGGCCCTTTTAGAAATTTTTGACATTAAGTTGACTATTGCATAAACAAAGCAAAAATTAAGCAAGTTTGGCAATTTGAATTCTTTTTTACATGATTGAATTTAATTTGATCTTTTTTAAATAATAACGATAGAATTTTCAATACCTTGTCAAAAAAAAAATTGAAAATTAAAAATACCAAACATCTATGGCACAAATTCTCAATTATAAAACATTTGGTTGAGACTTTAAGGTATAACAACTATTTAACAAATCCCAGTTATGATTTGAAACTTGCATTATATATATTTCAGTGGTAGTTGGAGAGGTAAGACATAGCAGAAATATTAAAAGCAAGGAAATATACAAAAGTCATAAAATATACAAAATTATGACTAGAATACAAGCTGGAGAAATGCTTGTATGGTAGAAGTTACAACTGGCAAAGTCAACTTCAGACTGGAGCACATTTAGCAGTCAGGACTGCACAATATTTGTTTTAGCAAAAAATAGGTACACAGAGAGACAGTAAAGAGAATTACGGCGGAGATATGGAAGATCCTAAAGCTGTGTGACGTAATTGAGCTCCCGGGAGATTACATGGCCGATATGCGGCTGCAGGAGGATAGCACAGCGTATACCCCAGATGACGTCATGAGGCTTGTGGGCAGGACAACGGCGTAAATCATTCGTTAATCAAGCGGTAATTCCGTTCCCAGGACAGTTGCATGCTGCTCCTCTTCTGTTCTGTGTCCCATTCCATCAGGTACAATGTCTCTTCTGCCCTATGCAAATATAGAGCAACAGAGCTTAGTGTGCACAAATTGGGCCCCGCTTCGCTCCGATTTACGCTGTCTCACCAGGAAAAACGAATGCCGCATCGGCTCGACGTCAACCCCAGATAGCATGCCAAATTTAAACAACACTGGCACGACATCGGCTATTTTGATACGAAGTTGTAGTTAGAAATTTATAATGCTTTATTTTTAATATCTTGGGCACAGCGCAGTGTCGTACACATTTGATCGATATCGGTCCTACGTCGGGCGGACCTGGCATACTATCTGGGCAGAACATATATTCTGAAGCTTAGTCAGCTCATATGACAGCAGTTGCCAGAAGCAGACATAATGATGCGATGAGTTATCCTCAAATACCGGCCCAAGATATAGGTCAATGACGGGCCGATATTGCCATCATCAGCCCGATGTAGGCCCAACATCAGGCCGACAGCGAAGCTCATCCTTCCAAGCATGGACGTATAATACATGTTCCAAGGTTTTAGTGGAAAACTCCTGTCTGAGGATTGAACACGGGACCTTTGAGGACGACATTTGAGAGTGGACCGATAAGATATAATAGAAACAGTTTGTAAAGTGGACAGGGGCGCTGGCACTGAGTATTCAGCTAATTAATATTCCGACCATGGTTTTCTTGTCTCCGTATTAGAACAACTGCCAAACTGGCTTGGGAGGACCCACTGTTTCGGACCAAATGCACTATGTGATCTGATTGTCAACAATCCACAGCTATGTTTGGCCAATTCTGCATACACAGTATTTCCAGAGCAAATAGAAAAAAATATATTTTCTGTGCTTGCTGATTGTTTACCCTTATAAATGTTATTTTTCTTCACTTTTTCTAGGAAGTGTCTCCATAATTCATACGTCACTGCAACCCAACCATAGGCAACATTATTTCATAAAGTAAATGGAATTCTCGTTTCATCTATATTTAATGTCCTTATATATTCAGGCCATAGCATAAATGCTCTACCCGAACGCCATCTGTTGATCTCTCAGCTCTACTCCGGAAGTTCTTGACTCGATTTCCGGTTGGCTGTGAAAGTGACGCGGCAAGCAGGCTGAGGTAGTCTATCATCACTTGCGTCTCCAAAGCATATATACAGTCTGTCTGCAACACCATTCACTGTTATATCAGTTAAAGGTTATATCTGAACCCTGCCTTAAGAAAATATTTCACTTTAAATCTTTAAATCCCAGTTAATTAGCATTGTACATAAGCTGCTGTGGCATTTGATTCAAGCAGCTACTTGAAGACTTAAGGATTTGGTATTTTGCAGATAGATCTACAATTCCAGTTAAAACAGAATTAACAGAAATATCTTATCCTTAGTTCACCTTTAAAACGCTTAAGGTGGAAAGGTTCTAATTGCAGTCAGTTAAACCAACCTAACAATATAAGCACTTAAGTACTTCAATTTCACTAACTATATACACGGAGCTTACATTGCTAAATTGCACTCATGCTGGGTACGTTAATCAATGCATACAATCTTCCAACCTCAGTTCAACTTGTGTACTTATGGCATGCCTTTGAAGTGATGCGCAGATGTAATTAGGCAGGGGGCATGGCCGAATTAGCCAGGTCTCAAAGAGTAAGCCATCATTACAGCCATGTGGTCTGTGTGTGTGAATCCCCTTGACCTACATTCGGTTGGTCTAAATTGAGCCTATATGGCCATGACAGCAGTTCATGAATTGCACTAATATATTCCCACCAGGGTCGAGTAGGATATAAATTATAGATTAACGAAGATCTAAGGAATGCATTATATGGTGATAGATAAATGACGTTGATCCAATGTTGCCTGTGAACTGAGTATTGCCACTGTTGCTTGGGGCCCTGGAAGCTCTACTGAATGTTCTAGTTTGGATTGCTGGGAACACTTTCTAAGCTGTTCCTCATCTGGAGGTCACCCAATTACATGACGAATTGAATTGACAGTGCCTTGTATTCTAGGTGTTTGTGCTCGGACAAGTAACGGATTGCACCCATGGGGTAATTGTGTACCATGGTGTGGATTTTAAGCCTAGTCATCTCAGCACTTCGGCCTCTGACAGCTGGTCATAGTTCTGGTGGCTCCATGGTCATATAAACTGTGCTTTATGAAAGCGTCAGACCTGTAGATTTTGAGACAATACAATATAATTATCATAGCACCATGATAGCAGATTTACAGATAGAAAGGACAGCTTTGGTATATTGTATTCTAGCCAATTACTTTGTGGAGGAATTTAACTGATCAAGAATACCTAGCTCATTACTGAACCAGCCAGCTGGTATGCTGCATAAGAAGCTCACTGATCTTGCATGGCAAATTCCAACCCAGTAAATACCATACGATATATACTTGGTCAGAACTGATATCTGCACGTTCCATATTTCTTTAGGGGAATCAGATGTCATCTAACAGCAATGGGCTGCAGAGTGCATTGTACAGGGCCAGATGTGATGACCCACATTCGCCTAAGTCTAAATCTGGTTCCTTGGTGGCACAATTGACATGACGGGCGAATTCTAAAGCATGACCAATTCAATTTAGCCTGCTGTGCAATTTCATGGACTTTCCCACTATGCGTGCCATCAGATGAATGGGAAGTGGAGAAGGGGTCAGAGGTCAAATTCCTTTCAAAATACCTCGAAGAGATATGGGAAATGAAAGTTTCAATGTCTTACCTCATATTTTATAAGTGGAGATAAAAGTAGAATAAATTCTCAAAAATAAAATAATAAAAATAAATATAGCTATCCAGTATAGCAGTCAAAGGTTTGGGTCAAGCACAGTTTCCCCTGCTAAACTAGTAGTATAGTGGAAGAATTCTATTGACCAACGGTCAAGTCAACTATCAAGTTTCTAATCAAATTACAAAAAAACCAAATGCTCAGTTTTAGAACTCTTTGTCTAAGGTTTGGTCAACCCATTCAACATGACCTATTAGCACTGATTAGGGTTATAAACACAAAACAGTATAGCATGATGTCTGTCCAACCATTTAATTTTCACTACTTAATTAATTTATGATAATATTCCAAATTTTACATGAAGTACGATTCATTTATGGATAGAATGTGCATTCTGATCATAATTTGAAAGCAATCATGAGAAATTGGATGTGCCTCTTCATATGTATAGAATAATGATTGTTAAATCATTTGGTAATTTAATATCCAACTCCTGACCTGACGTGTCTGAGCTGATTCTGTGTATATTTATTTGCTACAGATTCACAACAATTATATCGAAATGGATCTAAATGTTTTATTTTTCTCAGTAACTATGTATTGTGCTCGGTGTCTATGCTGAGGCGAGTACAAGACCCCACCCATGGGGTAAATGTGTAAACCTTATCATCTTATCATTATGTCTGCCTCTTGCATCTGGTCAAGCTGACTAAGTTTCAGCCCCAGTAACATTGATGTTGATAGATAGATGGATAGATAGTTATGGGAAGTGCAGCATGAGGCCGGTCCAACCACAATGGCTATGTCTGGACATAGAACAGTTCTGAGTAAGCGGTACTTTGATACACAAATACATGAATAAAATGAAATTGTGTGTTAAAAAACACAACCAGTTTGAAAAGCTAAGATAGATAGATAGATAAATAGATAGGTAGATAGATAGATAGATAGATAGAAATGGAAAGTGCAGCCCTCTAAGGCAAGTTCTTGATATAGATGAAAAAGCTGCAATATAATAGCTCGTGAATTTTATCTAAATTATTGGTAATCTGTGTGGTTGTTATGCAGTGGTTGCACTCAGGAATTCCCTGATTACTGGAGGAAACAGAATGAAAAAGTCACGATACAATAGCTTGTGAATTCCATCCAAATGCTTTCAGTTTTCATGATTTCATTGTCTACATTACTATATATGTGTATGGACATTTGTTGCACTGCTCATTCTGAAACACAGGGGAATTCTTAGGGCTGTTCTCCTGGTCCTTTGTGATCATGTTTTTTTTATTAATGGGTTATTTACATTTATATAGGCTATTTTTATATGTAAATATGTCACATAACAGACGAATAAACTGTCTTGAGCATGTTGAGTCTTGCTGCTATCATGGGTTAGGTGATGAGGTGAGAGAGAGTGGAGGAGTCCACCCGTGTTACACATTTACCTCAACGTTGGGATCTTTTACTTGCCTCGGCATAGACACAGAGTGCAGGGGACCGCCAATTTAATGTCTCCTCCGAACGACATCCAGCTAGCTGGGATGTAGCTCATGAAGAGTGCCCAGGCCGGGGATCGCACCCGGGACCTTCAGCAGAGCTGGCCAATGTGGAATTGGCGGATGCCTCAACCATTAGGCCACCCAGCTGCAAAAGCCATGTTAAAGGGCAGGGAGTGAAAAATACAGTTTACAATGTGAGGGGAAAAAAAGGGTCAAAACTCCTAATTGCAAGGGATTAAACTTCAAGAGAACATTCACCCCCTGGCACCGATGCAAGATGCATTAACGTATAGATGATTAATGCATGCCATGGAATGGAACCTCCTCCTGTGTGTGTGTGTGAATAGGGCTTTACGTCCTGTATTTCTGCACCAGTTGGGCTAATTAGGACAGGCAGAGACCATGGCAATGAGATGAAGGATGAAACAGCCATCCAACTTAGGCTCGACCGGGAATCCAATCCGGGACCCAGTGGTTGGAAGCCCAGAGCGCTACCTCTGAGCTAGGCCCCCGCCCGAACCTCCTCCTGAGTTGGCCAGCATTTAACAGGTTTTTGTCAGAGGAGTAGCTGAGATTGTTTATAAGCAACGTTAATTGATTGAATTTTATTTTATTGTATTGTACATTGTCTTGTTATGTTTTTTTTATTGACATTACTTTTCTGAAAGTACAATGCCTATAAAGGAACCCTCAAAGGACTCATTGCAATGTTTCAATCACAGTTCTTTCTGAGTTTCCTTAATTGGCGTTTATGTTTACTTAAAGTTGTCCTTGGGCACGTGTGTAGAGATTAATTCCCTGATGTCTTAACTATGCCCGAAAGCTCTTAAATCTCGAGATCTGCACTCCCCTCTATCATAGGATTTTGAAATTAGAATATCACTCCAACTGTACTGCTCAAATGACCTTTAATTTGATTCTGTAAACGCCACATTAGTGACCCCGGGACACTTGCACTATTTAAACTCAAAAACAATTTAAAGTGTACTATATGTATTAAAAATTCAGTAACAAGACCGCCTCACCATTAAGAAAAACCAAATTAATCAAGACTACAATGTTTCGATAATACTCATACTTTCCTCACTGAATTTTTTCATCATTAAGATTTAAGAAGTTAATGGGACAAATTGGTCATATACCATAGTTCAATTCAACAACTTTGCCCGAAGCTAGTTTGATTGTTGTGCACTATTTTGGAATTGATTCTCAATCACAAGACGTCACTGCACCTAGAGAATATAAGCAAAATGTTGCAAGACCAAGTCTTCTTGTCTCAGCAGAATTTTTTAGGCGACTGTCAGATGCCCCCTAAAACATGCCTGGGGGTTGTCAGTGTTCCTCTGTGAGAAGAAAGATGCACCAACCATCTGTTGTACTTACGCAATCCAACCCTGGAGTGTTTGAATAAGAAACAGATCCCGCAACTGGGGTTGACACAGCCGAATACAGCAGCAGCCACATTATCTAAAATAAACTGTGGGGCAAGCCAGTCCACTGACAGTCCATTGACAGTCTACTGTAAGCATGCATGTCAAGATTAGATTTACGACTTCATCAAGCTCATGGCATTTGGAGTTGATATGATTATTGTGATTATGTTCTAATTTAGATCTCCTGCAACACAGTTTATCCAAATGCTGAGTTGGCAGCTTTCACATTAACTGCAGTCAAACTTACCCTATCAGCAACCTGTATAGAATGCCCACCTGTTGTAAACGGCCATTGCCATGGCGCTACATTCCAACAGATTTTCCAGTGTTTTATCTCTCTTCTTACATGACCACCTGTGTTAAACGGCTAATTTTATCTTGGTGATTGCTTAACACAGGTTAGACTGTGTAATAGTTTGACGCTCCTATATAATGAGGTATGATAGTTTTAAAGATGCTCCTATATAATGTGGTGTAATAGTTTTAATGATGCTCCTATATAATGTGGTGTATTAGTTTAATGATGCTCCTATATAATGTGGTGTGATAGTTTTAATGCTGCTCCTATATAATGCGGTCTAATAGTTTTAATGATGTTCCTATATAATGTGGTGTAATAGTTTTAATGATGCTCCTATATATATATATATATATATATATATATATATATATATATATATATATATATATATATATATATATATCATCTTTTTTTCGTACCCAGTGGCAAACAGAGGGTATATAATGTGGAGTTCCATTTGCATTTACTTGATACTCAATGGGCCTAATACTGGATGATACTATCTGATATGATTGACAGAAGAAGAAGAAGAAGAAAATATATAAATCAACTCACCGCTTTTGTGCTTTCTCTGTGTAGTTTTGATGAAATTGGATTCAAGGGGGCGCCTAAATCTGCAAAGAGGAGAAAATTCATTTTATGACACAATAGTTTCGTGTTTAATAAGCTGAAATTGATGAAACGCATAATAACGGGACAAAGGCAAATTAACATTTGCAATAAAGACATCAAAAATGAAATCTCATTAATAAGAGCTGTCATAACTCGTTATTGATGAACACTTCTCAGCTGCTTCTAGGTGTCTCGGGGGAGGAGTCATCGTGCATTTAAAACCGTTGATACTTTCAGTAAATCGCCCATTCTGCATGGTTTATATCAAAGTAGATTAAAGAGAATTCATCGTGGGTATCTAGCCAGTCGAAATATCCTGAACATAAAAGTGATTTTTTGACGCTTTTTGCATTTCAAGATGGTTGCGTTTTGATATAATCCTACTCCATTGATATTTTTTGAAACCTATGAGAACAATTCCTGAAGTTACTGGTCCTTAATATTTGTGCCTGTTTATGCCCACCTTGTGTCAACTTTGAGGCAAGACCATTAAAAAATGCTAGATTAAGTCAATATCAGACCAACGTTGGCCAACCAGAAATTTTTGACCCAGTCTACAAATTGTGTGTATATTCACCAGTTCAAGCCTGGATATTCTATAGAGAATCCAGCCTAACAGACTATTATCCTCCACCACGTGGCCTTTTCTATTGTTTTTTTCCGGTATATAACCAACGAAAATGTTAGTTAACTCCCTCCTGAGTGCAAACTGAACTTTTATGCATAATAAAGGCATTAAAACAAAACAATCAAAAAAATTAGTAAATATGCCTACTGGAGTATAAGTTAGTTATATCCCTTATAGTGGGGAATTAACTAATATTTGTGTTGCTGATATCCCTCTGCCTTCCCGACTGCCATAGTTCATAACTCTCTCCCATTCGGAATAAAACTAAAACTTAAAGTTAACCATTGGATTCAGATGTATGGCATCCTAAAAATAAGAAATATAGAGGCTGATCCTGACTTGCAACTAAGGCTAGAATAGAAACTAAACTTGTCACATAGTGCAATAGATACACTGTATATTCCAGCCAGGGCATATTCACCTAACGGATATATATGACGGAAGTTGCAGCAGAAATTTATCTCATTTAAGCAGGAGATAAATTCCTGTCCGCCTTAAGTAGCTGTCTTCCCCTAACTGTAATACACCACACTCAAAATATAAAAGACCACCGGACGTTAAATGTCTGAGGATAATCATCAATGAAACAATGGTGTAGTGACGTCATCTTATTGTCTTTTTATGTACTACGGTCGTAGTGCCCCCTGTGGACTCTTTCTCCCTGTTGTACAAGCGGTTTTTTTTTGCACCAACAAAACTATGTTATCATCAGATGATAAAACCCTGCTCATGTGTTTGTTGCCGTTATAGAGCTTTATTTGCTGAGTCAGTGCAGACATAAAACTGTTTATCACAAACCTTTGATTATGCAGTTCAGTTTTTATCACTAGCTACAAGGCAGAGTACAAGGTAGTAAATTTTACAAGGGGTTATTTTATGTATTACTGCCTGAGCAGCAGCCTGACTTATTTTCCATTTTAGGACTGAGTAAATTTGACCAGATGACATTGAGAACAAGAAGGAAGATTGGAGTGCCTTAGATGTTGCAGTGAGAGCGTGGAGTATCCTTTGTTCGGAAGTCACTACTTCATCATCCCCTGGAAACGCAAGAAAAGGCCAGAAAAAAGTTGCGACACAATCTTCAGGTGCATTAAGGAAATTTCTCAGTGTTCTCCAAACTGCTTCAGTGTCTTCAAGCGTTTGCTAGTGACTTCCCGACTGCCATGGGTTAATGCAGTGGGCCTGAAATAGGTCACAGGTGACATAGAGACAGGGCCTTTTTCTTTAAAGCCCCCCCCCATCCATCACTATAAAAGTATCAGGGGACATTAGGACACAGGAAGAGGTTGGAAGTTGTGGCGTAGAATGAAAAGAAAAATTTCTGATAAACATTCTACTGAGCACCGCTTAAGAGTGCTGTCAAATTTGAAAGTAATCGATCGTTATCCCGCCAATCACATCTGCCTTTATGCGGGTAACTTTTCTTTACGTTGGGGAAAACGTCAAAACAACACTGAAAAAATGGGAGCTTTCATTGTTGCAGTTTCGTTTTGACACATCCAATTCCCTATTTTTGACAATTTATTTTACTGGTCCAAATGTTTCATCTTACTACGACCACAGCGATGTCTGACAATCGTCCCAACACTGCAGTAAAGCTGTGTTATATTACAGTGTGTGGGTGTGATTAGGGCTTTACGTCCTGTATTTCTGCACCAGTTGGGCTAATTAGGACAGGCAGAGACCATGGCAATGAGACGAAGGATGAAACAGCCATCCAACTTAGGCTCGACCGGAAATCGAACCCGGGACCCAGCGGTTGAAAGCCCAGAGGGTACCTCTGAGCTAGGCCCCCGCCCTGTTATATTACAGTGTATGTTGCTTAAGATCTCCCATTCAATATCACGGATGAATTGTAATATTCGTCGACAGTTCACAGTTGTTCTAAAGCACCTTTCATTCTGTTTTCAGCTGCAGAGTTTGCACGACTCCTGTTTGTGAATCCATGCTCAAGAATACGCTGACAGATGCTCTTCCAATTAGAGCTGAATTTGGTGACAACCTGAACACGATCCATCATCCCAGCAAATGTGCACGTTTAAACATGATGAATTTTGCATGGGGTGCACTTATGAACTGCACAGACCAAGTTTGTTTCCATGCTAGCGATGCATGAGGGTGCATGTAATTATCATGGCAATAACAAACTTCGGGGCCGTAGCCATAGGTGGGTATTTTGGGGATCACACTAAAATTAATTTTAATCCCATTTGAAAAATAATATAGGAAACAATACTTCAATACACCCATTACTTCTGACCCCTTCTCCTCCCGTATTCCTGTACATGAAACCACTAGAAACTATACTATAGCCTTCTTCTGGCTACGACCATGGCCGACTTTATTAGATTCTAGAGCCATGCAAACAATAAAATATATTATAGCCACGTGGCAGGGTTATGAGCTGCAAATGGAGTTGATTCTAAGATCACAAGAAATAAATTGGTTTCGAAACAAGAAGTTATTTAATAGGACCACAAAGATTCTCTCCTATCCAATCCTATCCCTATCCAATCCCTATCCCTATCCTATCCTATCCTATCCTATCCTATCTTTTCCTATCCTATCGTATCCAATCTTATCCTTTCCTATCCTATCCTATCCTATCCTATCCTATCCTATCCTATCCTATCCTATCCTATCCTATCCTATCCTATCCTATCCTATCCTATCTTTATTGTAGTGATGTGATACCTGATAATTTCATGACCTTCCAGTGAGGCCTATTACCTCCATATGGCCATATGGGTGCAATTGTTATGACCTGGCATTCACAGGTTCATCACCGGGTCATGAAGCATCTTGTGACGATGCTCAGGCAACTGGGCCTATAATGACAAGCCAGACATCCTGCCTTGGTAACAGCCTCCCTGGTAAGGCAGACTCATTGCAGCTGACTTATTCCCAGTGACTGATTCCCCAGGCAGCTGACTGAATCCCACAGGAACAAGTTTCGTAATAACAGGCCAGTCTGGAAGCCAGTAAAGCTGCCCACTTAGTCTGAGGATTGGCCAAATACCAGTGAATGACAGCTACTTTCATATGTCAAAGTAAGGCATCGACCGAGCTGGCAAATCTCTGCCTTGCCTTACTTCGCTGCTAGCTGGCTTCGCTGCAATCCATCTTCCCAGTAATTCGTCAAAGAAAGGTCAAAATAGGCTGATGGATCTTTGCAAAACAGCCAATTGCTGCATTTGTTCCAGAGTTTTTGGAAATGTGGTATGACGCAATTTATCTATCAGATTTTTGAGAGAGAATAAAGCTCCTTGAGATGTTATTGTCTGTTTGATGTAAATTTCGTAAAAGTTGTACATGATGTATGAATATCATGATATACACATGAAGGTTTGCCATTACATGTGTGAATGTATAACAGAAATTGCGCTATTATAATAATTTCAGTTTTGGTTGCCACACAATTTGTGATAAATATAGAAAAACATAATAGTCCGACCTCTCAAATATTTTCATATAAAAAATTCATTCTACAATCAAGTGGTGAAACTTGAAAACAGGTTTGACAGTTTTCCACACTGATCCAACAGTTGTATCTTCCCACATGATTCCCACGTGTTGCATTACATGAACTAAAATAACATGAAACAGATCAAAACCTCCGGAATTCTTGAAGCTCACAACCACAAACACATGTATGCTTAGCTTCAAAGGGATGCTTTGGGAGATAGTTATTCCTCACAAGAAAGCTGAGAGTTATGCAAAAGAAAATTGTCTGGAGATCATTATTCTCAGTTTTCTCCTTGAGTTACACCCAGCCAATGCAACAAGTCCATCTCTATGCAAGAATAAAGCAACAAGGCAAAGTGCCATCCATATTCCAGGCATTCTGTTTCCTTGTGAATATGCATCGGGGGATCTATCTTCTTTTGATGCGCCTCATGACATCCACAAACAGCCTCCCCACTTGGTTTTTGCAGATTTGAATTACACAGCGAACGTGGAATATCACCAGATTCAAAGATTTTTGACTTCTCAATCATGTGAGCAAAGCTGTGGTTGAATGTCATTATATTTTTTCAGATTAGAGATTGTAGTTTGCAGATAAGAGATTGTAGTTTTTCAAATTTATAGGAGTTGTTTAGTTATTAGATGCCATTGCTCAAGTGGTTAAGGTGATCGCCTTCAAAGCGAAAGGTTGTAGGTTCGAGCCTCCGCCATGGCATGGAGGAACTGAACAGATCCTCTGTAACTCTTTGCTCCACTCCCTCCAGGTGTAAATGGGAACTTGGCTATAGTATAGGCAGTGATAGCAATTGCAGAGCGCTTAGCCCTGTACGTATTCTATATAACAGGCTGTATACTCCCCAGGGAGTTGAAAAAGGCTCATACCTGAAGAGACCCTGTCAAGTGTATATTGTAAAGTAGGTTGAAACTGCTCGGACAGTGATAACAAGGAACCAATACATTTACACACCATACGAAATAATCAAATTGTATCACGATATGTTATACCATACTGCTGTTATAATATAAGCAAAACATGATATATCATGAATTCATGAGTCATATGAACATAGAATGCATTTAATGGGAATGATACAATCACGGCATAAGCCATTGTAAGACTGTCGTATAAATTCTGTGCATTATGAAAGGGTAATGAGGCAATCTCAATACGTTAATATGCGGATATCAGATGCATGTGGCAGGCAATTTTCTGCAGCTAAACTTGCCTAGGCCATCAGAATGGCCCAACTGATGGATTTTATTGGCATAATCGCTTCTCATTTCCACTGGTCTACCAGCATCCATTTTCCCCTACTTTCAACTATTCTTCCATTTTCTTTCTTTTCTTGAATTTTATTTTTTTGTGACCGATCAACGCAATATAAATCCTTTGCTTACTAAAGCTGCTTAGTCAGCATTCTGCTGCAAGACTGGCTAGCTGATAAGACTGCAGATTAATCTGACCACTGACCGCCATGATTGCCGCCATATCTCACCGGCGGGCTTATCTGCAGCTTGTTGTTGGTTGAAACCAGCGTTTCGTGCTGCTACCGCTGCATATTTTGATTAGAAGCTGACAGGCCGGTTGAAAAAATTGGCTTGCCTTCACCATTTGCATGCGCCTTTTAGGATTAAGCCCAAAATTAGCATAGTCCATGAAGAACTTTGTTGATTACAATGAAGTAGCTAGTCCAACTAAATTGCTGAGCTAAGCTGGTTGCTGATAAAGGAGAAAACAGTTTCACTCAAGTACATTGTCAATCTTAGTGACAATAGTCTCTTTCATACATGTATAGATATGAATGACCTATTTTAATGACAATCAGGTTAATTTGGTCTCTACTGGCACCATACTTAATTGTTATTTACACATATTCAAAACCAATAAGATCAGTACAAAAAGGTTAACATTTTACAAAATTAAAAGCATTTGAAGTCTTTTTTTTTCGGTCATAGATGCTAAATGAGCAAATCAAATGTTCTATTAAGAAATACTATGAACAGGCTTGGCAATCCCAAACCCCCTACATTTGTGAATATATACTGCATTAATTATTTCTAAATAAAGCCTTACTTAACATGTGAAAGCTGACATCACGAGTGCACCACAGCATTAAGAGACCATTATACTGTCTCTTTCAACTCAAAAGGGAGTATTCAAGTAGCCATAAAAGTGCTGTTATCCTCAGGATCTGCATTTGGCAAGATTTAGCAAGACCATTCCGAGTTGTGGCCTACAGCAGGGCTTTAAGATGACATCCAGAGGCAGATCCAAAAATGGCATAATATTCTAGCAGATTAAGGTGCTAAGAAAGTGACATAATATATTATGTATCATTCCCTTCATTCAAGATGTTTTGATCCGCCCCTGGATGTTACTAATATATAATGCCAGCTATTTCACTGATGGCAGTTGTGTTGATGGGCACAGTAGGACAGTTCTAACCCTCAACATGATGCTTCAAAATAAGTTACAAATATGGATTTGCCGCAACAAATATTTCACAGATTTTGTGTATTAATTCAATTGTGTTGCTATCGCTGCATATTTTGATTAGAAGCTGACAGGTCGGTCGAAAAAATTGGCTTGCCATCACCTTTTGCATAGGCCTTTTAGGATTAAGTCCCAAATGAGCATAGTCCATGAAGAACATTGTTGATTACATAGGAAAGACCTCACCATCTGTACCCTTTTGATACTGATGAAACAGAGGCAGTTTCTAAAAAGCCCCATTATACAGCAGAATTTAAGGAACTTAAGACTGCCATTTGTTGCAACTCAAATCCTTACAGACGATGCTAGCACAAGGGATGAGTAGGCTTCGTAGAAATTGGAGACACCAGAGAAGGTCTTAAAGCTTGTTTTGTTGGCTGTAAGAAGATTAATCGGACAGTGAAGGCCATCAGGTTACACTGACCCTTCCCTGCCTCCCCATCTTACTCTTTACTGCTGCTGATGCGGCTGCTGATGTGGCTGCTGCTGCAGCAGCAACCTACATCTATCTGTCAGTGTCTGATGCCCATAGTGCTTCAACTGAAAGAAAAGCATCTCAGAGTAGAGGTCACCATCTGCAGGATGCCATGATTTATTGATCTCAGTTATGATAGATGGTTCCTGATATTCATGGAGCTCTGCAAGTATGCATGGAATTGGAGCAATAATTTTGATTAATATGACGCGTGGATAATAATTATTTCTGAGAGCAAGCAGCAGCTCCCAGCACCAGCCATCACTTCCAATATTTTTAGGGAAAATGTGGAAAAATGTATTGATTGCTAATTACGAAGATAATTTGTGGAGCTAATCATGTAACTAATGAGATACTCCCAGAAACGTGGGGGGAGAACATGTGAAGAATTTTACTCAGCTCATGATTCCAATCTCAGAGCTATCACCACAAGGGTAATAGCATTCTGTACAAACATACATTGAAATCTTCACTGTAATGACAGCAGATTACATAGACTTGGAAACTAAACTCTGTACGTGCTGAAGGACTGTCATAGCCAATAGGAGTACGGAATTTATACGACCTCCTCTGAAGTTTAGTTTCCAAATCTCTGCTGTTAAGACTAAGATCCCAGACAATTTGATTTTGTCTAGAATGGCAGACCCCATAGTCGTATATTGGCGACTATTAAACCATGTCACACAATCTAATAATCCAAGTTTAATTAGTTACTGTTATTACAGCTTTCTTATCAAGATTGTTATCAGTGTAAAATACAAAACATCTTCACTGGAGTAGAATTATAGGCGCTATGTAATATATTTTTGCCACATCGTTGGGAATTGATGAGATCCCAATTCACAGTGGAGAAAAAGGATGGCCTGGAATGGGGGAAAATGTCCTTAAATAAAACTTGCCAAAGTCATTAGCGTGAACATCTTTGCTTGATATAATTTTGTGTTTCCAATCTGAGAATCCATCTGGGAATCTGCAAGGGAGATACGGTGTCCCCCATTCTTGGGAAGCACAGCTACAGCCTTTTATCCCAGTGACAGTTATAGGTTTTTCTCTCTGCTCTGCACTGGATTTATCAAATGAGATTTAGCCCACAGGCACTGGGTCTAGGAGAAAAAATACCCTCACTCAATATCCAGCACATCGCCAGCAATTGCTCCACCACAGCTAGAAAGTGGTCATTGAAGATTTCAAGACCTAAAATTGATTTTATTGCTTGGCCAAAAAGACCCCCTCCAGCCACACTGCTTCAATCCAATTCAATTTGCCAATTGCTTTTGCTCCCTTCGCCAAGAAGCATTTCCAGATAATGCACAGAATATTTGTGAAAAGAATTGCTTCATCTCTCATAATTTCGTTTTGGCAAACCCACCATGAATGGATTATTGAACACACTGTGTTTCTGAAGCATTAAGTTAATGGGTATCTTGCAAGACGTGTAGAGAAGCAATATATTAGCACAATAGGGGGCAGGTCAGCTTTTAACTGGATCATGAAGTCTTTTGTGTTGGTATTATTATATTTTATTGTTTGTGTTTATATTGCTGGTATGAAGCTTAATCACTTTCTATAACCAGCTACCATAAGCAGATGTAATTTCTCTGCACATTTGCCCCATGGGTGGGTTATTTCACTTGTCCCCAGCAAAGAATTTCTGTAACATCTATCCAATCCACATTTGGACATTTGCTAAAAACATATTATGTACTTCTGACTGGTAAATATATATCTTTCCATACTCAGCAAACATTTATCCTCTTGGGTGTGGTCTGACCTGACGTTTGAATAAATATACAGCATTGTGCTAAGCTACAATTTACTTGTTCACCCTGTATTTATAATAGGTAATATAATCCCATAATAGATAAAATAATCCCAAGTTACGGCCGAACCACTTCTACAAGTATTGACTTTGACTTTTTGTTTTTTGCATTCAATTTTCGCAATACAGCTCTGAAGCATATGCCACAGGCAAACCTAATGATGAGATCATAATTTATAAGGCTTTTACACCATTGGGCGGATCATTAACTGCCTAGCCTAATGATGAGATCATAATTTATAAGGCTTTTACACCATTGGTGGGATCATTAACCTGCCTAAACATAGACACCAAGTGCCAGATACATCCAAAAAATCATTTACAAAGTTTAGGAAAAATACGCGTGAAGTATCATTTACTGTTTGATGATGTTTTACGTGAAAAACATCAGACATCAGTGTAATACTCGTATTGGGTTACTTTAAATTTCTATTTGTAGAAAGGCTAGTGAAATTCTATGCTTCTGAGTCTTTTTTTGCTTATATTTGCATTCAAGACCAGACCAGGACTCCTCTGGGCATTGCACCCCATAAAAAATTCAGAATAAGATTAATTCTTGTCAACGACATCCAGCTGAGGCAATGTCATTACGAATCATATGGGATGAAGATGGTTCATATGAGAGGGCAGGCAAGAAAGCTGGTAGTAAGTGTATAACCTGCAGGACCTTCAATGTAGCAATACACAAATCGGTGTGCTGTGTTTGTAAAATATCGAGGCATTGATTAGGTTTTTGTATGAAGTTATAGTTTGCAACTTACAGCAGCTTTCATAAACTTTGAAATGAAACTCCAAAAGGATGTAATGTGAATTCAGCACTCCAATCAGTTGTTTAAGGCAGTCCCTCGGCCAATGGGAGTCCTGGATTCACATGACGTCCTCTGGATTTAGGTAATACATATAAAATGTCTAGTTTCCATGTTTCTGAGTCTGCTGTAATGATTAAAATGGTCACATTCAATTCTAATTTTATGAATACGAATTAAAACTAATACTGGGTAATACATCCAATACATTGCCCTGTCATCCCATCTTTACGAAATATATTATAGTTTCTCAGAAGGACGAACCAGATGGTTGTCTGAACTTATCAACTGTGTCCTTGGGCGCAGGTGCTTCTACGCAATACTGTAGTCAGGCTGGTGCTGCGGATGTGTACTCAAAATATATTGTAGTACAGACTGAAAGCATTTGCAGCAGCTCAGCAGTGTAACAGCAAAAATGCTCTTGCTAACATAAACTAGTACATCAGCAGTCTGTTTCACTATCCTTCTTGCGTTTCATAAATATCTAATAAGTTGATGCTCAGAGAAGAATACTACACCCTTCTTTATTTGATGCATGGCCACAAAGATAAAACCGGCCCATAATCCCTTGCGCAATTCTTGCTCCTCGTCATGTCACGTGGACAGTCCGAGGTCCTTCCGAGGTGACCATGACCCGAGGGCTAATCTTGGCGAGGTCCAATTTATGCCGTCAGCATGGTCATCTGCCCTCGGAGCAATGTGCTTGTATTGCCTAGGGGTCAAGGGGTCAGTGGGTGAGCAGGACAATGGCTGAGTGACCAAATGACCAGGGGGCATGAGCTTACGTTATGCTGAGGTGGACATCTCCACAGTCTTGCTCTGAGAAAGGTTCTTAGACACTGTCCCCCTCTTTTAAAGATTATGTTGGTTGCAGTCACATTGGAATACAAGCTGGCTTGTTAAAGGTGCACTGTCTGTCAAATTTGCACATGAAAGTAATGATATAAATCAATACTGCCTTCTTGTTTCATGATATATTTAACCATTGGATGCCCATTTTTGGTCGACAATTTAGTTTTAATTTACAATAAATAATATAAATATTAGTTTTTCATGCCATCAAAAACTCAATATGTAAACAAACCCAGTGATGACGTCACAATACTAAACAATGGTGATGATGTCATTTCAATTGTGTTACCAATGTTTTGGTCTGGATTTTCTCTCGATGTATAATTTATTTTTTTAGTAATTAATGTCTGATAAAATCATTAAATCACAAATTTAGTGTGCCTTGATTAATAAAGGTTATTTATGAACTATCTGATTGAGTCTTACAAAATCGCAAATTTGACAGACAGTGCAGCTTTAAACCTGCATAAAACCAGCAGAGATGCATATTACGGCATATTACAGCTCAGTGTAATAAGTCTGGACGAAAGGGTGGCCTTAAACAGTTCAATTATGCTACCAAATATATGGATTGGTTTACATCAATATTTGTACTTGCAAACTCCTTCCATGAAAAAAAATGTATGATAGGACGATATGCCTTCCGTCACAGAATGCAAGATTATCGATTTTACTCATTACGTGCACGCTCGATATTTTAAATCATCTTGTTTTCTCTTCTTACAATAGTCCAATAACAGCTGAGGATATGAAGTGGCAATACTTGCCAGGGGACAGCTTCCTCTCTATCTTGGTTTTAATTAAAATTATAAAAAGGGAGGCAGTGCGGGGAAGTTGTCATTCGAGTTTGCCTTCAGAAGTTTTTCACCACAAAAAGGCTTTTCCAAATACAACTTCCCTGCACGCGATGACTCTTTTGGCTCAACACCATCTCATGCTTAATACAACGAAGTTTGAAAAAGGTTCTGTGAAATTTAAGATCGTGAAAGGAATTAGAAGATACTATTAACGCCAGCAAAACTTCCGAGATAAGCTCTCAAAATAGCAAGTGTCAGGTAAATCATGCCCTCCTGTTTGCCACATCAAAACAAGTACGTAAAAGTGAAGTTTAGAGGGAGTTTAGGTGAGGTGTAGCTGAGGTTCTGGAATGGATTATGACAAAGTAAATCAATCAATCAATCAATCAATCAATCAATCAATCAATCAATCAATCAATCAATCAATCAATCAATCAATCATCTTAGGGATTATCTATCTATCTATCTATCTAATCTTATGTTATAATCTTTGTTTTACAACAAAAGAACTGTAATAACCCTACATATAGTCATATACTACTGTTTACTGTTCTTTTTGTTTTCTTGTAAATATTGTGTTGCCAGTGTAGAACAGAGTCTGCCTCAGGACTATCTCTTGCCTTAATCTTCCAGTCCACTTCCCTCCTGCTGAACAAACTCGCCATGCAATGAACAGTAATGCCTCAAGGCATAATTACCTTAGCGAGGAACGCTTTATGCTAGACATACACAGCTGAACAACACAAAACACTATGCAGAGGGCCTGAGAGGGGGTAAGATGGGCCTGGGGATGGACCAACTACAGAAGTCCCTAGAGTGGAACCATAAAACACTAGAGGTATAGTGTTACTCGGACTGTGGAACCTTGTAAAACTCCCTTGGAAATATACTATTGATTTTATGCTAATAATGTACACACAGATGCCCTGTATAGGCGAAAATGCAAGGGTCCATTGTAGGGACAGGCAGGCAAGACTGATTCAACAGAAATGGAAAATGACAGAGGTACACACGGTTTCGAGTTGGAAAAGATGACACTATATTGTCAGCAGGGCACACATGATGACGATGGACAGAATATGCGTGGATTGTAGATACAGCCACATTAAAATCATTCAGACAGCTTGAGATTTTTATACGTATTCTAACCATAGAGAAACTGTTTTGAAATGAAGACAGCATACCAGAATCACTACCCATCTGTCAAAACATTATGGCAGTGACTGATATACAGAGCTTGTGTGTTAACTTCACATGGAAAGTAGCGATGATATATTTAGCTTGAATATCAGCAACCAAGATAATAATAGCTGAAGATAGACAGACACAAAGGCTAGTTTACTGGATATTTGGTATATATTTTGCAATGAAAACTTTGCTTCTTGTCACTCCATATGGCTACTTTCAGATAGCCAGATTCCCTGCAAAGTGCATGCCATCCAATATTTATTGCTCCTAAATAGCTTATGAAGAGGAGACGAGGGCAGCACACGGCCAGTTCTATAAGAGCTGTGTTTGACAATAAGGCACAGATGGGCAGGGCAGGTCGTGACAGGCTACTGACCCTATTTGAGCATCCTGACAGGTTTACCTCAAGGCGCCCCAATGTGCCCAAAAGTGCAAGGTCCAAGCTATAATGCCGGACCCAATTGGTCAGATTGATACCCTGTTGGGTCAGAGTGACCGCCCATAAACGAGGATGATCAGTGTCCCCAATTGCATTGTCAGTCAGGCTCAGTGCAAGCGGAAGTCTCTGTCCTTGTTATAAGCCACTATGACTCCTTGTATCTGATGCCTTCGCATGGCGATAGATGGTAAAATGGGGGTTTTAGCTGACATTGGAAATGCAGTGTCAAAGAACAAGAAGTAGTTTTACCTTTGCCAAAAAAAAAGAAGAAGAAAATGTCTTGGATTAGCTTTATCAATGTGTATGGAAATAAACCTTGGATATAATTCCTAAAAGAGAGTGGAGGCCTTTTTACAATAAAGGCACCAAGAACAAAGGCACCTCAATTGTAAACTTCATGAAATCAAAAGAGTACTTATGGCCTTATGGATTTCACTGTCAGCAATAGGTCTATAGTGCACATAACAATCATTCCACTGTGCTAAATGATGACATCACAAATTACATGATGTAATCATCAAACGATAATTGGGGGCACAGCTGCTTTAAGCCTTTGGTTCTGTCCAGTGTCTCATTATACCAGCAGCAGGATGTCTCCTCCAGTTGGCCTTACCAAGCCCTGTAACCTTGCAAAATGGCCACTGTAGTGTCTCACAACAACTGCTCAATGATTTAGCAGATTGCAACAGCTCCAATCCCTTCTCATAAATGATTGATGCATCACTCATTGGGTAGTGACATTCAGATTCAAGTGCTTGTCACCCACTCAGAGATCTGCTGTGGTCAGTAGTGGCCAGTACAGTGGTCAGTCAGTCACTGTTTGTCTCGCTCGTGAGATTGCTAAGATTGTCTCGGCCACAGGGTAGAGCCTTTTCTGGATAACAGAGCGGAAATTGAAGGTGGCCCTCTGAACCACACATACATTAGAGAGCAACCACTCCACCTTGTCTCACTCCGGCTAGGGAAATGTGTTAGCTCAAACCGTAATAAAGCTCCACCAACAGAATGAGCACTATTCCTGATAGGTTTTAAATGTTTCAATGTCTCAATGCTACTGGCCCGAAGCTTAGCCAATTTGTGTGACCAGCTGTGGCAGTCGTAATGATGAGATGATAAGGTTTGGAGTCAACACCAAGATACACATTTACTCCGTGGGTGGGAACTTTTACCTGCTGATAGATTTAATCAGTCTGAGAGTCTGAGAGTTCAGTCTGTCGAACAAAATAATATGTGTCTTCACTACCTTCTGAATTGGTTAACTGTTTGTCTGTCCATCTGTCAATTAAATGCGTTGGCAACTTATGATGATGGGCTATGATTCCATAATATTTTACTTACTACTATTTTACATAGTGACTCCTCCAATGGACATGGTAGCCTACTTTGTTTCTTTTTATTTTCAAAAAATGCACGTCAGTCTTGCTTATTTGACATGAGGATACTATCATACTAGACAGCAGGCACACCATACGTTCTACGACATTTACAATGTATGTCAAATTGACTGTTCAGTCACTTGCAACATATTGTGATTTGATGCTGGTTATTCAACATCAAGTCACTTTTGACAAATGGTGATGACTAATCATATGAGGGCAGCGTATTTTGTTTTGTTTTTGTATTTAGCGGGAAAGGTATACAGTATGTTAATTTGCTTCCATATGTATACACTTACATTACAAAAAAATCGCATGGCGTGCTAATTATCGCCATGTGACGTCATTAGCAGTCTAATTAACACGTTGCTCGCAGTAAATTGAAACCAGGTGCAGCGAATAGATGTCATTAGCTGATCTTGGCACATCCGCTCTATGTGTTTCTTTGTCTAATTTTTCATTGATCTCTTTGGTTATGCAAAGGGAGGGGCTCCCGTTTCTCCATGTGATCCTCATGTGTTCGCCATGTGATAATCATCTTCATGTGATCTTCATTGTGTTTGCCATGTGATCTTCATGTGATCTTCATTATGTTTGCCATTTGACTTTCATTGTGTGCACCATGTGATCTTCATGGGTTTACCATATGATATTCATAAGTTTACGATGTGATCTTCATGTGTTTGCGATATTCATGTGATATTTTCATGTGATATAAACCTAGGTAACCGCAATATCTCATCAAATCATCACTCCATTCCGCGCCTCATCTTCTTTGTTCTATTGTGCTATTGATCTCTTTGGTAAAAATTCAAAGTACATCTTTTCAAGTGATCTACATACATGTGATCTTCATTTGTTCACCATGTGATCTTCGTGTTATACTAATGCATGGGTTTGTCATGTGTTTGCCATGAGTTTGCCACGTGATATTCATGTGACCGTCACGTGCTGTACATATGATAGCAATATCTCACCCAAAACCATTGCTCCATTCCCCATCTCACCATCTTTGTCTCCGGGGTCCTTTGTGATTCAATGAAGTGTTCTGCACTTCCCACTGAAGTCAATGGGGAACCCGGGACATCATTTAGGTACTTAGACACTAAAGCCAGTGGGGACCTTCGAAGCTGGCAGGGCGTATGACATCCTGGCGAGCAAATTTCGCCCAACCAAAGACGTTCTTTGTAGCAACGGTCTGGATCAATTCTGGCGTGTTATTGACGTAATTGGCGACGCTTTGCCGCCCGTCAGTGACGTAATAGCAAGCAGTTTTGACGTTCCCTTTACAGGAGGCTAAAACGTGTCTGGTGCTGGGGCTTATTGCAGATGGCATCAGCCTCCCAACAGTCTCATTTCATCAATGTAAATTATATCACAAAGCTCGATATTAATGCAGTCAGCTTATCTGGTGCACTGGGCAAAGCAAGCATACAACAGTATACACTGAGTTTGCTGTCACTGCCAATATAATTTGTTTCGTTAACACGTTGGGAAAATCATAGTGCACGTATACATTTTTTTTGGGTATATATATGCTGTTTCAGTATTCATTAAAATACTTTATGATGTGATATTGTCTATGGAATAAATCGCATCTTAAGGATATGAAATAACAGTGTTTGCTGATCATCTGCCACATTTAAATAGACAGAGAGTACTTGCCATATGGAATTTGTCTTGTGTAGTCATGAACAGGAGAAAACCTAAATCACAGAAATAGGTGCATGTCACAGATTGAATTTAGTACATTTATTAGGTTTTACAGTAGATTTCATAAACTTGAAAACCTTGCAGCTGGGACTCCCATTAGCTGGTGACTGCATTAGCCAATACTAGCACTACTGGATTCACATGACGTCCTCTGGAGTTTAGTTCCCAGGCCTATGCAACCTGCTGTAAGTACAATATGCATTGAGCATTGAACTCTCTCCAGTTCAGTACACTTAGTACCTGACATCTGTCAATCTAAGAACATATAACGTTGCATGCAGGAAAGGGAGACTGAACCAGGGCCCCATACATTGCTAGAGCCGAGAGATCATGCAAGGACGTCACCTAGGAACCAACACCACTTCATCAATAGCCATGGCAATCACAGGTCCAGGCATCCATCATGGTTTTCCTGAACTAGAAAGGCTGAGACCGAAGTGGGGTGGTGGAAGATTGAGGGCATGCCAGCTCAACAAAATGTGGGATGCTCTTCACATGTTGGTGACTCCATGCTGCTATTGTGTCAAGAGCCCTATTTGTACAGTATTTATAATGGAAAATGTTCATTGTCGTTCAATCATAGCTAAAGCTAGAAACACAATACTACACTATTCCTACAGTAATACACATAATTCAACTTTCAACCACTACTATTTGTACATTACTGCTAATAAAAAACGTCCAACTATAGTTGTCCAGAGCTAGAAACAGCTACATGTATGACCCTACAAGAAGCAAAGCAAGCCCTACCTTTAGCTAGTTGGAGATACCTCAAACATTTAGTCAGCATCTGAAATCCTACTTTGACACAAACACTGTTTATTGTAACAGATTAATTTCAAAATTTAAATTTCGTGTGAATTGTGTTACAAGTTATGCACATGTCCTGCAATTCAATATCAGTCATGAAGTGGCATCGCAATTTACCAGAAGCCCATGTTATAATCATTCTGGGTTAAAAAAAGTTATATAGCTTCCAGTGGACAGCTACAGCTAGATTGCTTCGTTTAGTGACAGGCATAGCAGAGTACAGTTAGTTTCATAAAATATGGTTGACTCTAGACAGCTGTAGCGACCTATTCCTATAACTGCCTAAAGCCAGCCACTTTTGTCCACTGCTAGCTTATAGTTGGCTTAAACCTACCACCACTGTTCAATAGACATGCATCTTTTAAACAAGAAATGACAAATATGCGTAACTCGCAACTTATGCACCAAATGGTGCTGCATGTACTCTTAGATCCGGCTTTGAGTAGCCAGCTATAGCCGGAGAGTTCCGTTTATTGAAAGGTAGCATTGTATAGCAGAAGTTATCTAGCTTTGTCTAGGTTCAATTTGACAGGCCGTTTTTAATGAAACTAACTGTATGAATTGAAATATTAGTCTGGCTAAGTTTAGCTTGTTAAGACTGAACCGTTATTTTGACAAGTGCTGTATGATCTTAGTTGAATGGTAGGAATATAGATCAATTCTAAGGCTTTTAAAAGTTACATTTAGCCATGTTACTGGTAACCAGCTCAGATACGATGCCATGAGTAATATCAATATTTACTGACGCAACTGATAAATATTAGATGAGACACGTAAAGGTATTTACATAAAACACTCTTCATTTGCATAAAAGCAACGAGAATTAGATGAGCTCCATGAAAAATTGATGTAGAAGATTAATTGAGCAATATAGATTGCCGTGAAAAGTACATGTTTATAACTATACTAACTAGGTTAGACACACTTATTTTACTATGCCACTGTGATTCAATAAAACTCTATGTTGGACAACTTTCCATCTACCATTTGTTATGTTCTCCAACGAAATGTCAATGTTAATTGCATTGTTGATTTACACCACTCAACACAAACACAAGGCATTTAAAGTAATATCGATTTCAACATGTTCCTTACAACAACTAATGCAATGCTTTAGAGTTTATTTTGTGTGCAACGCAGAGTGCCAAAGGCTATGATGAGATAAAAGGGACTAACAAAGTGTAGCTGCATGGATGTCACTGGTACTAAATTATTGATCAGTATTTTACAAATACTGAATTGTTTTTATCGGTATTTAAAAAAGATCAGTTGCAATTAAGATAAGTTCAAATTCAGCGCATGTAGTTGCATAGCAACATAATATAAACAAATCAGTCGAAAACAATAGCTGAGATACGAGTCATGAACCAGACCTCAGAACTCAGAACCAATCACCAATGTTGAGATAAAAATAACATAACTTAGTAGAAGATTCCAGGAAATTGAGTAGTCCAGGAAATTTAGTAGTCCAGGAAATTTAGTAGTCCAGTCGAACATGGGCTTCTGGTAAATGTCATTTTATGGATGTGTGAGGTTTCAAAACCACTCTCCTAGCAACAAGTTTTCTGTGAATGCAATCTTGTGTAATTAGAATATATGAGACAGCCAGACTGTACTAGAAAACTATGAATAGTGCAGCAGTTGAAGTGGGTCAGTCTAATTTGGACAGAATGTCCTCTCTTTGGCTGTTTGTTCGTGTACTTGACAGCTGCAGCTCTCAGTCACAGCTGACCTCAACATCTGACTGCGTGACACACCAGTGTTCATTTGACACTGGGTCGAAGCAGAGAGCTTAAGACCAACATATGCCAAGTTGCGACTGCCTGATGAAAACGTTCGTAAGAACGCCACATCGTTGAATCAGGGATACTGTACAGCAGCCATTTTGTCCTTCAGAGAACTGCATGGGTTCTGTATAATCTACTAGTCTCAACCCTGTACAGAAAGGTTCTTGGTAATACAACTGAACCTCAGCAGTAAACCACCTTTGGTGCAAGTTTACTAGTTTCAAAATAACTAGTGAGGTGGTTTTATTAAATTGTTTTAACAAGAATGCAAATGGGTCCAAAAATATGGTCTTTCCAGTGAGGTGCTCCTGATTGATGTAATTACCCTTATTATGATCTACATTTTTTCATGCCAATTCTATTGTAGTACATACTTATATACTGTATACTCTGTAATTATTCAACCGGCCATATATAGTTGCTAGTCATCGTAAATATTTACTAACATTCTATTTAGTTACTATTGTGACGTGGTCTTAAAATAGTGAAGTGGTCTTAAAAACTGGTTCCACTGTGATATCATCAATCTATACAGGTGCAGTGGTAAATGATTTGGATAGTTTTCCTTAGGACCCCGGGTTCGAATCTAGGAACTTTTTAAGACCAAATCGCATCCTTGCTTTGATAATAAATAGGGACAATTTGTAGTGGGCCTACACAACTACATTATATCTATGTATCCTTGTCATAAACCCATGTCACTGCAAATTTGAATCGGTGCGGCGGCATTTATGAGTTATTCGTTGAACTCATGCCACCATTGGTCTTGCACACAATCCAATCCCAGGCAGTTGCGGATTTTTTTTTTGGGGGGGGGGGGTAAGGGGTTTAAACTCCCTCCCCCTTAGCCTGTTACATTTTAATAAAAAATATAAAAATTCAGCGGTCCCCGCAATACATTTTATTTGTCAACCTCCCCCCCCCCCTCCCGGTGACAAATTTCTGGATCCGCCCCTGCCAGTCCAGTATCCAAAGCAAGCATCCAATCAAATTCCAGACCGACAGCCTCTGCCCATTACAAGTTGAATGGTTTCAATTTTAATGCCATTTTTGTGTCGCGGCATCGTGCATTTCCTTGCCTTCCCATTGTCATTCAGAGAGAGAGGAGAGAATTTTGCAAATTGCTCTTATGGCTTCAAATGATTCGCTGAAGACAACAGGTTGCAGTAATTTATGGACATGTGATGCTCCTGCACAAATATGCGCCACACAACTTCCCCTTCTGTCAACGAGTATTGGTACTCAACTTTCTTGCAGAAATGTTTGTTTCTGTAAAAATTCTCGTACAAATTGCTGTCGTTCAAATGCCTTGGCAACTAATAGACATTGCAGCGATTCAAATACTGCTTGCATATGCCTTGGTAAAAGATAATATTATACTGAATTGTAAGATGATTCGGGTTTTATTATTTTGTTTTAGAGATTACATTCAGGCATAGAAACATGAATGGCACTAAAAACACAATGTTAGTTTCAGGTCATGTTTTAGGTTTTTTTTATTTACTCAGACCAGTGGTTTGGTATGGGAGTAATCGAAATACAATATCAAAAAAGTAAGCATTAGTATAAGAACATAAATTTCAGTCATCTGTATATTATACATTATAAAATTGGCATAAACAAGGTTTTTATTTTTTCAGTAAGCCGACTATAAGCTAGGAGTAGACAGAAGCGGCTGGCATGAGCTACAGCCAGTTACAGCTTTATAGAGTCGACCCTATTTTATGAAACTAACTGTATATGAAATATATGTACACATTGTCTTATCAGATTTTGCACTTAACAATTTTGACTGGCAATTCATGTTTCTATTTCGGAATGTGATCTCATTAAATCTATCATCTGAAAAATATGTTATCAGAGAGACAGAAGACAGTCATATAAGGCTCTCTCTCATCTTAACATCGAAGGTCAAACTAATTCTCTAGAGTGTCATGTAAGACTATTCTTAGTCGGATAGACGGCTCCTTATTTACATGGTAGGAACCTAGATTATCTTTGAGCCTGATTGTTACTTTTCTATTAGGCTAAAGGTCATAGGAGGTCAATTGTTTTCTGAGAACAGCAAATACATCACTGCCGCAAAAGTAATTTCCTTAGAATTGGTAGAACTGCCAACAGGGTGCGTCAAATTTATGAAAGTTGGTGTAGAAGCGAAGCTATCATAGAAGCATGGGACATTGATTAGTCTCTGAGGAGAATGCCTCATCACCAGATTCTGAGCCTGATGCCTTTTATTTCCACACAACGTGTTTGCTGATGATGTTGTTGAATATTTAAAATGACATTAAACACAGCTAATGCAAAGCGTGGACTGAGAAGGATGTACTCTGTATAAAGATATAAAGCTGAATCATGGCTTCACACATTTGAAAGGAAATTATTATTCCATTTCGCATTTAGCACATGTGTTGTTGCTACAGAGAAAATGTATTTCAATTAATGCACTAGGGTTAGCTTACTTACAGCCAATTTCATATAGAGTTGGAGCAATTGGAAAATTTACTCCAGAGGACGTCATCTGAGTCCAGCTGGACTCATTGGCTGAGGTTCTGATTCAGCCAATGGGAGTCCTGGATTCACATGACGTCCTCTGAGGTTTAGTTAGAAGTCTATGAGATCTGTTTCCAACTCTATGAAATTTGCTGTAAAACTATTGCAAACTATCTGAATGGCCTCCATTACATGGGTTTCATAGTGAAAAAGTAATTGGGAGGTCTAGTTGTTAAGCCACCTCTGCTGAAGGTCCTAGGTTCGTTCCCCGGCCGGACACTCTTTAAGAGTTACATCTCAGCTGAATGCCAATCGCATTAGGCATTAATATAAATTTGACATGCCGTGTACTTGTGTCTATCCTGAGACAAGTGAAAGACCTCACTCATGCGGTGAATGTGTAGTATGTTGTGAACTCCAAACCTGATCTGCATTAGCCAGACGAAAATACAAGTTGGTTAAGCTTTAGACATTTAGTTCAGACATCGACAAAATAGACAAAGTGAGTTTGGAAGGAGGAATGATTACTAATTTGTTGAACAGTTTGATAGATTTATGGGTGCTTCTCATAGACTTCCAATGCTTTTTAACAGGCAACCTCAATCAAGACATGTGGTGTCGGTTGAATAACTGTTCGGAGTCCTGGAAGTAATACAGTCCTATCATGCAATCCATGAACATGGAGCTCTCCACATCATCATTAGCAGTCCCTGGAAGTCCATGAATTCCCAGCAAGGTCTGCAATCCTTTCAGTCTGTCCATCACCATTATGGATAATGCAGGGAGCACCACTATGAGCTCACTTATTTGTATGTTGCCTGCGAGACATAATAGTGGAAGCAGACTTCAGGAATTCATGTTTTAGCCTATTCTCTCTTATTGACATTCCTTAGCTCAATACCCCAGAGGCTCAGGGAGGAAGGAACCTTTCCTGCCAAGTGCTCGAAGCCACAGGACAAACCCCAAGGAAAGACAATACACGAGTTAATTAAACATATATGCCTGCCAAAAGTGTGTTTTTCTATTTCGGGGTAGTACGGTTAGTTGTAGGTGGAAACCCTACCGCTGCTGTTCACGGAAATCACAATATTTTTGTGATCCCTACAGGAAACAAAGGACAGGTAATTTGTAACTACTACAGTAAATTTTTTTGCTAAACTGACAGACTGTATGGAGTAGGCAGTAGATTATAGGTGAAGCTATAATAATAATAATAATTTGATTTGGATAGCGTAAAATCCATAAATGCTCTAAACGCTTCATATTAATTAGTAGGAGATTCAACATAAGGGGCCACTGCCTCCCCCCAGCCAGGCTGGGCCAGCGTGACGCTGATTGTACATGACAGAACTTTTATTGGCCTGGTTCTTAATTGCTTAAAATGACGATTTCAAAGTAACACTCCACCTTAGACCTGTGAAATCTGAGGAATGACGGACTTTCATTACAGCATGCTCATGTTGCAAATTCTGAGTTTCCTCTCCTTCGCTAATTCCTCCAAGATATAATCATCTATACGAGGCATTTGATACGATTTCATTTGACAAGTAGCATGTGTCATTTTGATTAAATTCAAATCCAAGAATCTCACACAAAGGGTGCATTATACACCAAGCAGGTTCATTAAAATGCACACAAAGCAGAATTTTATGTGAAGAGGCGTTATTTTTTTCATCATTACTAAGCCATTGTTGTATTATTACAATACATATGCTGAATACATACGGTTTATTTTGAGCTTGTATTATTATCATACTATGTTTAAGCAATGCACCAACCCATATCTGATTTATTCAATTTATTTTCAGCCTTCTGCAATATGATATTAGGAGATGGAACCAGATCAAAATTGCCCAGAGGCTCTAAGCTCAGCTCAGTGGGCGAGCTAAGTGCCACTTGATGAGCCCTTTAAGGAAATACCACTGAGTGTGGGCAACTGCTGAGTGCCAGAGGAGGCCATACATCTGATTGGGGATGGTGACATCTTATTGCTGCTGGTACTGCTGCTGACAGATTGGTGAGGGGATGCCGATGATGATTAGCAGAGAGAGTCTGTCCCCAGCAGCACTATACTGATGCTGAGAAGTCCTTGGGCATCTTCTGCCATCCATGGGGTATTAGCCAAACCATACGTGAGACTGGCATCTCTTGAGTCTCCTACCATGAGTCTGTAGGTCATGAAAAGAGCCTGGAGGGCATGACCTTGGCTCTCCTTTTACAACGAAGGCATCTCTCTCGTCTGTGGAGGACAGCCATTCTCACCAGCGGATGCCTTTGTTGCATCATTCCGGTGCTGTTAGAAATTAGCGGAGAGGTAATATACATACGTGTAATGATAAAATACCACCGTAGTGGCAAAAAATAATCTAGGCTGATACTAAGTTTCAGTATTCAGGTATGGACGGATCCTCCTTGAACCACTGCCTCACTTCACCCAAGTGCAAATGGGTACTTGGTTATGGAAAGTGATGTTAATTGTAGAGTGCTTATCGTGTATGCGCTGGCTATGAACGCCCGGCTGTATACTCCCCATGGAGTTGAGAAAGGCTCATGCTTGAACAGGCCTGCCATAAGTGTAATTGGTTCAGACTGTTTGCACAGTGACACAGACTATAAACCAATGCATTTACATTTATTCAGTCCATGCACAGGTCTGGCGCTTATATACATTAGTGCGAATGAACTGCACACCGAAGAAATAAAGTGTGCACAGACACAGCAACACGAGTTTATAATTGATAATTACACCCCTTTTCTAATTTTCCTTAAGGATCATGAAGACTCACATCCCAGTTGATAACTAGTCAACCTATATGTTGTAGTCATATTTAAAATTTGGAATTTTACGTCTTAGGCCCTTGAATGCCGGGCTGGGGGCCTAGCTCAGTGAGTGCTGGGCTTCCAACCACTGGGTTTCGGGTACGATTCCCGGTCGAGTCTAAGTTGGATGGCTGTTTCATCCATCATATCATTGCCATGGCTAATCCAACCAACCCATCCACCCTTGTATGCCATAAACGATTCCCGGTCGAGCCTAAGTTGGATGGCTGTTTCATCCATCATATCATTGCCATGGCTAATCCAACCAACCCATCCACCCTTGTATGCCATAAACGATTCCCGGTCGAGCCTAAGTTGGATGGCTGTTTCATCCATCATATCATTGCCATGGCTAATCCAACCAACCCATCCACCCTTGTATGCCATAAACGATTCCCGGTCGAGCCTAAGTTGGATGGCTGTTTCATCCATCATATCATTGCCATGGCTAATCCAACCAACCCATCCACCCTTGTATGCCATAAACATAACTTACACAGCGTAATATCTGGACAATGGATTAAATGAAAATGAACTACAACCGGAATTTTGCTTCTTGGGCACTGATGTTTACAAGTTAGTTTTTCACTTTACTTAACTCGCTCAAGTTTAAGGCAGAAGAAGATCAAAAAGGAAAAGATGTGTTCCCTTTCTTTCAAGTAAACAAGGTCTTTGAAAGTGAGCTCTCCTGAGGTATTGCATCTCTCTTAGAGAAAGCCCAGATGGAATGGAAAGTTCATGTCTTGAATCTTCGTGCTATTGTGAAATTATGTGAAGAGAGTTTTGAAATCCCTCACCTTGCAGTGATATAGAGTTTCATGCTAAGTTCGTAGAATATGATGTGAATCATGCTATTGTTCTTATAACTACTGATCTTTTCAGTTGATGCTCTCATTGATGTGTCAATGGGTGCAATGTATATCCTTCGCTCGAATGCTATTCATGAGCAAAACGTGTTGTGACATGTCACCACGCAATGATCCTGATTTTGAGCTTAACGTATACCATATATTTCAGATCAAATATCTTTGACTCAGTCCAATGATTATGGTTAATGATTTATATAACATTGGATAACGTTGGCTTACTTAAGTAAAGAATAGCTATGAGGCTCTATTTTGACACCACCTAAATAGCTTTTTGCTGCAAAACTATCTTGAGTTTTTCATATCTCATTTTGCCATCTTCTTGAAAAGAGCAGGGGCTTAGCTCAGTGGTAACATGCTGGGCTGCCAACCACTGGGTTCCAATTCAGAAGGTTATTTCATCCTTCACCTCATTGCCTAGGCAACTGCCTGTCCTGATCAGCGAAAAAATATGGGACATAAGCCTTCTAACCCACCCACCACCTGTGACCACCACCTGTGACCACCACCTTCTTGAGTTTATGGTTGCAGCTGCTGATAGATTGATCACAAGATCCTGAAGATTTTTAGCACTGAAAATCTGTATCCAGCAACTATATCATCCACTTAAAAAAAAAGCAGATGAATTTTCGATTCCACCGTCTGTCCGGGATAGGCGAATGCTCTATTTGACACGCACTTTACAAGGCTGTTCCGGAAGCCCTTCAGTCATGAAAATGACCCAGGGCATGACCTTGACATGACCTTGACCCCTCTTATGATGAGGGCATCGTTTGGTCCCCTCTATATCCTTTGATAATTCAGTTCTCGTCAGCAGACGTTTTTCCCCCATATCTGTTCGACGATAGGCAGCTGGGTGGCCTGGTGGGTTTGAGCATCCACCAATTCCACAATGGCCAGCTCGGCGGAAGATCCTGAGTTCAATTTCCCAGTCGGGCACTCTTCATGAGCTACAGCCCAGCTGGATGTCAATCAATTACACAAGATATGGTGAGGCAAGGAAAAGACCTTGACACCAGGGGTAAATGCGTAAGATGGTGTGGACTCCAAGCCTTATCATCTCATCATTACATCTGCCTCTGGCAGCTGGTCATATAAGATGACTATGCTTCAGACCCAGCAGTATTGAGACATGCACAGACGTGAACAGCTCTGTAAGATAATGTTCGAATTTAAACTTATTCAGTGCACTAATTCTGTCACAAGAGTTGACGTGTGACGTGTGATGAGAGTAGCTGCTATAAATAGACACACTGAATTTTTCATACCATGCTTATTTAAGTAGGTATATGTATAAATTGTGTGACTCACCCACCCCCATGATTTATCTCTATCCGAAAATTGCACCAACGCTACAGGAAGTACAAGCTCTCAGTTACCTTATATTGAAACACACTTCTAAGCGGATTAACTTGCTGAAGAACTCTACTACATACAGTCAGGCAGGCAGTGCCACATTTTGCATGCCTTTCCTAAAGCAAAACTTCAGGAAAAATAACAACTTTTTAAATAAAACAGAAGTGTGATGGAGGACAAGGAAAGCCATTTCAGTTTTTTATTAACTCGATGTTACAAATGCAATAGCTGTGATTGCAATCAATTTTAAGCCTGCACTACCAAGAGGTAGACTCTACATTGCTGAAACCTATCCCTCCAATTTAGGAAATTGCAACACTATATCAGTTGTACAGTATAAGCTGTATATACAACACAACTGGCTGAGATTGCCTACCACCCTAATCACGAAATGTTATCGTAACTTAGACATGCAACTGAAATGGAGAGGTATATATACAGATATATAAGACATATGGAATTATAAGTTGCAAAGGGAAAGGTGATATTTATGATTTGAAAAATAGTGAAAAATATTAAAAGTAAGTTTTGTGATGTCGTGGTAGTTGCTTGGAATATATATATCATCTTTGTTCACATGGTTAAAAAAAAGTAAAATGAAAAAAAAAGTAAAAAGAACAAAAAAAGTACAAGAAAGACGAAACAAATAAAAGTGTATAATATTATTTAAGAAGTAAAAAACAACAAAAAAACGTATTGTATGTAAAAATGGAACTTTATGTTATTCAGAGCTATGTCAATATATATAAATCATCCACAAGATCAAATGGCAATACAAATATTTTATAACAAAAGCTCGTTTAGAAGTGCATTTACAGACGATGCACAATATGAATGTCATGGGGAAAATGAGACCTCCATTGGTATGCAGCATCGTTGATGTTTTTAAGAAAGATTCACTTTTGAAGAATCACAAAAACCACAGACAGAAAATACATCAAAAGAAAAAGAAGTGTTTTATTCCTTTCAGGCAAACAAGGTCTTTGAAAGTGATATCTCCCAGAGTGTTAGGTCTCTCTTAGAGAAAGCCCGATGGAATAGAAAGTTCATGTGTTGGATTCCAGTGTCTTTGTGTGCACACAAATGTATCAATCAAGATCAAGCGCCATCGGGGAGTTCCAGTTACTTTCAACAACACAGAAAGTACAGCACTTAAAAGATTCTATTTACTACTTTACGTCACTTTAAATTATACTAGGGTTTCGTAGACACACTGAATTTTCATACCATGCTTATTTCTTAGTACGCCACTCTCTATAATTGTATAGAGTCAGAGTCAGAATATCATTTATTTCCCAAACAGCAAATTATTACTACATATAAATAACAGAACCAGTAAATATAGTAATTGGGCGGAGACATCCCAAAGACATAATTGTCACTATTGGGAGGCCACCTCGATTAGGATAGGAGGCACTGAAGGATCCACGCTGCAGACCACATCATCAGCTACAAGTCACCAGAATAAGCGAGATTGCATTGAATAGTTTTATTATTGGAAAACATGCCTGTCTTATCATTTCTTATTGGATTATCGTAGACAGGTCATTGAAGAGCATGTACGCGATGATAAAAGGGGTCTTAAAATATAGGTCTGAGGATAAGCCAGTTTGTACCAGCTGCCCAAGGCAGATATGTAATGAGATGCTAAGGTTTGTGTCCACACCATATTACACCTTTATCTTGTAGATTAAGGCTTAGGTTGTACTTAATGATCATGATCAATGCCAGCCACTGTACATTGTACCTACAAGTCAAGATATTTGATTTATCACTATACATGTATTGTATGTTGATGTGATCTCCTCTTCAGCGGCATCTATTGCCTTTGAGGAATCTCCTTTGCTCTTTAAACTAATTTGTAATGATTTTTATTCTTTTTTAATGATTTTGTAATGATTTTCCTTTTTTTCTTGTTCTTTTAATTTGAGCAAAGAAAATAAAGAATCTGAGTCTGAATCTACTAAAACTAGATACAAATACAAGCCATAGCCATCTTAATAGAATACCCTGGTAGGTCAGGAATGGAACCCAGAACTTCAGCAGAGCTGGTGTAGACCTCAACCACTATACCATGGCCTCGTATAAACTTCTGTATTCAAATTACATGGCTTTCGTAATTTATATAATTTATAACAAAACCAAAGTTAAAACAATGCTCCATGTGATGTTGCCTTTTGTTTCTTAGAGATGAGTTAGAACAATGCAAAATCACTGAGGTCCACCTGTCCCTTGCTAACACAAAATGCTACAAATAGGTTTCTTTAGAGTTGTATGTGACACGCGAGACAACTTAACCAGTCCCAAAAGGTCATAACTGGATGGAAAGAAGATAGAAAACATCCAACCTAACATTGAAATAGATTTCTTAGTAAACGACATATATAGGTATATATTCTGCCAGAGTTAGTTCATTTCCACCATTAAAAACTTCACT